>OU898284.1:123044686-123360028 GCA_918026665.1 Diabrotica balteata | reverse complement strand
CTCCCCCAACTCGCCAACACGTCTGGCCAGCGTGGCGTTTTAAGGCCAAACCCCCCGTAAACATGCAAAACACAAACCAAACACGGCCCTCAGTCCCCGGCAGCTCAAAAATCTCTGACCAAGGTAGCGGACAGAAAAGATTAAGAGCAGATGGTGCTAAGAATACCCGGGATGGACCAGGCTACCACTCAAGACGGCTAAACTGCACAAGAATACTGCATCTTGCATCCTATAATATAAGAACCCTCTCAACCGATCATAAACTAACAGAACTAGAAAACGAATTAAAAACAATAAAATGGGATGTAATGGGACTTAGTGAAATTAGAAGGAGAGGAGAAGAACAACAAACATTGAAATCAGGACACCTGTTCCACTACAGAGGAGAGGAACATTCATCCAGCGGTGGAATCGGGATCATTGTACATAAAAAACACATACCCAACATAACGAAAATCGAGACCATAAGCACGAGGGTCATCCTATTGATATTAAAACTAAACTCTCGTTATAGTTTAAAAGTTATACAGGTCTACGCTCCGACAACTGGACACACAGATGAAGAAGTTGAAAAATTCTATGAGGATGTAGCAGAGGCACAACAAAGAACACGAACACACTATACTGTTCTCATGGGCGACTTCAACGCAAAACTCGGATTCAAACAAGACCAAGCGGAGATCGCGTTAGGAAAGTACGGATACGGGCAAGAAACGCAAGAGGGGACATGCTTTTAAACTTTCTACATCATCAATGCATGTTTCAAATGAACTCTTTCTTTAAAAAGAAACCCCAAAACAAATGGACTTGGATAAGCCCTGATGGCGCCGTCAAAAACGAAATCGACTTTATAATTACAGATAAAAAATATATAATACAAGACGTGGAAGTACTCAACAAGTTCTCTGCTGGCAGCGACCATAGGATGATAAGAACAAAAGTAATGCTTAACGTTAAAAAAGAAAGAATGAAGCTTGTTCCTAAACCAAATGTTAGAAGATGGGTACCACCTGAAAATGCAAAACTGTTTGAACGTACGGTCGAAGAAAAATTACAAAACGAAGAAACAGAAAACATAAACATCGAACAACTAAACCAGAAAATAGTCAAAGCTCTGAAACAAGCACAAGAAAAATGTTGCCCAAAAAACCAAAAAGACGAAGAAAAACTAAGTCTAAGCACGAAAACTCTATTAGAGGAAAGAAGACAACTAACAGATAAATACAGAACCAATCTAACAAAAATGAGACAACTAAACAAACAAATCACTAAGAACATCAGAAAAGATATAAGAGACTACAACACCAGAGAGATATCAAAAGTCATAGAAGAGAACAAAAGTTTAAAAGTCTTCAGAAGGAAACAGCAAATAGGAAAGAAAAATATTTACAAACTGAAAAACACAAAGGGCGAAATAATAACAGATAAACAGGAAATTCTACAAACTGTCGGACAATTTTACAGCGAACTCTACAGCAAAACAGAAGAAAATGTTCCAACTGACAACATACCAAAGGTTCTAAACCAGGGCTCGGAAGACATACCAGATGTTACTGTTGATGAAATCAAAAAAGCTCTCCTACAAATGAAAAATAATAAGTCACCTGGCGACGACGGGGTCGTTGCCGAAGCCATAAAATTAGGAGGCGAGAAACTGATACAAATGCTTTCCATACTTTTCACAGAATGCCTTGAAAGAGGAACAACACCATCACAATGGCAAAATGCAGTGATCGTTCTAATGTTTAAGAAAGGAGATTTAACAAATCTCGTAAACTATAGACCAATCAGCCTCATCTCACACATATACAAGCTTTTTACAAAAGTCATAACAAACAGACTTTCGAACAAAATGGACTTTTACCAATCATGCGAACAGGCAGGATTCAGGTCAGGCTTCGGCACAAACGACCATCTACAAGTTATTAAAAGCCTCATCGAAAAATGTATAGAGTACAATAAACCCCTCGTCCTAATATTTGTGGATTATGAGAAAGCATTCGACACAGTAAACCACCAGAAAATGCTAGAAGCTTTAAAAGAGTGCCGAATAGATCACCGCTACACCACTGTCATCAAAAATATCTATGATAATGCCACGGCATGCGTCAGACTCCATGAAGATACACACAAGTTCAACATTCATCGTGGAGTTCGCCAGGGCGACACCATTTCACCAAAACTGTTTACAACATTATTGGAATACATGTGTAAGCGTGCAAACCTAGACGAAAAGGGCATAAACATAAATGGAGAGCAGCTTAGTCACCTCAGGTTCGCGGACGATATAGTCCTGATAACAGACCGCATAGATCATGCCATCGAAATGTGCGAAAGACTCTACCATGCCTCTACACAAGTGGGTTTAAAGATCAATAACTCAAAAACACAAGTGATGACAAACCTTGTTCTGAGTGAGAACATCAACATAGCTGGAACAAGTATAGAACAAACATCAGCATACAAATATCTGGGACACGAAATTCGCTTAAGTAGAGATAACCAGACCAATGAACTAATACGTAGAATAGGGTTGACATGGGCAGCTTATGGAAAGCTAAGAGATGTTTTCCAATCAGCTCTTCCCATCTGCTTGAAGAGAAAAGTGTTCGATCAATGTGTGCTGCCGGTTCTAACCTATGGTGCGGAGACGCTAACACTTACTAAGACGTCCGCAAACAAAATTCGAACAACACAGAGGGCAATGGAACGGTCCATGTTGGGATTAACCCTGAGAGACCGAATACCCAACACAGAATTGCGCCGTAGATCGGGAGTAACCGACGCAATCAAAAGAATATCAACCTTAAAATGGAACTGGGCAGGGCACGTCGCGAGAACGAAGGACGGCAGATGGACAAAACGCATTCTTGAGTGGAGACCCAGACAAGATGCCTTTAGGAATAGAGGACGACCACCAACAAGATGGACGGATGACCTGAAACGGACACATCAAAATTGGATGCAGGCGGCTCAGGACAGAAATTTGTGGGGTGAACTACGGGAGGCCTATGTTCAGCAGTGGACGAGTATGGGCTGAATGATGATGAAGAAACTTTGCCGAATGCTGCCCATCCCATTCTTACTCGTCTCGATCTTTCGGCTGTTTGATTTTCTCTGTTAGCTCTGATTGTTTGTCCTAGATAGATATACTCATTGACCTGTTCTATTTTTTCTGTTTGTATTTTTATTGCCTCTTGGTCTTCCGTGTTTGTCATTACTTTTGTTTTGTTTAAGTTAATTTTTAGGTCTTTTTGCAGTGATTTTTCATGAAGTTCATTCAGCATTAATTCCAGTTCTTGTCGTTCCTAAGAGATCAGAAGTATATCATCCGCATATCTAAGGTGATTTAGGTATTTTCCGTTAATACATATTCCTCTGTTTTCCCAATCTGTTGATTTTATTATGTCTTCGAGCTCATCGTTTAACTTTTATATTATCCGTTATTAATTTGTCGTCCAGAATTACGGTCATGGTTGCGATTTGGTAAATATCATGTATCAATTGTCGGTATCTTGAATCTATTCTACTATTGACCAGAGCTTCTTCAACCACCCAGTCGTCAATGCTGTCGAAAGCCTTTTCATAATCTACGAATATTAAGTACAGCAGAAGGTTGTTTTCATTTATTTTCTCAATTAAGATTTTAAGCGCATGTAGATGGAGGATTGTGCTGTATCCTTAAGTCTGTTCGGTCTCCTTTCTTATGTATTAAGTCTGTTATTATTTTGTCTGTCCTGTTGTGGCATTAATTTTGATTTTGGCTCTAACAATTCTGTGATCACTTCCTACGGAAATCATGTTTATGACCGTAACGTCTTGTACTATGTTCTTTTCTTTGGATAGGATGTAATCAATCTCATTTTTTGTTAAACCATTGGGCGCGACCCACGTCCATTTTCTCTGTGGTTTTTTATTGAAAAAGGTATTCATCGCATATAGACCGTTCGTTTCCATATAGTTTCATTAATGTTTCTCCTCTTTCGTTTCGTGTTCCATATCTAAAGTTGCCGATTTTATTTTCTGATTCTTCTAGTTTTCTCCCGAATTTGGCATTGAAGTCGCCTATAATGATGGAGTAGGTGCTTTTGTATTTGTTAACTGTTTGTGTCAATTATTCGTAGAATATCTCCACTTCTTTATCCGTATGTGATGATGTAGGGGCGTAAATTTGTATGATCTTTAAACCTATATTTTTATTTGTGTCCATTATTAGAGCCGCGATCCTTTCTGAAATTTCAATATATTGTCTAATCTTATGGACCTGCTGATTAGAAATAAGAAAACCGACACCAGCTAATGATTCTTCTTCAGTTCCTTTATAGTATAGTACGTTCCCGAAATCCAACTTCATACTTCTTCTTCTTAACATGCCATACACCAAAGTGCGTAGGCGACTATCTCATTACTAGAATTCTGTTCTTGGCGGCGTGACACAGCTCACCTGTATTGTGTATTCCTGTCCATTCTTTAATATTCCTTAACCAGGATAATTGTTTGCGCCGGCTCCTCTCCTACCTTCGATCTTCCCTTGTAGGATTAACTGTGGTATTTCATATTTTGCTCCTCTCAATATGTGCCCAAGGTAACCAATCTTGCGTTTTTTAATTAATTCAAAGAGTTCTCTTTCGACGCCGGCTCTATTAAGGACGTCATCGTTTCGAACTCTATCCACCCAAGGTATGCGCATCATTCTTCTCAATGACCACATTTCAAATGCTTCAAGTTTGTTGATAGATGTTTTTTTCAAAGTCCACGTTTCCATACTATAAAGCAAGATGGACCATATGTAGCACTTGACCATTCTGTAGCGTATTTCGAAGTTTAGGTGTTGATTACATAGGAGCGGTTTGAATTTCACAAAAGCTTGTCTTGCCATTTGTATTCGGGTTTTTATCTCGTGTTGTGGATCCGATTGGTCATTGATTGTGGTGCCAAGGTATTTAAAAGTTTTCACGCGATTTATACGATTGTCACCTATGCATATTATCGGGTTTTCTGGAGGGTTTCTGCTAATGACCATATATTTCGTTTTCAAAATGTTGATTTTGAGGCCATATTTTTTACCTATGCTATTCACCCTATCAAGTAATACCTGCTGATCTTCCAAATTATCAGTTATAATCACTGTGTCGTCCGCATAGCGTAGGTTGCTAATTGGTATGCCGTTCACCTTAATGCCTAATTCCGTATCTTCTAATGCTTCCGCAAATATATTTTCAACATATAAATTAAAAAGCATCGGAGAGAGTATGCAGCCTTGGCGGACACCTTTCCGGATTTCAAATTCATCCGTATATTGGTCTCGATCAATCCTCACCTTTGCCATTTGGTTCCAGTATAGATTCTGAATAATTCTGATCTCCTTCTGGTCAATGTTGGCCCTATATAGTAGTTTCATCATGATATCATGTTTAACATTGTCAAATGCCTTCTCGTAGTCGATGAAGGTGAGATAGACATCTTTTCGTTGATCTAAGCAGTTTTGTATTAAGGTGTTCAAACATAAAATTGCCTCTCTTGTTCCTAGTCCTCCCTTAAAACCGAATTGTGTTGACCCGCTAATTTCTTCTAGTATCTTGTACATTCTTGAGTGTAATATCCTAAGGAAGAGTTTCAACAAGTGACTCATTAAACTGATTAAGCGGTGTTCATTGCATTGTGTGGCATTAGCTGTTTTTGGGATCATCACAAAGGATGACTGCAGCCATTCTCGCGGAATGTAACCAGTATCATAAATTCTATTGAACATCCTTACCAAGATTTCGATATTCTCCTCGTCTAGTAGTTTTATTGCTTCTATATTAATTTCATCTGGACCTGTTGCTTTATGCATCTTTGTGGTTCTAACTGCATATTCTATTTCACTTCGCATTATTGATGGCCCTGATAAGTTTTCGGAAGGAAGTTTGCACGTTGGTTGTGTTGGTCTTTCGTCATTAAAAAGGCTTTCTGCGTATTCTTTCCACGCCATTGCTATCTCCTCTTCTGACTTCATACAGGCTTCCCTTTTTCTTTTTATCTCACTTAATCCTAATATATCCCATTTCATCTTTTTTACTTCTTCTTCCAGTTCGGCTAACTTTTCGTCTCTCATCAGTGATCTGACATTATAAGTTGCAATATCCAGTTTCATTGCTTGTTTTAGCTGTTTCTGGTAATCTTCTAAAAAACAGAGATTCTTAGCACCCTCTGCTCTTTCCTCGATCCTACCATTGCCTTAGAAGGTGACTCCGAAGCTGCTGAGGACTGAGGGCCAATTCTTTTGTGACGAAACAATCATGTCATATTGATCTCCCCAAAAACACTCTTATCTTATTTATACAACGCAAACTAGAAGCTGCATATCAACACTTTTGGTGAAAATGAATAGAAAACGCATTGTAAAGAGCTTCAACTCACGTAAAAATGAGTGCTCGTAAGTTCAAATTCTATCGACTTAAGAATTTTTATTTAAAACAAATCTACAATCTAAGTATCCGATAATTTGCGCGTAAATAGGAGAGAAAATTCACAGAATTGTTTTTTCTATGGTCGATTCACGGAAAAGTTCGGCAGCAGAAGATTTAAGTGACGTCGATGTTTCTCCCCGAATATACAAGAGGAAGAACGTTTAGAGGAAGTACATGTGGAAGCAACCACTCCGTACAAAAGGTTAAAATAATGCCTATACAACTAGTCAAGAAATAAAAAACACAACGAGGAATAAGAGCAAAAAATAATAGAAACCAAATACAACTTGGATGGCCTCAACCATGAAAGCACAAAAGCACTGTACAAAAAGTGACTCGATGAAAAGCTCTTACAAGGAAACTTTGATAGTATTGGACACTATTACAATTACATAAAACAATGTCTTAAAAGTGCAGCAGAAGAAGCATTAGGTAAATATGAAAAAACCCAACGAAGGAAGCCATATTGGTGGGATGAAGAAATCGAAGAAAAAATAAAAATTTAACAGGATAAATTCCTTAAACACCTAAATATAAACACTGATCAAAGCAAAAACGAATATTGAACAGCCCAAAGAAACATCCGAGTTGCGATAACTAACAATAAAAACGAAAGCTGGAGAAGAAACTGCTCCAGAATAAACAATTTGACAAGATAAGACTAAAGACATCATTATCGATCAGCCTAGATAAATGGGACGAACACTTCGCAAATCTACTGGCGGAAGAAAGGGCAGAATATTTGCAAACAACTCAAACACAATCAGATTTTTTTGTGTTTTCTTGAGAATTTTTGATGTTATCATTTTTGATATTTAATTTGAACCTTTACAGGGCAAATTGATTTTTTCAAAATTATTTTAAACAATAATTTTAATGTCTTTATGGTTGTTCAATGTATTAAGAGTAAAATTTACTTTTTTTATTTAACGCTTTTTATTTAACATTTTTGTTGTCAATTGGTCCATATTTCAACCAGTGTTCATTTACAGTCAGTAAAATAGCTTATGATCATTGGTTAAATTATCAACCACTTCTAAAACTATAAGAGATAAAAAGACAAAGCTTATTCAAAAAACTTTTTATTATAATATGGAATGCACAGTGCAACTTCACATTTTAATTAGATCGTTCTAGTTTTTTCTCAGTACTACATCATCCACACCGCCGCGATGTAGTGTGGGTTGGCATGTGATCGCTTATGTTGGTGGACAATTTTTAAGTAGAATATATAATTCACTTCGTCTATATTTTTGTCCTAAACTTCTCGATTGTTTCAAATATGAAATTGACAAAAGAAAATATCAAAAGTCATTCACTTTAACTTCTCTATTTTCTTTTTTTCTTTCATATTTTATAGCCGCCCCTATTGATCATGTTACCTTCTTCTTCTTCTTAAGGTGCCGTGCATTTCTGCGTAGGCGTCCACCGTACATCGTCTTGTCAGGTGAGCTGTTAAATATTCTGGTTTAAATAATTCTGTTTTTAGCAGCATTGCGAAGCATTTCATAGCTGTGGATTCCTGTCCATTGTCGAATATTGCGCAGCCATGACATTTTTTTACGTCCGAGACCTCTCCTACCCTCTATTTTCCCTTCGAGTATCAGTTGCTGAAAAGTGTATCGTTCTCCTCGTATAATGTGCCCCAAGTATGCAGTCTTCTTACTTTTCACATAATTAAAAAGTTCCCTATCCTGTAAGCCCGCTCTTCTGAGTACTTCCTCATTTCTGACCCTGTCCGTCCATGATATTCTGAGCATTCGACGCAGGCACCACATTTCAAACACTTCAAGTTTGTTAATGGAACTGGCCTTTAACGTCCATGCTTCCATTCCGTACAGGAGAACAGGCCACACGTAACACTTAAGCATCTTGTATCGGAGGTTGAAGTCCAATTTGCGATCAGTCAGAAACTTACGAAGCCTCAAAAAAGCATTTCTGGCTTGTTCAACTCTGCTCTTTATTTCATTCTCGGGGTCCCAACCCTCATTCAGCAAACATCCCAAGTATTTGAATTGCCTGACTTGTTCAATTTCTTCTCCAGAGACATATATCTTTGCGTTGGGGTAATCATTTCTACTTATAATCATTGATTTTGTCTTCTTGATATTTATTTTCAAACCCCGAGCTTCACTTGCAAGAGTTAGATCATTTAAAAGGCATTGAAGATCTTCGATGTTATCTGCCACTATGGCTGTATCATCGGCATACCTGATGTTATTAATAAATATGCCGTTAACTTTAATACCCTTATTAGAGTCTTCTACTGCTTCTGCGAAGGCTTTTTCTACGTATAAATTGAACAGCATTGGGGACAGTATACAACCTTGCCTTACTCCTTTTTTAATGGAGAAATCTTCTGTTTCGTTGAAATTTTGAAGACGTACTGTTGCTGTCTGATTCCAATACAGATTGGCGATGATTCTTATATCCTTTGCATCCAATCCCAATTCTTGTAGGTATTTTATCATCAATTCATGTTTTACATTATCGAATGCTTTCTCGTAATCGATGAAACAGATAAAAACATCCTTTCTTTGATCTAAACAATTCTGTATCAATGTTTGCATACTAAAGATCGCTTCTCTCGTGCCAAGTCCATTTTTGAAACCAAACTGACTCCATCCACTGACCTCTTCACATTTCTTAAACAATCTAGTGTGAAGTATTCTCAGGAAAAGTTTTAAAAAGTGACTCATTAGGCTTATTAGTCGGTGGTCCTTGCAGAAGTTCGCACGTGGTGTTTTTGGTAGGGCAATAAATGTAGATCGAAGCCAATCTTTTGGAATCTGGCCCGTATCGTAGATGTCGTTAAAGAGCTTGACAATAATGTCTAGGTTTTCTTCATTAAGTAACTTGATTGTTTCTGCGTACATATCATCTGGTCCTGGGGTTTTGTTACTTTTTAATAGTTTGATAGCGTGTACAATTTCAGCTTTCAAAATACTTGGGCCATACAAATGGTCTCCCAGTTGTGGTGGTTTTTGTGTTCTGTCATCATTGAACAAATTGGCTGTGTACATTTTCCAAGTATTAAGTATATCGCTAGGGTCCGTTATTAATTCATTTTGGTCATTATGTATACCAGCGACTTGTTTTTTCTTGAAGACACCAGCAATTTCCTTAATTTTCTTGTGAAGATTGAAGCTGTCGCCGAGTTTATATAGGCTTTCAGCCTCGGCGCAAAGTGTAGTCATCCAGATCTCCTTCGCCGCTATAATTTCTTTACGAATTTGACTGTGTATATTTCGGTACCCTACTTCGTCCTGCCTGATCTTACACTGCCTGCGTTGTTCCATCATCTCTAATATTTCTTCTGTCATCCACTCATTCTTGGTAGTTGTTTTACTCTCGAGTAGAAAAGTGTTGTTCAAACTCATCAAATGATTCTTTTATGGTGGTCCATGTCTTTTCAACATCATTCTCAGTTGCCATATTAGAGAACCTATTGTTTATTTCTTCTGTGTACGCTTTATTTGTTTCATTGTTACTTTGTTACTCATTGTTTACTCATTTGTTTGTATCATGTTACCTAAACGGTTGCATTATAGATATAAATCTCTTCACCGGTGACAAACTCACACACACGAAACGGCAAATCCGTAGCTATGTTTAAGCTTACGAAATCAATAAATTTCTATATTTGCATTTTAGTATTCACAGACCTAAAGTGATTTATACAAATAAGAAGTTTAATAGTGCATGAGCTATGGACCCTAAGGTTACTCCGCTCAGCTGAATAATCTGCAAACAATGCGGTGCAGAATTTTCGTTGTAATTTGCGGTGTAAAATAGAAGAAAGATAATTATTATATTTAGTTGGCATTGGTATTTTTGTAGGGTTGATATTTTCTAATGAGGTAGCTAATATTGTCTAACTTACATTAATTTTTGTAATTTAGAACTATTGATCTATGCATCAGCCACTGAAATATTTATCCACCTTTTTCATCGTCGTTTATGATGAATAATTCTGTTTGTGACCACATAGTCTATCATTGATCTATGTCCTCTTGTATTTTCAAACGTGTATTTATGTTGAATTTTATGATCAAAAAATGTGTTGGTTATTCTCAGTTCGTTTGATGTGCAGAATTCCACTATTCTCTTTCCGTTTTCATTGATAACTCTTTCGTTAAACCTTTGTTTTATTCCTGGTATTACTTCGTCTTCCATTCTGTCATTGAAATCTCCCAATAATATAAAGTAATTCATTTGCTTCACTTCTCTTTTCACTAATGATTGTAGCTCATCATAAAATTCCTCTTTATTGCTGTCAGGTTTGCAGTCTTCTGGTGCGTATATCCCTATTATGTTAATAATTTTGCTGTAAAGTATTCTCTGAAATATGTACTGGCACTCTTTAATTTAATGTTTTATTTTGTTTTGATCTTTATTGCTACACCTTCCTTTGCTCTTTCTTGTTTCGGAATCCCACTATATATTAGTAAATATTCTCCAAGCCGCGCCTGTCCTTTACCTTTCCTCTTTGTTTCCTGTATGGCGCAGATATCTATTTGATATTCTCTCAACTCTTTTTCTATTTCCTAATCTCCGTTGAAAAATGGTAAATCACCGGGTCATGACGGGCTCACATCAGAACTTCTTAAGCTTGTGGAAGGCGAATCAGTGAATATTCTACTCGACCTTTTTAACTGCATCTACAAAAGAGGAGAAATACCAAAGGAATGGCTACTTTCAACTTTTGTAACCTTACCAAAAAAGGCAAATACAAAGTAATCCACTCAAGAATTAACAGAAAAGAAGATGCAGATATTAGTAATACTCAATTCGGATTTCGGAACGGGCTTGGAACAAGAGAAGCAGTATTTGCACTTAACGTCATATGCCAAAGATGTCTAGATATAAACCAAGATATATATATATATATATATATATATATATATAAATCTATATATATATATGTGCTTTATTGATTAGAACAAAGCGTTTGATAAAGTTCGTCACGATCACTTAATGGTACTGCTAGTAGGAAAAAACTTGGATAAAAGGGACATTAGAATTATCTTTAAGATTTACTATAACCAGAAAGCAAATATCCGAATAGAGCAAGAGACAACGGAGGAAATCGAGATCAAGAAAGGCGTAAGACAGGTTTGTATACTCTCACCGACCTTATTCAATCTATACTTCGAAGATATTATAAACACAGCACTTTTGGATCAAAATATAGGTATTAAGATAAATGGCATCCGAATAAACAACTTGAGATATGCCGATGACACGGTACTAATCGCAGAAACTTGGAAGATCTTCAAATACTAATTACCAAAATAGTAGAATGCAGTGAAGAACACGGATTATCACTTAACATAAGCAAAACAAAAATAATGCTAATATCTAAATCACCACAAAACTTCCCTGACATAACCGTGCATGATCAAAGAATCGAACGTGTAAGAAGATATAATTACCTGGGAACTGTTATCAACGAAAATAATGATTGCTCTGAAGCAATCAGAACCAGAATAGAGAAAGCTAGAGCCACATTTACTAAATTGAAAAAGGTGTTCTGCGGAAGAGATCCAAGTCTAAAACTTAAAGTTCGCCTTTTGAGATGTTACGTTATGTCAGTTCTCCTCTACGGGAGGGAAACATGGACATTGAAAAAGATCGATACCAAAAAGATAGAAGCATTTGAGTTGTGGATGTATCGTAGAATATTAAGAATACCCTGGACAGAGAAAGTAACAAATGTGGAAGTTTTGCGGAGAGTGCGGAAAGAGAAAGAGCTGATACTTACTGTTAAAAAGCGCAAACTACAATATTTGGGACATGTTATGAGGGGAGATGAATACCAGTTGCTGCAATTGATTATACAGGGAAAGATAATGGGAAAGAGATCTGTAGGAAGAAGAAGGCATTCATGGTTAAAAAACTTGAGAGAATGGTACAATTGCACCAATTACCAACTGTTTAGATCTGCAGCATCAAAAATACGCATAGCTTTGATGATAGCCAAACTTCGGAATGAAGACGGCACTTGAAGAAGAAGAATCTCCGTTATTTAGGCTTTTTATGTTCCATGTTGCCACTCTCATTATATTTTTCGTTTTCCAGTCCTTTTTCTCGCCTTTGTCGTTATCATATTTTCTGTCCTAGTCCGAGGCTCGTCACCGGTTCTTTGAGCGTTTTTTTATTTTTATATATGGCAGGCTGCTAACCTAACCCTACAACCCTCCTCCTTTATCCGGGCTTGGGACCGGCAACATCACCCACCAAGCTACTCAGATCCACCTAGCATGTAATGCAGGCGGAGTTTAATACTAATTTCTGTGAGTAAAAAAGAGACCTAGTACAAAAAGTAATTCGTGAATAATTTCATGTATGGGAAAAGATAGAGTGAACGTACTATTACCATTTTTCTCAATCATCAATTAGCCAATCGCGTCCACTGCTGGACATAGGCCTCCCTCAGTTCTTTCCAGTGTTCTCTACACTGGGCCGCTTGTAGCGAGTTTCCCGCTACACGTTTTATATCATCGATCCATCTAGTCCGTGGATTTTTCTCAATACACATGCGCAAATCGAAATATTTTTGTTGTTTCATTTTAATAATTACTTATTATGGATTAACATAGTCGAATTTATTGTTTGAGTTTCATCGCCAATAAAATATTTGTACATTTTAATAACAACTGGCATTGGCATATTAATTAAGTCCTTCATTGACAAATATTACCATCAACAATAATAACACAATATTAAAAAACACTCTATTTTACTGAATTATTTGTATATTATAATCATATCGCATATTGACGATCAAACATTTCAACATGAATGTTTCTGTTTTATGGGTAGAATAAATTACAATTATATTCTGAATAATTGGTGTCGTAACAAGATATTTGTTTAGGAAAAATTGTTCATTTTTTCTAGAGAAGAACAAACGCAAAGATATCTAACGATAAACGGATTAGGACAAAAAAAAAGAATAAAGATTGCTAAAATACCTACGTAGATATCGAAAAATCTTTATTGGTAACAAGAAAATCCAATTTGGTTCTAAAACCAGATTTTTGGCATTTCTTTAACGATACATCAGTATCAGAGTGCACCAAATCAAAAAACATAGTTATTCACAAATCAAATGACTGAGAGCAAATATTTTTAATCTATTGTAAATGGTCCATTTTTTTTTCAAATAGAACAGAATTTTGGAATTAGATGTTTATTTTATGGTTATTTCAGTTGATTGTTTTTGGTTAAGTTTTTTTTTTAAAGAATTCAGATTTTTTTTTAGTTACTGCTCTATGAAACTGTCAACACATGCTTTTTCAATAGTTAGTGCGTTTGGTATAGGGTGTATGGAAATCAAATAATAATATTTAATTATTTTTTTTCTTATAAAATCAATATTATTTCCTTGCTACGAAAAATATAATAAAATCAAAATATTTCTGAATTGTCACTTTCTTCAGCAGCGGCAGCTGTGGTAGAAGTTGGTAAGTTCTCGAAAAACTCACAGTGTAATTCTGGGTATTGCACCTGAGGAGCAGAGCAACAACAAATCACAAGAATCACAAATCACAAGGCCAGATGAGAAACCTATCCATTCGCCCATGGGTGGTTGATACATAACCTTTCAGTCGGTATGCGAATATGGTATGCGGTCATAGTCAGGTCGTCATCAATTTACCTTTACCTTTACATAATAGACCTAAATTTTACAGGTATCCTATTACTCCATCTTAGCCTGCAAAAACTACTGCATCATCAGCATATCTTGTAACGAATATATTTTGCTTACCTCAGGGTACTTACCTCAGGCTTGCACTTCCATACAATTGTTTCGAGCGGCAGCCTCCAGGGTCAAAATTGCCATGACGATAGCCAACCTTCGTAGCGGAGATGGCACGTGAAGAAGAAGAAGGGTAAGAACATGGAATAGAAGATTGGGCAAACAAAGTAATCGAAACTAGTGCGTACGGCACTCGGTAGGTTGTTGGAGAGCTGGGTCGTGGATAAGTTGAAGATATATGGGTTGGATTGGAGTATCTACTTAATGAAAACAAAAGGATACTTACATAAATCTCCTGGGCAATTGATACAACAAAAAAGAAACTTCTAGCAATTTAAGATAACGGCGCCGCTTTGAAGTATCCTAGTTTTCTGAAGGAAAGAAAAGATTCTTCTTCCTAAAATCTAAAATACATACAAGGATTAGGAGACTTTTTTAAATTAAAACACAAAATGGATCAGAAAAACAAATCGAACGTTTATTTTTGTCTCAAACAAACTGTTATCAAAAATATAGATTACAAAAGAAAACTACTATATAACATAATACAAAATAACAAAAACTTACATGTTCTTTGTTTACATAAAAGATTGCTACAAAAATTTTAAATGGTTTCTAGGTTATAATATGGTCAATTTAGATTATCAAAATTTTATGGATATCCTTTTTATGAAAAATATTATTGAATTTAATCTTACATATGGAACTTACTACTACTTACTACATCTTTTATATAAAATAATCAAATTAAATTTGTTTTATAACAACAATGGGTTAAAGCAAAATGTCATATGTCAACATAACAACTTAAGACAGATTAAACTATGAAATTTTTATCTACGTCAACATAATATAAAACTTTAATTATTACAAATTCTTTTATTTCAATGAAAGCAATTATTAAAAATGTCCATATAACTTGGAAAACTTAATGTATTAAAAGTTACCTTAATCTTTACATAATCACTTAACTTTGACACTTGTTACATGTCTGGGGAAGCTTACTTAAACAAACTCTCAAACTGGAAAACAGGAAAACATCAGAAACCATTTCCATACTCCGGGACGAACGATCAAACAGGCTCAGGGTTGAGGAATCAGGCTGACAACCGGGACATCTTATACAACACTTCGCAAAAGCTTCCGGTATTTATATAAATCTTCCGGTGACTACCATACCATAGGTAAATAATATAACCTATGACCACTCTGTCAAACACAGCCGAGAGTATCTTCACTTTTACTGGTATTAAAACATTACCAAATTCGATTCAAATCAATACGCCTTGTTAGACCAATCTAGCTTGACAGCCGCACCGCGTTCATTCTCTCAATTCGAATGCCGAATCACCCCTTTTTCCCGCAGTTAGTCTGTCATCCACAAACTCCGACGTATTAACGCATCAACCACGCAGGGTCATTAGCGTGTTTAGATTATGTAACATATGTGACAGTTGATACAATATGTGAATATAAATTAGTTTGCAATAATAATTATAAAATAATAATAATATGTATGTGTGTTAAAATGTACGTTTTAGATCTTTTAAAGAAGTTGACAGTCTTTAAGATAGGAAAATATTTTTCGGTTATCTGTATTTTCTTCTAGGGCATCTCTTAGGAGTTGGGTATGCTATATTTGAGTCGTTCACTGTTATATTTGGGACACTGTATATATTCAAACGGAACATTAGGAGACTTGGATGTAAACAAATTCGTTCTTTATTTTTGAAGGTTATTACGTATCTAAAAATCTCAACTTTCATAACAGACTAAAACATATTTCTTGGTATACCAGGGGTGTACTACAACAATTTAAAACCGAATTTATATTATTACATAGATTAAATATAAAACGCTACAATCTAATGTTATTTTTAACGACATTGTTCCATATATTTCACATCACTATTCAAAACAAATTACAGCAAACAACTCACTAGAGAGAGTTGTAAAAAAAGAAATTATCAAACGTCGCTATATTTAAATTATTCTATAATATGATACTGCGACTAAACTATTTTTTTAATCAAAATCTAATTCAGGAGTATCCAGGAAACGAAAGTTTTCATCTCTTTTTTTTTCGGAAAAGAAAGGACTTTAGAGTTTTGAGATCTGAATAGAATTGCTTGATTTCTATATCATATATCCATCGAGCAAGAAGACAAAAGAGGGAATCCAATCGTTATAAAAAGGAGACCAAAAAAGTGGCCTCTGATGGCGGACATATCCGGAAATGCAAAGGCGCTAAATTTAAATGTTCCGACACTTATTAACAATAGCTATAAAATATTTTTCAGACGAGAAAGTATTAATTAAATATTAACGATAATAGTCTAAAAAGTGACACAATTGGTAAAAAACTTCAATATAAATAAAATTTCATGTGACAGTTGGGACAAACAATAACATAACCAAACTAAATTTGATTTCTTAAACAAGGAAAGAGACTGTCTTTCCTTGTTTAAAGTGGCCTCTCAAGATAGCACTTCCTGTCTAACAATATTTTTGTCCCCACTACATTTACATTCCCCCTTTTGTCTTTTTGCTCCATGCATATATCTAAGCTGTTGAGGCATAATTCTGGATTATATTTCTAATTTTTCGATCTGCATTAAATCGTAGAAGTCTTATTTGATCTGTGTATAAAGTTTATGACTACACCTTGAACTTTTGGACTTATTATAAAGCTTACTCCATTTGGATCATCTGATTCACTCATAATCAATAGTACATTTTTTTTGATTTTGGCAATCGAACTTTGCTGACACCCTTAATTTTCTATGTCTAGTTTTTCTATTTATTTTCTATTATTACAGGGTTTCCTGCCATAAACATAATACTGACGTTCCATGTCATTGGTAAGTGTAATATTAATTACATCACTGAAAAGTCGAAAGCAAAAAACACAGACCCAAACTAAATTATACCTAACTACATATCTGTGTGGACGAGATTATTAAATGCCAGTACGAATAGTCATAGAGAATAAGTATAATCAACCTTCTGCCTTTGTTCTATAAGGGTTGGAAAATTCAACTTTTCAGGGACGTGTACGGAACTTTGTTACAATAAACATTCCGGTGGGATAACCGTGCGTGTAATTAGATTTTGCGATAGCGTAATTAATTTTTAATATGATACTAGATTCACCTTTACGTATATGTAATAATAATCTATTTTATAACATACTCATTAAAAGACTATTTGTTTTGGATAGTTAATTATATCGATTTTGCAAACTATAAATTTTCCTATACGATTAATGTTCCAACATATTATATTACAATTACAAAGCGTATATACAGTCTGATAACTTTAACCTTTGATCTGGCAACAACGTAAGGTTTTTTGAAAAAATTTAAAATTAGTTTCTCTGTATAATTTGACCTACATTTGAAATAAGCATAGATAGTCCATCGAAATTCACTATATATGTTTATTTTATTATTATTATTATCCCAGATTTAGCCATACGGCTCACACTCCCTCTAAGGGGAAAATTCACTCATCCCAGATACCTACGGTATCAAAAGGATTGAGCTCTGGTGGGACTCTTTCCGTGTTATCGAGCCCTAGGTGACTTGGTATGTTGGAGTATCTCCCAAGAATTTTCTTACACATCTGGACGTCGCGAGGAGTACAGCTTTCTGCATGGCCTTATAAAGATGTTCATTTAGACCCAGCTGTTTTATGTTCGCTATGAGGTTTTTGGGAATAACACCAGTAGTAGATAAAACAATAGGTAGTGTCTGGGTACTTTCCATTCTCCATTGTCCTCCTGATTTGTATTTCTAGATCTCTGTACTTGGCGATCTTTTCGTTGTATTTAACAACTAAATTATTGGTGTTGGGTATCGCCACATCAGTAAGTGTTGTTTGTCTAGTAAGTTTATTAACTAGTATGAGATCCGGTCTATTATGGGCCACTGGTTGGTCTGTAAGCAAGTGCGGTCCCAGTATAGCTTGTAGTTGTCATTTTCAAGCATTCTATCAGGGGCGTATTGATAATAAGGAAGATGGTCGGTTTGGAGAAGTCCCAGTTTGTCAGCTAGTTCTTGGTGGATAATCTTTCCTACTGAGTCATGGCGTTCTTTATAATCAGTACCGACAAATGCCTGGCAGCCACCGGTAAGATGTTGGATGGTTTCTTGGGCTTTAGAATATACGAAGATAGTATATACGTATATAGAAATATACGAAGAAGGTTGCGTTTAGATTTAATTTGAGTCTCTTACCACTCCCTGATACGTGTTTCTGTCACTAGAGGTCTCTAGTTGCATACTCTGTAATTACATTTCCCTATAATTACCAGAGTAATCGGTGCGTTTTGATTTGGTTTGAGTTTCTTACAAACTTCTTCTGATGACGGGTAGACCCAGAAACACGTGTCAGCTAGTGGTAAGAGACTCAAATTAAATCGAAAGGCAACCTTCTTCGTATAAATACACATTGTATTATATGATAACATAAATTAAGTAATCTAATAATGTTATCTTTTGTTTCAGGTAAGCTGTTTTGTGTAACATCGTATATTGGTAAGATGTTAGCATTTTTCCTTTTTTTTTCATGTTTTATGAAATTGAAGCCCAAATTATTGGGAAAAATAAAAAAAAATATTTTATACATTTGATTTACAAATATTTTTACAGTTAATATGTGGATTGCAGTACTGATGAAATTGAACAAGAAATGGTAAAGTGGCTATGAAAAGAATGAGTGAACGGTTATATAGCAATTTATCTGGACGAGACATGGTTTGACATTCATGAAACACCATCCAAAGGATGGTCTGATTCTTCCAACAGGTATCAAACAAAGCTCCATCAAACAAAGGAAAATGAATAACAATTTTACATGCAGGATCAAAAAATGGTTGGGTCTCAAATGCCTTATGGCTTTCTGCAAAGAACATTAAAGACTCCTGCGTGGACTACCATGAGGATACAACGGCAGAGCTTTTTGATATATATATATGATATATTATCAATAAATACAGCAAAGACGTCTTTCCTTTGATCTCGACATGTCTGCAGTAATACATTTAGTGCAAAGAGGGCGTCCCGAGTTCCCAGTCCATTTCTGAAGCCAAATTGTGTTTGATCCTGGTCTTCTTCACATTTATCTCTGATTCTACTGTGGATAATGCGTAGAAAGTGTTGCTTATAAGGCTTATCATTCTATAATCACTACAGTTTTTCGGACATTTTGTTTTTTTGGTAGTGTTATGAATTCGGACTTTAACCAATCTTCAGGGATATCACCAGTCGAATAAACATTATTGAAAAGCTTGACCAATATTCCAATGTCCTCCTCATTTATAAGCTTTAACATCTCTGTCGGTATGTTATCAGGGCCAACGGCTTTCTTGTTCTTTGCTAACTTTATAGCATGCAGTATTTCTGATTTTAGTATTTTTGGTCCTTCACCTTCAACTAAAGTCTACACTTCTTCGGGTCTATCATCATTATACAGTTCCGTCATCCATTGCTTGTGCATCCAAAATTGTGGTTATAATAGTACATTGTTTACCAGGTAGGAGAAGCTTAACATTCCTCGACGACTGTGAAGATTGCTAAGTCGAGGCGCAAGCCGAGACTTAACAACACAGAGTCCAGGAATGTGGCTTTTCCTACGAGGTAAACATACTATTTTTCCGCAAATCGTTTAAAATTCGACAGATATTGATTGATTTAAAAAAAAACGCGATAATTTTATTCCCAAATAAATGGTACTTTGAAATTCCTAATAAAATTACTTGGGTTACTATGGAAACGTATTGAGGTTGAATTGTCAAACTTGACGCTTATAAATTTAATTCCAATGTTCAATAATTATTGTACTAACTGTCAAATTACTGTAAATATAACAAATTGATCTTAAAAATGTATTCAGCAATGACTTGATGTTTTCAAAATATAAATTAATTCCTTATAAGCGATGTGTTTTCTATCATTTATGTAGAATACTAACAACTGTACGGAAATATCATTTCCTTACAGTAAGGAAATGACATTTCCTTACAGTAAGGAAGTCCTGACTTTTTCTTCAAGAAATGTTGACAGGAATGTCAAAATTTCCTGGCGATTTGCGGAAAACAATTTTACTGTGTAATCGGGCTACCAGAAGAAATCGATAAAGAATCGTAACTATCTTAAAGCACTTCAAACCTAATACACAGTTTATATCGATTTACTAGAAAGAATTTAAATAGGATATCATCAAATCAGCTTAAAAATCCATTTTCCCGATATTCTAATTTTAAAACGATTATTGTCGAATGTTTCCCAATCCTATATCGAACGTTCTATATTACGTTCGCCAAATCTCCGAGAGTAACAGGGATAAAAGCAATAGAACCAGTTATTTTACCGACGATATTTTAAGTTTAATGTGTTTCACACCAAACTTGATGTAAAAGTGACATGAAAATCGGAAAATGTTAGATTTTGACACAGAATTGCCTGTCGTAAGTTTATCCTGAAAATTGGAACGGTGGATTTTATCCGCCTAAGTTTTCCTTCTCTTGTAATAAAGAAGTATACATAAGTACTCGAGTAGAAATAAAAATAATGATAAACCAGGATTGCAGAGACCTAAACCAGGATATACACACAACCAAACTTATATGGAATCGTCCTATAGACAGGCGGGATCTGTAGAAATTCAGACAATAATGGACATTTTCCATAGGAAGCTATTTTTTGCTGGAATCCCTTCAGGATATGCCCAATATCGATAATCACGATATGCGCCAGTGGCAAACCCTGTGCAAAATTTTTTATTTAACAAAATCTAAAAACAATTGAAAATTTGTCATGTTTTTGCTCATATTTTCGTTTATAATTCGTAAAATATTGAACCCAGAGAAAAAATTATAAGAAGTTAAAAGTTTCGTTATTCAATTTTACACATTTCGTTAGCTAGAAATTGAAAATTTAATGTTTATTGTTGAAAAAATAGCCATAATTAGAAAAAAAAAGTACAAAAAAATGAAGTTAATCCTTTAAATGCTTTCGACTTTCTAAACTTGACGTACAAGCTCCATATTCCGCCTATTTTAGCAAAAATTTTTAATATGTTTAAAACGTGTGCTAAATTTTGTTAAGAGCGGTCGGATAGGTTTTGCATAATAATTTTGCAATCCAGCCTACTGGAAAAAAATCGCAAATTTTCAAATTCATAGTAGGCCCTAAATAAGGCCCTCAGACAGTTCCAATTTTTTTAACATATAAAGGAAGGCTCAAACTTTCAAACGCTTTTTGTAAAATTCAAATCGGTTCACTAGGAGAGCCTAGAAATATTTAAAAAGTTTTAAACATTTTTTAGGCTTATAAACAAATTGAATAACTTTACGAGCTTTAAACATATTAATTTCAAAATTTATACACTTAAAAAACATTTAAAGATGCTTCTTAAAAAAAAGATATATTCGGCTTACTGGTTGCCGAGATATTGAAGGTCAAAGTTGGCATACATTTGCAGTGTAACCATAACACATACGGTGGAGTAGGTTTCTTAATCAACAAGAAGAGAAAATCTCAAATTCAAATAATTGACAACATATCAGACAGGGTTACATACATGGTCTTACAACTAAATCCAAAAACTAAAATAAAGATCGTGCAAGTTTATGCTCCAACTGAAAAAGCAACCAATGAGGAAATAGATTCTTTTTACGAAGACGTTAAAAAAGCTATAGACAACAACAATATATCCAAAATAATAATAATGGGAGACTTTAAACGCCAAAGTTGGAAGTAAGATTGAAGACTCTGAAAGCAAGATTGGAAACTTTGAATTCGGCACAAGAAACACAAGAGAAAAAAACTCATGGAATTCCTGGAACAAGAAAACATGTATGTTATGAATATCTTCTACAAAAAGAAACCTAACAGAAAGTGGACATGGGTCGCACCTAACGAAACTACCAAAAATGAAATGGACTGTTTTCTCTCAAACAACAAAGAAATATTTGAAGACTTCACAACAATAAACAACGTAACAACGGGCAGTGACCATCGTATAGTCAGAGCAAAAATAAATATTAACAAGAAAGAAGAGAAAAAAAGCATTTTTAAAAAAACAACGAGGATATAAGCTTTTAAACTAAGAACAAATGAAGAGCAATTCCGAGAGGTCTTAGCGGATAAGTTCGAATCTGATCCTTCACATAATCAAGATCAAATTGACGAGATTAATAAAAACCTAAATAAAAACCTTCTCGCAGCAGGACTACAGGTCGCAAAGAAAACAAGGACTAAAGAAGACAAAATAAGCAATGAAACTAAACAGCTAATGACGGAAAGAAGACAACTACTAGCGCAAAACAAACGCCATACTCAAGAATATAGAGAACTTAATAAAACAATTAGAAAAGAACTAAAACGCGACATACAAAAATGGAACGACAACTTAATAGAGCGAGTCATTGAAAACAACAGAGGCTTAAAATATCTAAGATCCCGCACTGGGAGTTCAAAAAATCATCAAAATTAAAGACGCTAACGATAAGGTAGAGAAGGACAAATATAAAATAACAAATATTGTCGAAGACTTCTACTCATCCTTGTACAGCTCGCAAGGCCAGCCTAATTAAACAACAAAGGAGAACGTCAAAATAAAAATAAAAATCGTGGGATCAGAAGTACTACCAAATATGAAGGGATACGAAACAGAAAGAGCTTTAAAAGAACTAAAAAATAATAAAGCTCCAGGACACGACGGTAAAATTGGCCGAGCTCTTGAAAACAAGCAAGACATTAACAATTTCTGTACTATTTAATAGATGTCTCCATAATAGCCAGTTCCCTAAAGACTGGAACGAGAGTCTAGTAATACTCACCCACAAAAAAGGAGACAAATGTGATCTACAGAATTATAGACCTATAGACCTATATCGTTGCTCAGTCAAGTATACAAACTATTTATGAGAATTATTAATAACCGGTTAACCTACAAAATGGATAATTACCAACCGGTTGAACAGGCTGGCTTCCGCAAAGAATATAGTACATCAGACCATCTGCTGACAATGAGAACATTGATAGAGAAGGAAAATGAATACCAACTACCCGTATTCCTTGCCTTGGTTGACTATGCAAAGGCGCTTGATAGTATCGAGATGTGGGCCATAGAACAAGCTATTAATAATTGTACAATAGACTCGAGATATAGCCAACTAATACATAATATATATATATATATATATATATATATATATATATATATATATATATATATATATATATATATATATATATATATCTATATATAACTATGATAGTACAACTAGACGAAAATACAACAAGCACATTCGAGGAATTGCAAATTATGTTGCGGGAACTAGCAGCCAGCTCCCAATACGTCGGCCTAAAAATGAATATGAAAAAAACAAAAATAATGACAAACACAGAAGACCCCAGACATATAACTATAAACGGCAGTGAGATAGAACAAATCCAGGAATATATCTACCTAGGCCAAATCTTGAGACTTGACAAAGAGAACCAAAGTGCGGAAATTACTAGAAGATCAAGACTAGCATGAGCAGGATTTGGAAAACTTAGTTGGATACTTGAAAACCGCAAAATACCCCAATACTTAGGAGCAAAGTGTTCAACCAATGCATCCTTCCTATCATGACATATGGATGTCAAACCTGGACCCTAACCAAGGCAAACATGAATAAACTAGCCACAACAAAAAGAACAATGGAAAGAGCAATGTTAGGTATACGACTGTCAGATAAAAAGAGGAACGACTGGTTAAGATCCAAAACAAAAGTCGAGGACATAACAATAAAAATTGCAAAATTTAAATGGAGCTTCGCGGGCCACACTGCTAGACAGAAAGACCAACGTTGGAATGCTACAATACAACATTGGAGACCTTACGAAAGTAAACGACCAAGAGGAAGACCACAGATGAGATGGGTTGATGCCATTAAAAGAATAGCCGGAACAAATTGGAAATATGTTGCTCAGGATAGAGACCGATGGAAGGAGTTGGGAGAGGCCTATGTCCAAACATGGACGACAGAAGGCTAAGAAGAAGAAGAAGTAGTACATTTTCCATTAAAAAAATTTAATAATACTTTACAAAATCGGAAATACTGGGTGATTCCATATAAGTTTGGTTGTGTGTATTTTGTTGACCCGTAGAAGTAACCGATTCTATGGCCTCTTTAAATTACTTTTTTTTCAAAACATTTTCTCGTTTTCCCGCTATCACGTAGCTATTTGTGAAAGGTATTAGGTCTCTATATAAACGAACAGAGCACTTTAAAGGGAATCCTACTAAGTGATCGCATCGTAGAAAGGGATTTTGCATATGCTCCAAATTTATGGAGTATCAATCGAATCATTTCGAATGTCGCTATAAAATGCAGTCAATTTATTGCTAGTCGCGATGTAGATCTGTACTTGTAAGGGCACAAATTGTTACTGGAGCAGTTTGATACATCAGATTGTTGTAAATTTGAATGTAACAAAAAGGAAAGTGCTGATTTCTTCTCGCCATTTGTAGAAAATGAAATAGGCTGAAATATAAGTTCCCAAATGATATACAGGAGGAGCAAAATTATGAAATAAATTCATTTTGTCGAGAATAAACCAGTTTGGACAACAATCCCGAAAAATATTGATTTTTTTTTATTCAGAGATATAAAATTCACATCAACCACGCAGTTATTAGTGGAGTAACGTACACAAGGATTCGATTTATTGACATTAAATAAATGTATATAAACACATCCGACACCCGACTGAAGAATATACACTTAGAGATCTCCTGCAGACAACAAAGACCACATAGTCAGAAATCAAATAGACTATATATTATATTACTAGACTATGTTCTCTCCAAACTAGACTCCGACAAAAGAGGGATACAATGGACGTTAACCACACGCTAGCGTTTCCAAGTATCTGGCTTACCAATTGAAAATACTTTCCACCAAAGCCAATAAAATAGATTTGAAAATCAATATTAGTAAAACCAAGTCCATGAGAATAAATGCAAGGAACAACACGCTATTTACTATCGACAATATTCAAATTGAAAATGTGGAAAACTTTACGTATCTTGGAAGTGTCATAACAGAAAACGGAGGTACAGAAGACGATATTCGTATGAAAATACGAAAAGTCCAAGCGTTCAGTACGCTTAACCCTGTTTGAAGCTGAGGATAAAAACCTTAAGATGCTACATGTTGTTGACTTTGTTGTATGGAATGGAAAGCTGGACACTAAAAGTAGATAACATAAAGATTGGAATCATTTGAGATCTGGTGCTATAGAAGGATTTGGAAAATACTATGGACTCAACGAGTTACAAATGCAGAAGTGTAAGAAGGCTACAAAAGATTGCGAGGTCATAAAGCACACCAAAACAAGAAAGCTAGAATATTTAGGCCACATTACGAGAGGTGCTAAATATGAGACATTAAGGCTCATAATGCAAGGTATACTCAAGGGTAAAAGATCCATAGGAAGACGAAGAAGTTCCTCTCTTACAAACCTAAGAGAGTGGTATAGTTGCAGCTCAGTAGATCTTTTTAGAGCAGCCGCCAATAATGTGCGGATAGCTGTGATGATAACCAACCTCTGGTAGGAGAAAGAACTACAAGAAGAAGAATGCAAACACATATTTCAAATACTTAACAAAATGCTTAACAAATTAGAAGCATTTAAATTGTGGTGCCATCGACGGATTCTAAAAATATCATGGGTTTCGCACGCTTCCAATGAAGATGTTCTTAAAATGATGACAAAAGTACAATATATTATTTAAAAGCGTAATATGAAAAATCAGTCACCATAAGACACACAATACTCCAAATATTTTTTCTATTAATAAAAGTTATCAAGTTTCTGTCAAAAAATTTAAACGATTTTAATAAACTGCGACTTTGAATCATTTTAAAGTTATGTGTATCATACAAAGTAAATAAACAATGTACATACTATTTCTCGTTTGATTTCCACACGCTGTCCAAACCATTAACCTATTTTCTTTCAACGTCAACGCCAACTTCTGTTTATAAACTTCTAATTGAGATTTTACCATAAATTTTCGTCTTAACCTAACTTCTACGAACTTCTTCCCTTACAAACGATCTTTTCCATTTACTTATTTAGTGAACGGCTTTTGGCATTGAACAGGACCGTCAAAAGAGAGGATCAATATAGGTAACAGATACTAAACTTTTGTTAACATACTATTAAATTTAGTTGATACTAATCTTACTTTTATCTTCGAAATATAACGTGACATAAAAAACGTAATTAAAGAGATCCTTGGAACAAACCTTAAAAAATTTGGTTTGTATGTGTTGTAATGACTAAACTATTGTTTGATTTTGTGTTCATATTATTAGTTATAGAGCTCAAATTAAATCAATTCTTTCAGATTTCGCAACCTTCTTTCTCTATCTCTTTTACCTTCTATAATAAAAAGTTCAAAATTTCCAAAATGTTTCTATTCTGGCGTTAAAATCTCCACATCAAGTAGCTTCTCATTATGTGGAGCATAATTTCTTTATGGCATTATAGTTTTGAAAATTCAAAAGCAATAAAATATTTTACAACTGGCTATTAAAAATCTTTGGTAAGAATAGAACAATAAAATATATAGTTTTGTATACAAGGTGGTCCAGAATTATGTAGTACATTAATTTCTAGAGCTCATAGTACGTCCAAAAATAAGGGTACTTCTTTGTGTACACTTTTTATAAAACTGAATAATAAGGGAGATACAACCCTTTAAAGGTGTGAATTGAAATTCTTATTTTTTCAAATATATTTCAAACGGTTTTGAATACGGAGTTCATATTTTGGGAGTGATTATAAGACATTAGGATAATTAATTTCATGTCACCACCTACCACATCCTATATTAATACAGGGTAGTTTTGGAGGGTAAGTGGGGTTAGTGCGTCACATGTTGTTTAATTTTTACATATTTTAAAAAAATATTTTAAAAATTGTTTCCTTAGACTTTTCTACGCAAAAAAGGTTCTCTTGTAATATTTCGATAGATATCACCGTTTTTCGATTTATTTAAACTCGAAGGTATACATGTATTTTATTGTAATCGTTACATTTCTTAATATTCATCAAGTATGCTTTGGAATTGACATTTGTGTTTGCAACAACACTTATAATCTCAAGTAGTCTATGAATTGTCAGTGCATGTTCAATAACAATTAAATTATTTTATCTACACTTTTATTGTACTCGACAGTGAAGTTTGTTTAACACGTCTCTTTTGCTATATTTTTAAATTTGTTTGCCCGCAATATGGCACACTATTCAAATTCTGAGATGACAGATATACTTTTAGTATTAGGGGAATGTTCGGGAAATGCTGCTGCAGCTGCGAGACGCTACATAGAAAAGTATCCGAACAGAAATATTCCCAATGCCAGAACTTTTGTAAGTACTAAACGACGACTGAGATAAACCGGTTGTCTTCAAAGAAGGAATACAAATGCTGGTCGTCATAGAGAAGCAAGAAATGTTCGCGTTGAACAGCAAATATTGGATGCTGTAATAAATGACCCCACAATAAGTACACGCGGGTTAGGATTAAGAACGAATATTTCCCATCAAAGTGTTTTAAGAGCTCTGCATGAAGAGCAATTACATCCTTACCACTATCGACAGGTGCAGGAATTGTTACCTGACGATATGCCACTTAGAGTTGATTTTTGTGAAGTATTGCAAAATAAAGTTCAAACTGCACCAAATTTTTTAAGCAACATTCTGTTTACAGACGAGGCCACATTTACAAGACAAGGTATGTTCAATTCTAGAAATATGCACTTCTGGGCTAGAGAAAATCCAAGGGCTACAATGGAAACTCACTTTCAACACACGTTCAAGATAAACGTTTGTTCAACTACTTTAGGAAATAGTTTCATAGGATACCACATCTTTCCCGGAAATTTAAATGGTAACATGTATTACAATTTTCTAGACAATATTTTACATGATATTTTGGAAGATATTCCATTACAAATACAAAGAAACATGGTTTTCATGCATGATGGTGCTACACCACATTACACAAGAATTTGTAGAAGGTAGTTACATGAACATTTCCCTGATAGGTGAATAGGCCGGGGTGCACCGATTCATTGGCCTTCTCGTAGTTGTGATCTTAATCCAATGGACTTTACAGTATGGAGTTATTTGAAATCAAAAGTGTATAATACTCCAATAAATACAGTAAATGAGTTAAGAGACAAAATTGAACAAGTATTTACCGATTTACAAAATGATCAAGTAACATTAAATGGATTAATGCGTTCGCTAAATAAAAGAATTAGATTATGTATTCAACAAAATGGAGTACATTTTGAACAGTTGTTGTGAAATATTATTTTCGCCATTAATTAAATGTTAAGTATTAATTAAGTTTTCCATTAATTTGTAATATTATTGCTAACTCAAGTGTCAATTTCAAAGCATACTTGATGAATATTAAGAAATGTAACGATTACAATAAAATACATGTATACCTTCGAGTTTAAATAAATCGAAAACGGTGATATCTATCGAAATATTACAAGAGCACCTTTTTTGCGTAGAAAAGTCTAAGGAAACAATTTTTAAAATATTTTTTTAAAATATGTAAAAATTAAAAAACATGTGACGCAATAATCCCCACTTACCCTCCAAAACTACCCTGTATTAATATAGTATGTGGTAGGTGGTGACATGAAATTAATTATCCTAATGTCTTATAATCACTCCCAAAATATGAACTCCGTATTCAAAACCGTTTGGGAGATATTTGAAAAAATAAGAATTTCAATTCACCCCTTTAAAGGGTTGTATCTCCCTTATTATTCAGTTTTATAAAAAAGTGTACATAAAGAAGTACCCTTATTTTTGGACGTACTATGAGCTCTAGAAATTAATGTACATAATTCTGGACCACCTTGTATAAAACGTTTCGGTTATTGTTATTAAAACGGACAAATACTAGACTGCCTTTCATTTCATACTTATTTTCCAGCATATTAAGTTCTTCCTCCATTTGGTCATACTTCTGGTACTATGTTAATCTTAAAAATGTCACACAAAAAATAATTAACGTTACAAATCCATTATATCTTTACCAAAAATAGCACTTTTTTGTTTTTTAATATTTTTTAAACTTATAGTGATGCAAAACTTTTGAATCTGTCTATATTTTAAAAGAATAAAACCTATTTTTGTAAAAGAAAAGCTTATTTTGTGATCCAGTCATGCATCTTTTAGAAAATCCAACGCAGTATATACAATACCGCCCCTGCAGCTTACAGGAAAACTTTTCTGTCAATTTAAACAAGCGAGAGAAGCGACGCAAAATCGAACAGGTTGGATGGTAATTGACTTGGAAGAACGTAAGGGTATTTTCTTGTATCCAACTATAATAAATTACAAAAACTAATGCAAAAGAAATTTCCTTTGTTATAAATCTTATTGCGCTACCTTTCTTTTCTAAGATAAATAAATTTCCTTTATTTCGAAAGGAAAATGTTTTGGTTTTGGGAAAAAATATCACAGTTAAAATATTTACCTTTATGTTGATGATTTAAGTTAAGTTTACTTTGGACATATTTTACCTTCATAATTTTTATTAATCTGAATTTAATGAACATAATTTTTTCAGTATCATAATAAGTAATATACACCAAATTATTTTCAATAATAGATTTGAAAATGTATGATAAAAAATTGGTTGAAAAACAATCTTTACTGGTAAAGTCAAGACACACTTACCTCGTGGCACTACAGGCCTTGTAGGGCCTTGATAACCTTTTCATTTTTTCCCGTCTATTCGTCGAGTCACTGTCTTCCTATACTTCTTGTTTCTTCCAGGTCACTCAAAAACATTATATTGATCAATATTTTCCTTCGCTGTCATCGTAGTTTTAATCACCTTCACAGAATGGTTTTTGATCAATACTACATCTAGATTTTAAAAACTTGTCTCTCTTGTTTCCCTAATATAAGCATGGATTTAATAATTCTTTCAAATCTTTCAGTCCTGGCTTCCCAGTATGGCGTTCCATGCTTCTTCGATGCGTCTTTCAAGTATGATAATGCTCTTGCAAGTTTCCTTATATCATCGCATAAGCTAGCTTTTGGATCATTCTGTTGTTTCTTCTGGGTTACCTGGTGATTTAATGATTCCTTTTTCTTTTAAACGTACTTGTTCGATGGGCGTATTGTCGTCAAATATTGAGAATTTTTCTGTGGCTTTATTATTTTGCAGAATATCTTTAATCGTTGGTTCGCTTTGCCGACTCTGTAGAAGGTGATTTGTTTTTCCTGGCAGCCAACAGTTTCCAAAACAAGCTTAACCATATTCACGTCGCCATCTTTCTTTTCTACTTTGTACATCCCCGAAAGAAGATTCTGTTACGGCTCTAATTAGAATATTTTTTGCACGAGTTATGAGATCTCCAAGCTCTATGTCTCTATATTCGGTAGCAATTTAAATAAATCAATCTGGCTGAGCTTATTATTTAACTCAGTTATTTTATTATCAAAATCATCCGTTTTTATACGAATTTCCATTTTAAAGTCTAGCAAATCTTTTATTTCCGAAATATTAGAAATATTGGAGCTGTAAGAGTTACAATGGATACTTAATTCACGAATTTTTTGTCGGGTGACGCGATCCTCCGAAGAAAGGTCGGTGCATGTGATGTATATTATTTGTCGCTTACATCCGTCGCGGTGGAGTTTGCGGTCAACTGTCGCTAGAGTTTTCGAGCCATTCGAACAAAAAAAGGTGGACAGCATGTCCTGTTTTTTATATGTAATTAGTTGGTTTTATATTAATAAATTGTGAAATAATACTCACAGTATTATTTCAATATTTATTAACTATAACTGCACTTTTAAATGTAATTTTTGTAAAAATTTTACAAACACTACTGACTATTTGTATATAGAAAAATCATGAAAAATTTCTTTGCAAACTAATGATTTTTTACAGAGTAATCGTTAAAATCAAAACAAATTTCTCTCGTTCAGTGTTCGTAGGATTTTCATTTGGTTTGAGTGTCAATAAGATGTACCTTAACGGTATGAATTCTGGTATTCCCAGCGCTTCTCTGATTATGGTGCTTTGGACTGTTTGGATTTTCTTCCTGTTTATTTTGCAGGTTTGTCATTATGCTGCAGAGGCATAATGTTGGCAGGATAATGTTGTTTGCAACTCTGATCTTTGTTTCGAACCTCAGCTTACTTTTCAGGCCTATTATTGAAGAAAGTTGACTCCTGAATGGCTTTGTAGACCGCTTTGTTTACATGTTCTGTAAACGTCAGCTTTTTGTCAAGCGTTATGCTTAGGTATTTAGTTTAGCTGGTCCATTCTATGACCATGGCTGTCTGTGTTTTTTTTATTAGAAAAAGATGTCGCATTCACCAAAAGGTTATTAGCGACGGAACAAAATATAAATAACAGAGTTAAACACCTACATATTGTACAAAATGATCTGAGATAATTTACTATATTGTCACAGGAACAGTTTTGACCTAGATCCTGTGGTAGAGCATTTGGGATCTTGTAGCGCTGTCTTTCTTGGTCATATTTACTACAAATTGTTAACAAGTGTTCTGACGTTACACTGATCACATATAGGTGGATTTTTCTTTGTGAAAAGGAAAAGGTAGGAGTGCGTTAATGCGCGTATGCCCTAGACGTAAACGCGCAACCGCAATCTGTTCTCGTCTATTGCGCGACGATGGAAACCACTGAGACACATTATTTTTGATTTTATTTAGAATAGAATTAGTTTGAGTTTACCACAAACACTACACTTTATTTTTAAAATAAGTCACTGGAAACACACTTGTCTATTGGCTCCGACAAATCACTTAAAATTGCCTCTAGTGCAGTCCTGTCAGCTTCTTCATTTCCTGTTATTCCGACGTGTGAGGAAACCCATAAAAACTGGACGCTTCTTCCATGTTCATGAGCTTGGAAAAGCTGGTATTTTAGCAACATTTCAAAAGCTTGATTCGGAAAAATGTGTTTTAAAGATGTTTAGAGAGCTAAGGGAATCGGTTATGATCAGGGCTTTTGTGAGTGTAAGCTCCGGTCTTTGCGGAAACAAGTGAAATTTTTTGAATTGTACAACTGATTGGTCTTTAAGTTTGTCTCCTGTAGACAAATAATATCTGAATGATATTCAGATAAAAGAAGCTGTAGCATAGGGAAACGATGGAAAAATCCATCAATGTTCCATTGAAGTATCGAGTTGAATGTTGTTAACAGATTCGTTAGATGACTTAGATTCGTAACAGAGTTAGATGATACTGAACAATTGTCTACAGAAGAGTCACTATCTAAGTCAGAAATCTCTTTGCCTAAATGGTTGTGTAGTTTCTTTTGAAGTTTTGTAAACTTGCTTTTTCTAGATCTATCATTTGCATATTGATAGCTGCTTTGTAAAAGATGGAGTAAACCAGCCATATCAGTTGTAAATTCCTTGACGACACTAATAGTGTCGTGGGAGCCTTGGACATTATCAATCAGTAAGGGCAATTGGTGGTAATTTAAAACGAATCCTGGGATATGATTATCAATGAAATTTTTAAGAGTTTCCCGTGTAGATGGGACTTTAGATAAGCGCCGTTTTTTTTTGTTTAGAGGATTTGGGATTTGCAAACAGATTTTCTGATGAAATTACTGAGTCACAAGGAGGCGCGACGATCTCACCAATATTGCGTTTTATGGAAGAACTTGCGTTTTCGAAATTGCTATTAGAGTTTTCACTTAGATGCTGTTTCTTTATAACATTTGGAAGTACTGAAGTAAACTCATTGGTAGTGACAGAAGTCTAGTTTGAAGTTTTATTTGTAAGATTGGTTGAAATGGTTTTTTTCAGAAAATTGTGGTGATGTATCATATTTATTAGAATTTTCTGCAGTTGTATCTATTGGAAAAGGAGCTGATAGATTGGAGGATATTGCTTCCGAAGATTGTGAAAACGGTATTGCCGCTGAATGAGCTAGATTAAAAGTGTTGCTATGAGTAGAAGTATTCGTAATTACTTTGTCATGGAGATTTGTAGGTAGGTGATATGCTCGGATTTGATAATGGATAACTTAATGACTGCTGGGTGTTTGGTACCTTGTGTAGCATGCTTGTTAAAGCTGTTTGATTTCGTACTTTCATTTTTTGACTCAATATGAGTTGATTCCGTTACTGAACTATTATTGCATTGGGATGACATGTGATCTGTATTTTTGCAAATAAAGCAGGTGAGTCGTTTTTGTGACAAAAATATGCGGTAAGGTGTTTGGTCGAAATTTATTAGAATAGAACCTTAAATTGGTGATATTATAGGGCTTATATAAACTTGCCTCCGAAAGCTCAATATGTGATTATATTTGGAAAGAGTCGTGCTAATTTTCAGAAATGTTATCGGGGAAATAAGCTTTAAACCGATATTCTGTAATTCTTCAACGAATACTTGATAAGGAATTGACGGGCAGACTCCAGACAAGACTAGTCCTTCTGCTGGAGAGACTTCGTGCTGTTACAACTTCGCCGAGTACTTCTATAGAGCCATGTTGTGTCATTAAGGTATCTACTACGGTTTTGTTTGCCAAATACATGCAAATTCTATTATGAGATAATCTAGATAAAAAAATATTATTTTTTGGGTTAATGATTGTGTCCAAAGGAATGAGATAATCCTGCAGTTTAGCATTATCGATACAACTAAATACAATTGCTTGGGTCTTACTCGGAAAAGAATGTGAAGTGGCTGATGCATAACTGTTTGTGATATTCGAACGTTGATTTACGGGACTGGTTTGATCGGAAGGTGTGTTTAATTATGTGAAGTCATTTTAAGCTACAGCGGCGAAGGCTTTACTCCGACTCTGGTAAGTGACAAACCAACCGCATGCTACTATAAGCTACTTATAGCAGCTAACCTCACAAAATGATTACGTTAGTGTACATTTATTATTTGACGTTTTCTTGTCACAATAATAAAATAATAATTACGTATAGATTACGTACATAGTAGTATCTAGTAGATAAACACTTTAATTTTAAAAAACTATTTAATAAAACCACTCGTTTTTATTAAAATTTAGAGTATAACTTAACCTTGCCAGGGCCGGTCTCTCTGTGTTTTTTCCGAGAAGAATTTCTTCAGTTTGAAATGCTACCCTTTTTGTTATTAGTTATTAGTTTGTCTGATGTGTTTAATTATTTGTTTGCTTATTTTTTCTTATCTGACCAATTCTACACAGATTATGTTTATCAGAAAGGAAATAAATTATTTATGTATTTATTTAAGATGTGAGAAGAGAGTGACTTACAGTTATATCTAAACAAAATTTGGAATCAGATTTAATTATCTCCATTGTTTATAAATGTCTTTTTTGTCAATTCTGGAACATCCTCTGTAGTCTTCTTTTGAGGAGCCTTCTAAATCTTCGAGGAACTGTATTTATTAGGACCGTTCTGTATAAAGAATCGAAAAAAATTATAATTGTAAAATTTAATATTTTTGACAGTTATTTAATAAATAGAATTTTAATCCACTTTGAAATTTATTTGTAAGGAAATTTACTCGATATTTATTACATAAAAACGAATGATAAAAGAATTTCCTTTGAGTCCATTCGTCGGTTGCTTTCCTAAGAACTGTTATTTGTAAAAAACGTTTTATTAAAGGCACAAAAAAATGCTACGAACTAACTTTTATATCAAATAAAAATATTTTCTACACGAATGTGCTTTAAAGCGACTCTGAAATTTATTTTAAATTAATTTGATGTTGGAAGGTAAAGAATTCTGTATCTATTCGTTGCTTAAATTTTATGCAGTATTTGAATAAAAATTTGCACGTTTTAATTTAAATGCCTAGATTTTTCCTTCCTTTTTGCCGTTTTCAAAGTACATCTCATCAATTTTAATTGAAAATATAAAACGTATGCAATGTACATACATTATGTAACAGGCACAGTAGTTTAATATTTACACAAAAAAATTAAATATTTTATTCAGAATTCGTTATAATATCTTGCAAATGAATAATATTTTACGTCAACATATTCTTTTAATCATCATTCTCTATGCAGTTATCATTATGCAGAGTCGGCTTTATCACTGTGTACAGTACTGTACAGTAGAGTACTCAGATAGAAGGCATTGCTATAAGACCAAGAGATCCAATTGATATATAGATATTTATCTATAATTCAGATATACGCATCTTAAAAGGTTTAAAAAACCTGAAAAAAAGTGACTCAGTTGCATAAAGAAATAACAGAGTCAATCACACTGGTCAAGAAAAATAAAGGTCTTCCAATCATGGGAGGCTTCAACGTCAAGTAGAAGAAAGCTGCGCTAAGAACGTAGTGAGTAACTTAAGTTTGGGAGATAGAAACAGTAAAGGAGATATAATAATCCAATTCAGTCAAAAAGAAAAATTAGTTGGTACTTAGTTATTACTTATTACATGTCAACTGCCTCCGAGAAGACTATCCACGTGGCAGTTTCCACAATATGCGGATGACCGCCTCGGAAGAAACCAAATTGACATTATATTGACAAGCAAAAGACCTTAGTTAAGTAAGGATCTCCAGCAGTTAGGTCAACCTATCCTGAGACTTTAGAATAAAATCGAATAAAAAATAAGTGCAATCAAAAATTCTTTATAATTAAACTTTTAACCATAAACTATATTACAATAACTAGATATACTCTTAGTATAATTAGAGGACCTAAATATCATCTACTTCCCCTTATAATACAAGGAAAAGTGGAAGGAAAGAGATGGATTGGTCGAAAGAAACTTTCATGGCTGCGTAATATTAGACAATGGTGTGGTTTTAGCCGAAAGAGAAAGGTTTCAGGAAATTGTAAACATGATGACGGCCAACGTCTGAATACGGACACGGCACCTAAAGAAGAAGAAGAAGGTATACTCCATACGCGAGAGACTAAAACTCTTAAACCAGAAATGTTTCGACCCCTTTGATTGAATTTATAGAAGAATATGTAAGACATCATATGTAAAACAAAATGGTTTAATTTCAAGAGAAGTTTATTTAGAAACGATACAAATAAAAAACATTGAAATATTAATAATTCAAACATAAAATAGATACTTTTGACACAGAACAGAATTTTGTAATAATATGTACACGATAAATCTGTGCATCTAATAAACATTACACATATAGAAACGATAACCTTTTATTGATGTACACATTCCGTACACATTTTTATTTGATGCTCACCACACAAGGCACTCCCACACTTGTAACATTTGGTAGTTGTCATTCGTTTCCTTGCTGTAGAGCATAAACTACAGTAAGTCCGTTTTTCTTTCCCTTGGAGACCTCGGCGGTCTTTAGCAACATACGTTAAATTCAAAATTATGGAAAGACTCTCTTTGAGACTTCTTGATAAAGTTGGTACTGTTTGGAGTCTTATTTGTTGCCACGACTTCGTTAATTGTTTATGAAGTTTTAGCATAAAATTTAATCTTGATAATGGCGTCTGTTTGTTTTTAGTTGCATTGTGATGGTAGATTACAAAAGCGTTTACTCCTGCAGTATTCATCATATTGTAAAATATGCATCATAGCGGCCACCTTCTAGTCTTCCTATTATCGCAAATGTTCTGAGACACTTGGTCAAACGTATCTACAGCCCTTTAAGTTGAATTATATGTATGGATTATTTTGGGTTTTGTTGTTTCACGATAAATGTTTCCAGAAAATGCATAGTTGAAAGTAGAAGAACTGTCTTATTTTGCTTAGGTTTATAAGATAATAAAGTCATGTTTCACGACTTTATTAGCAGTTAAGCAGGTATTTCTTCTTTATTTTTCCGGGGTGTTCCGACCATTGTCAAATTGTAAGAGGAAGTTAATAATTTATCCGCAACAGGGATGCTGTAAAATTAATTGTCTATTGTCACATTACATCTACAGCCTACATTTTAGGGCTAGACGGCGCGCTACCCATCCACGACTAACTAGGGAGCAGCGTACATGCAGATATCGCTGGGCGATGGAACACTATCAGTGGAATTTCGAAAATTGGAGGAATTGTCTCTTTACTGACGAGTCCAAATTTCGTTGGTATACGAATGATGGCCGAATATTGGTGTGGAAGGAAAGAAGACAGCGTTACAATGAAAATCTGAGAGTGCCAACCACTCTTTTTGGAGATGGATCCGTTTGCGTGTGGGGAGGCATATGTTTTGACGGTCGCACGGACTTAGTCGTCTTAATAATGAGACAATGACTGCTACACGATATCGAGACAGAGTCATAGTACCAATAGTTGTTCCATTGTTTGGTGGAATAGGCGAACAATTTGTTCTGATTGATGATAATGCTCGCCCTCACCATGCGAGAATTGTCAACGAGTGTATAGAAGCTCATGGCATTACAAGAATGGAGTGGCCACTATGTTCACTTGATATGAATTGCATTGAACATGTTTGGCCGAAATGTCTAGGCAACAAAACAGGCTCCTTCAACCGCCCCAAACCTTACATCAGTTGGCCAATACATTACGCTCGAATTGGGAACGTATACCGCAGCAGTTCATCAATAATTTAATAAGAGGTCTTTCAAATAGAGTTAGAGCACTAAGGCGACACAGAGGTGGACCTACACACTATTTTCTTTTCGCGATATTAGAAATTGAGCAGGAATAAGAATTTTAGGTTGATAATTTTATAATTTTTGTTTATTTTCTATTTTTTTTTTTCTTAAAGAATTTCTTTCTTTCGGTTCATATATATAAAAATACGAAGTAATAATATATCTTAATTTATATCACTCCATTTATCTATTTGACCTTATAAACAAAAAATAAAATACACACTTTTATAATATCCACTGCAATTGTTGAGAAGTGTATATTTTGAATTTTTAAAAACATTTTTTGCAGCTAATATTATGGGGGACCCCAGCAATAGACCATATATTATTCTGTTTTGTTCAAAAAAGACTTCATTAATGTGGCTACCTGGTTAGTAAGTAAAAGCTGTTTTAAATTTCGAAACAAAAAAGGAGACGCCATAATATCCCACCAGTGGTGCTTATAGTTGACATAACAATGCGATAGAGGAGAAATATGTAATTGATAGCGAAGTTGTTTCGGAACAAATGTTTGGGTCATTAGATTTATTGTTTGAATAAGAGAATTGTGCAGCTCTACTTGAATTAACAACATTAATTATCTAGTGTGGGATGTTGGGAAAATTTCAAGTGATTTATGAAATTGCATTATGGTCAGCACATTTCGAGAACTACGAAGGGGAAATGTGTTCTATATTATATTCCGTGAATAAATGGTTAATAAAGAACACCAAAAACATATTTTAATATTGTAAAAAAATAATGTATAAGGTTTAAATTATAATTAGGTTTACATTACATGTTCACAATTATTTAATGGATAGTAAGATTGGGTTATGTTTTTTTACATGTATCGTATATTATATTTATTGTATAAAATCGATATAAAATCGAAGTTGATTGAAAAATAATAAAGCAGGAAGCAAAGTTTAGATATCTGGGAATATATATATATATTTTTTTCTATTTCTCACTAGTTTTACTGTAGCTTATTATCCTATTGTACATATTGTATTAACTATTATACAAGATTGGCATGATACTATGACTTCCAAGATAAAACCACTTCGCAATCGAATTTTGTACGTCGATGCGCATGACGTCACTTGGCGATAAAAGTTTATCTTTAATTTAATATTCTGAAATATATTTCATCTAAAAATGCACACATTTATTTGTCAACATACTAGATAAACGATAAAGCAATACTAAATCTGACAAAACTCCATGCAAAACAGAATATTTCTGGTGATATTTGTCGCCAAGTGACGTCACACGTGCAAGAAGATAGACCGATCGCGTGCGCGTGTGTTTATATTTAGTTCATAGTATCATGCAAGTCAGATGTCTTTGTAAATATGTCAACACTAGATTAACCTTTTATTTGATCCCAATAGAGAAGGGTTACCTTTCTATGCATTCCCTTTGTAGACTCAAAAGACTTATTCTCTTCTTAGTCTTCTTCTGAGACTCAAAGGAGAGTACATGTCCTTTTTATCGATGTGCAGAACTACAGTTTTGACCTCACTAGAAGCAGAATACAGTAAAGTAGAGTGGTCAAAAAATTTTGTAGTAGAATCTGCAGTCAATAGAAAAACTAATATGTGCACAACAATCTCAAAACCAATCATCTTCTTCTTGTAGCACTCTAACCCAAGGTAGGTCTTAGCTGACTGCACAACTTGCTTTCATCTTGAACAATCGTCCATAATAGTTGGGTCAGTGGGTAGCCCCATTCTTCTTAGATCTGACCATGTATTATCTGTCCATCGCATTCGTGGACGTCCCAAGGGCCTTCTTCCTGTGGGGGCTTCCTCTCATATTAACTTGGCAAGGCGATTAATAGGGAGTCTATGGACATGGCTAGCCCATCTTAGACGTTGTGATTTAATCTTTTGGACTATGTCGCTGGCTGTTTACATCTGCTTGACCTTAGGGTTTGTTCTCATTTGGTATTGGTTGCTATTAATATCGTGATGATAAGGCCCAAAAATTGTTCTGAGGATTTTTCTCTCAAAACGTCTGTTTTCTTTCAGTTTAGTTGATCAGGGTCCACGTCTCACACTCATATATGAGCACCGGTCTAATCACCGTTTCATATATTCTAATTTTTTATGTTCGTGTTAGGCTTTTAAATTTAATAGTATTGTAGAGGCTGTACATACATCTGTTTGCTGCCTGAAATCTTCCTTTAATCTCTTAAGTGTTATTAGTTTGTGTATTTGTCTATGTAGAGTTTCTCCTTCGTAATTTAGGAATTCAGCCAGTCTATTGTCAGAGTCTGGAACTTTTCCGTTCTTCAATTTGTTAATTGCTTGCAATGTTTCATCTATTTTGGGGTTCTCTACCGGTAGGTCCACCCGAAAATATATATTTTCTCCATGTTCTTCCTCTTGATGTATGTTTAGTAAAGTTTTGAAATATTCTTGCCATGTTTGGAGCAGTTTTTTTTAATTTATTATTACTTCATCATTTTTTCTGAGTAGAGACATGCATCTAGGTCTGAAGCCTTTCTTTTCGTTTCCCACTGATTTGTAAAATGCTTGACTATTTGACTGTTGCATATTCATTTCCATTTCTTCATTATTCTGTTGTTCGTATTTTCTTTTTTTCTCTCTAATTAATTTTCTTGTTTATCGGCGTGAAATTTCATAGTGTTATTTACTTTCTACTGTTCCTTGTTGTAGCATAATGTTTCGCTTTATCTGTCTGTCGTGTAGTTTTTTTTTTGACATTCTCTATCAAACCATTTCCATGTTCTTTTCCTGCTTTTTTCTACTATTAGTTCTGCTGTAATTGATCCGTATATGATCCGGTTCTGTTCTGTAATTGATTTTTTCTATTTGTTGCCACAGCCTTTCTTTCGAAAGGTTCTCTTGGAAAGGGATCATTGCTATGGTCTACTGTATTTAGGTGGTGTTTAATTTCTTGTTTGTAATTTTCTCGGACTTCCTAATTTTGCATTTTTTCAATGTTCCACTGTCCCAATGCTTTGTTGGCCTTAGGTTTTTCTGAATATATTCTCAACCTGATTTTTGCTCTTACTAGGTGATGGTCTGTATCTCCATCCACTCCCATGAAGCTTCTTACATCCAGCACATTAGTTCCATGTCTAGCATCGATAATTACGTGGTCAATTTGGTTCGGCGTGGAGTGGTCATTAGAGACCGAAGTCTGTTTATGACTGTTTTTATGTTGGAACATAGTAAACTTTACAAGCATATTGTTAGCTGATGCTAGCTCTACGAGCTTTTGTCCATTGTCGTTTGAGATATCGTTGAGGCTGTGTTGTCCTATTATCGGTCTTAGGTTAGGTTCTTTGCCAATTTTTGCGTTGAAGTCTCCACAGATTATCTGCATGTCTTGTTCGGGGATTTCCTCAAGTGTTCTTTCGAGTTGTTCATAGAAGTAATCTTTAATATGTTCGTCTTTATCTTCTGTCGGAGCATGTGCGGATATAATTGAGATATTTTACCATCTTCCTTTCAGTCTAACTGAAATGGTAGCTTGAAACCTAAATCGATTGCTACGTTCACCAACAAACTTAGGAGAAGTGTGGCATGCCATAAGAAGAATCTGGATGCGCATTCTGCAATATGATATTGGGGATGACCACTTAATTCAATAAATACCTCAGAGAATAGTTGAGCGTATCGAAAATAAAGAAGTCATTCATTATTAATTTTTTGACAGCAATGACATTGCAAATTTGTTTATAATTTTATCAAATAATAAGATATATTCTACAAGACATACTGGTACTAATACACAACTTCTCCATTCGTCTGGCATTTATCCCACTTACCAAATTCTGTTAAACAACTCTTTTAGCTTATTAAGTCCCACTGTTTTTTTAATAACTCAATTAATAAGTTTATACCATTTCGTTTTTTTTTTCTTATTTATCTCTAAAGATTCCAATTAAAAAGTTAACATAAAAATTACTTCACAGGTTCTTGAATTTGCTTCCATAATTTCACCCTTTTTCAACAATAGCATTCATAGGGTCCAAAATCGCAAATAATTTCCTCCAGCAAAATAATACCCCAATAATTTAAAAAGGTTAATTAAAAGTTCCTTCAAGTTAGAGGAAATATGGGAAAAAGTGGCAACATTAAATTTTAAAATAAAAGTGTATCTTGCGACCACAAACTTCGCTGTACAATCAATCAATGGCGTAATTTGTTCTCTCAACGAAGAAAACTTCTGTAACTAATTTAATAACATCAGGTAAAAGTGTTTGCACGTAAGATAGCGAATCATTTGTCTTTATTATACGAGGAAAACTTTGTGTAATTAATTTTAATTACTTAAATTCTGATATCGATAAACTAACTTGAATAAACTAATAGAAATATACATTATTGTTGAAATTTTTAAAGCAAAGCTTTGTATTACTATTTTTAGTAAAATGCTGAGGAGACCGTCATGAACTAGCGTCACAAGATGGCGCCGTCATGAGTATCGTTACGGAACCAGCGCCACAAGATAGCGTCGTCATGAGTAGCGTCATAAAATAGCTATTTCTCTTATCGATTCCTTACTCTTGATCAATTCGTTTCTAGTCGTTATATATTTATTCTAAGTGGGTTTAAGTTAAAAACTCACGAAAGATAACTAACAAAATTCAGAAATTAAATAAGAAGTAAAAAATTAAAAGAATATATGTCAATTAATGATTTGGTTAGTCAAAATTTATAAATTTTAAATGTCATCCAAATAATAACAATATTGAATCATCTGTTTTAAAACAAACTGGGTAGAATTTAGGACCACTTAGATGCACAAATCACTCTGAAACTTCCATTAAAAATACCACAAGAAATATAAGATGCAACAAAAGAATTCACAATAGCTATACAGAAAGCAGCTTGGAAAACAACCCCAACTATTGACTACACTATACCCGAAAAATATCTTGACCCTACAGTTAAACAAAAAATACCAGAGAAAAGGCAACTTAGAAAAAAATGGCAGATGAGCAAGCGATTAAGCGAAACTAAACAAAGCTACCAAAAATCTAACAAAGTTACTTCTTCTTCGAGTGCCATATCCCTACGGAACGTCGGCGACTACCATGCTTATAATATTATTATACTGATCTCGGTCTTGCGGTACGTGTAACAATTGGTCCGCTGTGAAACCTGTCCACTGCCGAAAATTCCTCAACCAAGAGAGTTTTCTTCCATCCTATCCATTTTTTTCCTTCGATTTTACCGTTGAGAATTAGCCGAAGGAACTCATATCTAGGTCCTCTGATTATATGTCCAAGATATTCCAGTTTACGCCTCTTAATAATATTTAATAGAGTTCGTTGATGTCCCATTCTTCGAAGAACTTCTTCGTTTCTGGTTCTGCTAGTCCATGGAATTTTTAGTATCCTTCGATACATCCACATCTCAAACGCCTCGATTTTATTCATGATATCGGCGTTTAAAGTCCAAGTTTCACATCCATACAAAAGTACAGACCACACGTAACATCTTGTAAACTTCACGGATTTCCAAATTTAATGAGTTATTGGATAATAGAGGCTTGAATTTTTGAAATGAGTTTCTTGCCTGTTCAATTCTACATTAACCCCCTCTGTGGCTCAGTGGTAAGAGCGCCTGCCTTTAAAACCTAAAGGTCGTGAGTTCGAATCCCACCTGGGTGGAAATTTTCGTTTATTAAAAAAATTAATAAATGAAAATAATTTCTATCCTTGTGTGATCGGTACACACCGGAGGGACCGCAGACGTTCGGATACAATTAGCGTCTCTTAGCAAAGACAATGACGTCGACTTTGCTAAGTATCAAGACAATTACTCTACACACACACACACACACACACACACACACTACACCTCAAATTGTAAGATTGGCGAATGGATTTAGTGTCCGCAGTCATTTAAACACAAACAAACAACAACAATTCTACATTGAATTTCGAAAGATGGATCTAGATTTTGGCTAATCCAACATCCAAAGTATTTGAATCTCTAAACTCTCTGCAGCGGTTGTTGGTTTAATATCAGTTGGGTTGCGACGATATCCACTTTACTGGTCACCATGTATTTAGTTTTATCGATATTTATCGACAGTATGTTTTCAGCTAGAATCACAGTATCGTCGGCGTACCGTATATTGTTAATTATTTGTCCTCCTATGATAATTTCTTTTGGATCTTTTAAAGCCTTCCTAAATAAATTCTCAGAATACACGTTAAAGAGGGTGGGAGATAGTATACAGCCTTGTCCTACGCCTCGTTCAATACTGATTGGCTTTGATTCTCCGTTGTTGGTATTAATAATAGCTGTTTGGTTCCAGTAAAGTTTGGTAATAAGTTTGATGTCTTTCTCATCTAGTTGGATGCTCTGCGAGGCGGTAATTAGTCTGGTATGCTGAACGCGATCAAATACCTTTTCAAAATCAATGAAGCACATACGGGGAAGCACAACATCGTTGAAGGAGTGTTTGCATAGAAAATAGTGCTTCTCTAGTTCCAAGGCATCTCCGGAACCCGAACTGCTCTTGACTAATAATTATTTCTTCGCACTTGTTGTTAATTCGGTTTAGAAGAATATGCAACAGTATTTTAACGGCATGGCTCATTAAACTAATGAGTCTACAATGGCTACATTTCTTAACGTTTGGTTTCTTAGGTAGAGGAATAAAGATCGATTTTAAACCAGTCCGATGGAAATTCACTGGTATCATATATTTGATTGAAAAGTACAGTGAGTTCTTTTAGTAACAAAGTTACTAAATATTATCAAAAACAAAGGTATCGAGGATTACCTAAGTTATCTTGCAGCCTCTGAAGATAAAAACTACTACTCACTTTCGAAGGCAACAAAAAAGCTAAAACAACTACAACAAGGTTGTCCTCCAATAAGAAATATGCACGATAAATGAGTCAGAGATAACAAAGAAAAAGCCGCAGCATTTGCTGAACAACACCAAACGAACGAGATCCCTTCCACAATTATAGCGAGGTTCATAACTTCTTAGAATATCCGCTTCAACTGAACAAACCCATTAACAACTTCACGTTTTCCGAAATGAGAAATACAATTATGAAAAATATAACATCAAGAAAAGCCCCAGGTTTTGATCTGATAACAATGACAATGCAAAAGAAACAAAGACACAAGATAATAAATGGATTAAATAGAAAATAACTAATGCGATTCCTATCGTATAAGGAATTATTTATAAACAAAGAAAGATCAAGAAGAATCTCTGTCGTCTTTATTCTAAGATTTTAAATCATAAAATTTGTTTTTAATCAAAAAATTCTCACCATTTTCATCGTTAATCAATCTTAGGATGAACGATGTCGTCTGTCGGTTAATCAAAAAGTTTTATATAGTTAGACCGAATCGAAGTTCGAGTGATTTTTCGAACTCAAAAATTAATTTCATTAGGGCGGAAGAGGAGATGATTGATTGTCTCAGAAAGTAAACCTTATAAATTTTTATAGATTTTTAATGTTTTATTAAACATTTTATTTATTTCAGATTATTTAGATGATATAAATTTGTCATTACAAATGTTCCTGTTTTATTCGTTACAAATTTATAGATTCCATCGTAGATATTTATGAAATTATTAAAAAATTCTATAGTCTTCAGAGGCGAAAATGCCACTGAACGTCTAAAAATCGTAAATGGTGAAACATGAATAAAAGTAAAAAAATATGTAAAAAAGTTTTCCACTCCTACCCCGAGATTCCCACTAAAACCCCCTCCTGTGAAATTGAGTGTGAAAATAAGAACAAGTAAGCCATGTCAGTTTAAGAAGTTTGTTTACCAGCGTTATCTAAGACAGTTTCTAACAATTTATTGAATAAAATGTATTTTGAATGAATTTTCCAATACAAACTATGTTTTTGTATCCGTTAAGATACTTCTTCTTAAGGTGCCCTCTCCATTATTGAAGGTTGGCTATCATCATCATGTGGCGTTACAGCTCTTTATGAGCCAAAGCCTTCTTCAGAACAATCCTCCATTCGCCCCTGTCTCTGGCAACTCTTCTCCATGCTCTAATTCCGATAGACTTCAAATCATTTTCTAGGTTGTCTTTGTACCTAAGTCTCGGTCTTCCTCTTCTTCGTTGTCCGATCGGCCCTCTTCGGTCAAAAACTTTTCTGACTATGGCATCTTCCTCTCGTCTAATTACGTGACCTATCCATCTGAAGCGTGCTACCTTAATGAATTTTCCAACGTCAGGTTCTCCAAATCTTCTATACAACTCAAAATTGTAACACCTGCGCCACAAACCTTGTTCTTTTATGCCTCCACATATTCGTCTTAGTATTTTTCGCTCAAAACGTTTGAGCAATTCTTGGTCATTCTGTGTTAGTGTCGAAGTTTCTGAACCCTATGTTAGTACTGGTCTTATTAGTGTTTTGTATACAGTCAGTTTAATTTTTCTAGGCATTTTTGAGGCCATCTGTCTAAGCCATAGTAACACTTATTGGCGAGCATTATTCTTCTTTTGATTTCTTCACTGACGTTGTTATCTTTGGTTAGCAGCGACCCTAAGTACATGAAGGTGTCAACACCTTCCAGTTCTAGGTCATCAATTATTATTCGTGTAGGTGTCGGGTTGCTTGACCTAGTGCAACACATATATTTGGTCTTTTGAACATTTATATTTAGTCCCATTATGTGTGCAGATGCTCTTAACGACCGAAATGCTTCAGTCAGAGATTCTGTGGACCTACCTATGATGTCTATGTCATCTGCGTATCCGACAATTTGTACTGATTTGTTAAAGATAGTACCATTCGTAGTAATCTGCGACTCTCGAATTATTTTTTCTAATGCCAGGTTAAATAAGAGACACGATAGTCCATCACCCTATTTTATTCCATTTTTGCAATGGAAGGATCTTGAGAGATCGTTTTAGATTTTTACCATGCTCTCTGCACCTGTGAGTGTAAGTTCAGTTAACCGGACTGCGATCAAACGGAATGCGAAATTCTACCATAGCAAGTAGAAGTTTATTTCTATTAACAGAGTCGTATGCGGCTTTGAAGTAAACAAATATGTGGTGGGTGTCGACGCCGAACTCTTGGGTTTTTTCAGGATCTGCCTCACTGTAAATATCTGGTCCGTTGTTGATTTATTAGGACGGAAGCCGCACTGATATCCTCCCACTATTTGTTATGCGTAGGGGAGGAGTCTTTTGTATAATACGTTGGACAGCACTTTATATGCCATATTGAGTAGAGTGATGCCTCTATAAATATCACACACACCATCATGTCTCTTTTTTTGTGTATAGGAGACAGTACACCTAACTTGCAGTCTGTGGGTGTTTCTTTCTATTGCCAAATTGCAGTTATCAGTTTATGCATGTGTTTCATGAGGGGGTCGCCGCCATTTTTGAAAAGTTTGGCAGGGAGATTATCCGAACCGGAAGTTTTATTATTTTTCAGTGTTGCGATGGCTTCTCTAATTTTTTCTTTCAAAGGGCAAAAGTATTATGGTCTATACTATGTTGTGTTAGAGTTTCTATGAGTTCTATGTATTTCGCTCGATCAAACGCTTTTCCGTGGTCAATAAAACAGAGAAATACGTCTTTTCGTTTATTTAATTTTTGAAGTAACATCTGGAGTCCAAATAATGTCTCCCTCCTACCAAGCCCCATACGAATTCCAAATTAATCGCTCAGATTTCTTTCGCATTCGCTGTATATACGTTGATGTACAATTTTGAGTAAAATTTTCAGAAAATGGCTCATCAGGTTAATTAATCTGAACGGAGCATCTATTTACTTTATTTTTCTTGGGTAAAGGTATAAATGTCGATTTAAGCCAGTCTTCTGGGAAGATTCCATTGGTGTAGATTGTTTTAAATAGTAGTGTTAAGGACTGAAGATTTTCATCATCTCTACATATACCTTATCTGGACCTAAGGCCTTCGCTGTATTCATTGTTTTTGTAACTTCCGATGTTAATATATCAAGTATTGTGTCTTGTACTAGATTCATTTGTGGTTCTGTTCTCTCGTCATTAAACAGATCTTCAATGTATTTTTCCCATACATTTCCTACATTTTCTGGGCTAGATTTTATTTGGTTGTTTATCATCTACTAGATTTGTTTTAGTGAATTTTTTCTTCATATTTGTGACTTCCTTAATCTTTTTGTACGCATTGAAACAGTCATTTTTTGTTTAATAATTCCCTCAGTTCCTCACATCTGCTGTTCATCATCCATTTTTCTTTGGCTTTCCTGATTTTGTTTCGGATATTTCTCTGGTTTTCTTTATATTTTACTTTATTGCGGTTTTTAAAAGATCTTACGTTCATCAGTTCTAGGATTTTTTCTGTCATCCATGTATTCTTTTATTTTTCTTTTGTTGTCTTGTATTTTCTTATACTTTCTTTAAGTGTATCATTGACTATTTTTTTTATCTCTGCCAGTACTGCTGGATCTTTAAGTTTTTCGAGGCTAGGTTTTATTTTTTCTCTGCGTTCGATCTTCTTCAGTGTAATTGAGATTTTACCGATATCAGTAAATTTCTTGTAACCGTGTAAAACCTGTATAGTTCTTGATAACTTCATTCTATTATTTTACCAAGCTAAGTACGTAATACTTATAACTTTGTTAATAATACCAACACGATTTATTGAGAAAATAAGTTAAGTTAATATAGGAGCGTTGCGAGGAAAGTTAAACATCGTTAGCTGGTCCAACTTTATCAAAGAAATCGGAAGTTTACTAAATGTGCGAACTATTTAGGTAGAAAACTTCAACTGTTTTCAAAAAATTGTTGGTATAACTTTATTAGTGAAGTTGTGTTTGTTAGAAGAATCTAAAAGTCGAGTTCAAAGTTTGTTAAGTTAATCATAAAAATTATGATATAATTGAGTTATTCGTGTCAGTTTAAGCAGGTAAACAATAACTTTAATAACCGTAATAGTACTTATTATAACGTAATAAAACTAACAGCATTTATTTATAGAGAAGCAATTGACTGCGACGCGACGTTGGATGCAAATTATCTCAATACTAGAATAATACCAAACGGTAAAAATTTGTCCCTTTAAACAAGATTATCTTATATACTTTTTATGACCACGTATCTATTCCACTTGATTTTTCTTTTCCTTCTTCGTCTTCTACTTCTTCTTTATAATGATGGTATTATTTTGACTACTTGTTTATGCTTTGAAACAATTGGTATTTATAATAAGAAAAAAATAAACCTAACTCACTTAAATTTCTTCGTTATAATAGTGTCGCTGTCGTGGAAATTAGTTTTTATGATCATTACTGCTACATATAATAAAAAAAGAAAATTTAGAATAACCAAATTCAAACAAAAGTAAAACACAATAATTTGACATCAAAATTTTCCTCCGTATCATTTTTCAGGATGTTGTTTTACCCTACTCCTTCTTCTTAACAATAATTCTTAGAGTAAAACGATAAAACCCCATTTGAATACTTAAAGCATCACTATCCGTTTCCCGATCCGAAACATATTTCATTTTCGTCCGTCTCTAAGGACTTAGAAAGGAATTATTGAAATGATATCTCATCTTTTAGTCATGCTGGACCGCTGCCCGACACCATATGGAACTATTCCTGGCGAAGAATCACGGAAAAGATTTATTGTACGGCTTTTGTGGACATTTGCTAAACGACCATAACGAACGAAAATGCCGACACGTAAGAAAAGAATTTTTAGCGAGATAAGAACATCAGGAGAGAATTAGAGTATAAATGGTTTGTTTATTTGTGCGTTTTATACTACATTAAGGCAAATGGTTAAATAAAACAGAAAATAATAATTCTTTCGCATATAAAAGCGTAGAAAATTTGATGTCGAAGTAGAAACTTTTGTGTAATAATACCACTTACAGCAGAAGTTTTTACTTCGATGTTTCAGATTTTTAACTAATATGGTATAGGGGAGAGGGGGGCAAGTTGTTACATAATTGATTCTATTATTTATTTGGGCAATAGTAGATCTTTTATATGAAAACTAAAATCGGATTAAGGTAGTTGATACATTTACAAAAATAATGTTAATTTTAATTTATTTAAAAAATCATATTTAACATTTTGTTATTATCAATTTAACTCAACTTGTAAATTGTAACAACATACCCCACTATGAGGCAAATTGTTACAGTCCATGGGGTAAGATGTTACAATAGAAAAAAAATTCTAAAAACTTCCCACAACATTATTTAGTGGTCACAGAAAGAACCCTTGCTTAGCTACAAAAAATATTGTAAACATAACACAAAATGAAATAAAATAAAAAATGAAAATCTGAACAAACCTGTTTACGAGAATGTTAAACTAGTCACTATCGGACGAGCAGTGATTACAAATATAAAAATCATCCACAAGCAATATGTGCCCACTTTTGACACACAATGCACCGAATCCATTCTTTGTTTTTGGACTTCGAAAATGGAGTTAAACATACCAGACACGTCGATTCCTCATCCTCTTCCGAGCTTTCAGAATCTGATTTTCTGAAGGTGTTTTTGGTAATGACGGTCCGTTTCTTACATTTTTTAACAGTAGTTTTTACCTTGTTTCTTGATTCACCTGATATGTTTCTTTTGGTTGCCCCCACATTTTTTTTTCTTTGTCTTGTCTTTTCTTCCTCCTCCAAAGCTGATTTAATGGGAGTATCAGTCAAAACAGCGGAAGTTCTTTTCTTCCGACCCCCTTTGGATTTCCTTGGCATTGCTTTTGGATAAGGCTTCAACTCTGGGGCGTTTATATGAGTAGGTGAATCGACAGGTTCATTTATCGCCAAGTTAAAATCTGTGTTTGTAGAAGGTTGCTGTTGGGAAGGAGTTCTATGTGTTTCGGTGCCAATAGGTGCCGGATCTATGACTACTGTTGCGTTTATATTTTCTGTTATTGGCCTATTTGTTACCTCTACAGGCAAGAATTCATCATCTTGAAAAATTTCTCTGTTGTATGGCCAAATTCCTGTCACACTAAATCCTTTTTGTATATTGAGAGGTGTAACAGCAAGAGGAAATGAATCTTTAAGAACGATCGTAAATGTTCATTACTTTACAGGGATTAGATCTTAACCATGCATCCGCAGCACTATTAAAATATCTTTTAAGTGGGCCAAATACCGTCCTATTAAGCGGCTGCAACTTGTGTGATGTATGTGGCGGGAAACTTAAAAGAACCACTCCATTTTCTTTGCAAAAATTCAACACCGGAATAGACAAATGAGACTCGTGATTATCTAATACCATCAAAACGGGTTTCTCTTTTTGCTACATCGTACAAACTGGACGAAATGTTTCATAAACAACAAAAAGTTATCACATGTCATCCATCCAGAGGAATGAGACGCACCTATACAACCAGGAGGTCCGTTGGCTACCATAACATCTTTGAATTTCTTTCTCGGAAATATTAAAAATGGAGGTACAAAATTTCCAGTTTGCGTTGACAGCTAATGCCAAGGTAACAAGTTGACCTCTTTCTCCAGATGTGATAGCACCTATCTGCTTAGTTCCCCTTTTTGCAATGATTTTTGTAGGCCTTTGGACAGTTGTAAGTCTAGTTTCGTCCATATTGTACACTTCTTGGAGCTCAAATTTATATTTATCATAAACTTCGCCGAGATTGTTAAAAAACTGTGACACATTATGACGAGTAAACGCGGTAGCTCGACCCATACTAGTAGCTTCAGGTGTCCGGACTGATAAAGTTCGATGCCTCTTCAAAAATCCATATAGCCAGTCTCTGGAAGCTACTTCATTAACCTTCCTATTTTCCGGAACAGATATTTGGTTGGCTGTTGCATATTGACATGCAAATTTTCTCAAATCAGAAGTTGTAAGACCGTAATAAATTTTAGCAGAATGCTCAGTATATTCGGCAAGTTCCTCTTCTTCAGCATTGTTAAATATTTTTCTGGCCGTAGCGTAGCCGACTAAGTTCTTGTTACTGTTTTCAGCACCTAAGTTTGATTTTCTTTTCATATAGCGGTGCAATGTCATAAAATTAACTCCATAGCGAGTAGCAGCATCCCTAATTGACAAGTGTTCTTGTAAAACCGATTGCGCCGCCCTTTCAAATTGTTCGGTTGGAATAATACCCCTTGTGGTTTTCTTGGTATATGTTCGCACAATGTTAAGCTATCTGAAAACAACCAAAACAATTTCATGATAGAAAAATTTAATAAAACCTAATCTGTGTTTCTAACATGATTTGCGAAAATAAATGTAGGTAGGTATGCTATTCATTACAAACAAATTACTCTCTACAAAATATGTCTGATCATAATATTGGATTTTTAGTGAAATCATAAATTATGGTAACCATATTGTAACCATTGTAGTTATTTTGATATATTCTTACATTAACGTGTTCGGGGCAAGTTGTTACAGTATCAACCTGGCCCCAGATTATTGTAACAACTGGCCCCACGTGTACGAAATGAGGTTAAGTCAACGTTTTTTGGTAAATATTGAGAATCAATTACTAACAATAGCATGCCAATAACGAGAAATATATACGCTTCAAAACTATATAATACACATATTTATAGTACTTACCAATTTCTCACAAATAAAAACAAAAGCCACCTGACAAGGTGGTACAGTTTTTAGACCCGAAACCACATTTTAAGCAATAACACTATGATGGATGTCTGACTTGAGTATCAATATCCGTTCACAGATGACGGGTCGGTTGACAGAACTTTCCATAAAATATCGGCAACTCATGATACTTGCTGCGTTTTAAAATAATTGTGTAACAACTTGCCCGTGTAACAACTTGCCCCCCTCTCCCCTAGAGAATATCCAAAAGTTTTGGGTGGGACGGTACCGATATTAGGAGAGAGTATTTTACCTTAAGACACTTCTTTTTTAATGACTTGTAACTATTTTACTATTTAACGTATTAAGTTGGGATTTAACATAGTAAAATAGCAATGTGTTTCTTAAGCACCAATGTATTTAAAAGGTAGTTGATGGATTCGACCGTAACTTCATGAAAATTCATTTTATGTAACAATAAAACACTGAAAACTTTGTTTTCAAACTTCCACAAAATTTATTTTAACTTATCACTACAGCTGTTTCGGCTGATTGCCTTTCTCAACTTGAGTTGAGAAACGAAACGTCGAGTACCTATTAAATTCTCAACGCGGTTCTTCCCGAGAATCTAGTGATTTTCACATATTATATATAATATAATATAATTAACCATATTAAACCAAATTTAACACAGTTTTCCTACTAAACCATCCACTCACTCAAATACTTCCCTCCCAATTCATGTTCTGATTAAGAAAAACATTCCTTTTTATCGAAAGACCAGCAAATCGAATAAATTTTTCTCCGGGCGTTCTGAACTGACATTAACGGTCACAGACTTCTAATGGGATCTCCATTTCAGCGGTTCCCAATGTCCAGTTAGATATTAAATGCCGCTTGGTATTGACATATAGGTCTTAACCCGATTACCCAGGGTGCATTGCGTTTGAAATGAACTTCGGAAAACAAATTATAGTTTAATAGATACTTTGCAGATAGTGTAAAAGAAAATAAGTGTTATTTACTATTGACGTGGATTTTTTGTTGGCAGTAAGTCGATTTAAGATTTCTTATCACGTTACTAACTGGATATAAGATTTAATGACGTTTATAAAAATAGTTTGATAGATATACACATACTATGGTATAGAATATTTAATTTCTTGGTTTGACACTATGTTGTAATGTGTGGAATTAAAATTAACTATAAAGCTACGTGGAATTAAAATTCTTTGCAACAACTGATGCTCTATTATCGAAAGTTTTGCTAATTTAAAGACGCTCTTAAGAGATTTAAAAGAGAATCTTCAATTAAAAATTCATCTAATAGATCAAAAGCTACTGATATCAGTGAAAGACTTTTACAGATCGAAAACAAGTTATCTATTGAGGATCATTCTTCATCTCCAAAATTTATAGATACCATAGCAAAAGAAGCAGTTGATCGCATTAACCGGGCTAAGAATATTTTTGTTAGGGGTGTGTACCAAAAATTACAGGACACATTGAAACAAAGGAAATTCACGATGGTGGAATATTAAAAAATATTTTAGATACTATAATGTGTAACTCCACTCCTGTCACATTTTTCAGTATTGGAAAACCAAACAATTACTTCCCTAGGATGATAAAGATCATTATGCAAAATGAATATGAAGCCAAACATATTTTGAAAAACAAAAAGAAACTTTTATAAAACATCTCTTTAAAAAACGTTTTCATTATCGACGATAACACTCTGAATCAAATAGAATGGTATATAATATGAAATATATACAAGGTGTCCCGAAAATTGTAAACTTTCGTCACTAATTCTGATATTTCAGGTTTTCATAATTGGCTCTGTTTCTATACTAATCTAGCTACTAACGGAGCCGATTTGCCTCAGAATCAATAATTTACCATCTATTTTGGACTTGTTATTCTCTAATGATCCCCATTTATTAACGCATCCCCTAATAAGCTCTCCAGTAGGTAACTCAGATCATGCAGTCATAACGTTTCATATTCACTTTAACTTACAGTACTGTACTCCTAATCCTAATGTTAATAAAGCGGTATATAAAATAATTGATTTTGAAAATGCACATCGCCAACTGGCTGATATTGATTGGAATGATGTTTTCGGCGATATAAGGAATCCAGTTGTATTCTGGGATAAGTTCTTACACGTTGTTAATTTCTGCAAAAACCATCATCATCATCTTTGGCTCGACAATCCTCTGTGGATCTTGGCCTGCTCTAAGATTCGTCGCCATTCTGTTCGGTTTTTGGCAACATGTTGCCATCTTCTGATTTTTAATATTCGTAAGTCGGTTTCTACTCCATCTAACCACCTAATTCGCGGTCGGCCTTTGCTTCTTGTTCCTACAGGTGTTCCTGTGGTTAGCTTTTTAGCAATGGTATTTTCTGGCATTCGTATTATGTGTCCAGCCCATCTAAGTCGCTGTGTTTTAATGAACGTTATGACATCTGGCTCATCAAAGAGCTGATACAATTCAAAATTATATCTTCTGCGCCACTGCCCTTGGTCGTTTACAGCTCCAAATATTTTGCGGAGTATTTTACGCTCAAATATTCCCAAAAGTCTTTCATCTTTCTGCGTTAATGTCCATGTTTCTGCTCCATATGTGAGGACCGGCCTCAGCAATGTTTTGTATATAATAATTTTAGTTCTTCTTTGAATGTTTCTTGAGTGGAAATGCTTTTGGAGTCCATAGTATGCTCTATTTGTAAGATTTATTCGTCTTTTGATTTCTTCGCTTGTTTTATTGGTAGCAGTCAATAGCGACCCAAGGTATGTGAAGTTGTCAACACGTTCAAAGGTATGACTTCCAAAGACTGTTTCTCGTTCCTCATTTGCTATCGGATCCTTTGTAACCAACATGTACTTGGTTTTGTCTTCGTTGATGACTAGACCGACCTGTTTCGCCGCTGTTTCCAATTCTAGGAGATATTGCTCAACATCTCGCTTGCTACGCCCTATTATGTCAATGTCATCAGCATATGCTAAGACTTGTATCGATCTATTGTAAATAGTACCGCCGTCCCTAATTCGTGTATCTCGGACTGCCTTTTCTAAGGCAATATTAAATAGGAGGCAAGCCAGAGCATCTCCTTGTCTGAGTCCATCCTTTATCTCAAAGGATCTAGAACTCTCTCCCTGTATTCTAACAGTGGCTTCTAAGTTAAACATTGTCATTCTCGTTAGTCGGATAAGTTTCTCTGGTATACCAAACTCATGCATTGATTGGTATAGCACTGTTCTCTTGACACTGTCATATGCTGCCTTGAAGTCGACGAATAGGTGATGGGTTTCAATATTGAATTCTAATGTTTTCTCGAGAATCTGTCTTATTGAATGAATCTGGTCAATTGTTGATTTTTCTGGAGTGAATCCAACTTGATATTTACCAACTATGCCCACTGTGTAAACTTGCAACCTTTCGTAGAGAATATTTGCTAGTATTTTGTAAGCAGTTGTTAACAGGGTTATACCTCTATAGTTGTCACACTGGAGCTGGTCACCTTTTTTATGTAACGGGCATATCACGCCTTGAGACCATTCACAAGGCATGGTCTCATTATGCCAAACAAGAAGTAAAAGCTTATGCAGTGTCTGTAGTAGGGCATCGCCACCATTCTTGTAGAGCTCACTGCAAATTTGATCAACTCCTGGTGATTTATTATTTTTAAGCTTTTTAATGGCTTGGGCAACGTTTTCGATGGTAGGTGGTCTTTCGTTTGGGTTGAAAGGATTCCAATCATTTCGATTTGCTAGTTTGTTATCTGCTTCTTCGATATGATGGCCATTAAATTTTGCATCGAAAAATTCAACCCATCTGTTTAGGATTGAGGCCGTATCATTTAGGATGTTTCCTTCTACATCCTTACAGCTCCTTATTCTTGGCTTAAACTCTTTGCGCATTTTGTTTAGATGTCTGTAGAACTTTCGAGTTTCATTTTGATTTCTTAGAAATTCTGTGCTTTCCAATTGCTTTTGCTCAAATTGTCTTTTTTTTCTTCTATGTAATCGTTTTTCTTCTCTTCTTAGTGTCCGGTATTCTTCCTTTGCTCTTCTTGTGCATCCAGCTTGATTTGTCTTTAGGTATGCAATGTTTTTGTTATCTGTTGCTTCTTGGCACTCCTTGTCAAACCATTCGTTTTCTTTAACTGGTTTGGTTTTCCCCAATATTTTTGTTGCTTTCTCAGTTATTATGTTTTTACATTTTGTCCACAGTTCCTCTACGTTTTTCCCCACCTCCAGGCTCTCCATTTCTTCGTCCATTTGTCTCCTATACTCTCTCGCAACGGTTTCAATGCGCAGATTATTAACATTAATTCTGTCTTGTTTCGTGTGTTTATCTTTCTTTAGGTTTGATATTCTTCCTCTGATTTTTGCCATTACAAGAAAGTGGTCACTGTCAATGTTTGGGCCTCGGTAGCTTCTGACGTCTATGAGATCGGAAGAGTGCCTTGCATCTATCAGGATGTGATCTATCTGGTTAATGGTTTCGTTATCAGGGGATTTCCATGTTCCTTTGTGTATCATTTTATGGGGAAATATTGTTCCTTCTACTATCATGTTTTTAGTACTTGCAAAGTTTATTAGTCTCAACCCGTTATCATTTGACTCTTCATGTAAGCTCTCACGTCCTATAGTTGGCTGGAAAAATTGCTCTTTGCCAATTTTTGCATTAAGGTCTCCAGCAATGATTTCACGTCATGACGTGGACATCGATCATATTCTTTGTCTAAGGTGTCATAGAATTCATCTTTTTCATTATCCTCCTTTTCTTTTGTAGGTGCGTGTACACTAAGTAAGCTATAATTAAAGAATTTTCCTTTAAGACGTAGATAACATATTCTGTTGTTTATGGGTTTTAAAGTTAAGGACTAATTGCTTTGCTTTTTTACTGACTAGAAAACCACTGCCAAACTCGTGTCGGCTGCTATGTCCGCTATAGTATATATTGTTAGTCTCTTTTCTCGATGATTCCCGATGATGCAAAAACCATAATAGCTTCAAAAAACCATACACAAAAATACCATAAAACCTTGATTAATGGGGAATTAATATATCTGATTAAGTATACAAGAAAGTTGTGGAACAAATATAGACCTACAAATCGCATAGAGGATTTACTAATTCATCGAGGCTTTGCCAAAGATTTAAAGAAATCTCTACATGAAGCTCGGGTTGCCTACGACGAGAGTATAGCCATTAGTAATAACTGTAAAAAATTGTACGGGTATATTAGATCTTCGTTGACAACAAAAGTTTCTATACCTTTACTGAAAAATGATAATGGGGATATATCCCAAAATATTATTATTATTATTATTATTATTATTATATAACAAATAAGGGCAGAGGAGCGAGCTCCTATTATGCCCAAAAAGCAAAAATAAACAAAAATAAAATAGATCCTTATAAAACTAATACTAATTATAAAGTTAAGTAGTTAAACAATTAACGAAAATTGAATTGTGACACAATAAATAAATAAATAATGCTGTCCGAGAAAAAATATCCTATCCTATAAAAAAAATAAAGTGCTGTCAAGTTTATTTTTAAAGATGTTAACACTAGCTGCCGATATGGTGTTTTGATCCAAATTGTTCCATATATTAAAGATTCTGTTTGGCAAGAAGTTCGCCCTGGACCTTGCAGTAGTTTGTTCCCTCTTTAATTTGTATTGATGGCCTCTTAATCTATCGTCTTCATTCAAAGTAAATATGTTGTTTAGGTTCCCAAAATTATGTTTTAAAATACGGAAGGACATAATTAGGTCACCTCGAAGACGTCGCTGCTCGAATGTCGTAAGATGAGCCATGAATAGTCTATCTTCATAATTAGGTCTTACACGGCCGTATGCCAGTCTTGTGGCTTTACGCTGAACGTTTTCAAGTAGGATTTTATCGCGACTAAGATCTGGATTCCACACTGGTCCGGCAAACTCAAGAATAGGTCTAACGTATATTGAGTAAAGTTTACTAACAGAGGTTAGAGATATGCGTGCAAAACACTTACGAATCAAAAACAGTTTCGAGTTAGCACGTTTACACACCGACACTATGTGATCAGACCAATTTAAGTCACTATTAATTATCACTCCGAGATCGTTGTGTGAGGTTACAGAGTTTAAAGGATGTCCATTAATAAAGTACGGAAGTGATGGGTTATTTTTGCCGATATGTAAAACAACGCATTTTTCAATGTTAAGCGGAAGTAACCATTCTGAGGACCATTTGAATATTGCGTCAAGATCTTGTTGAAGAATATGTTGGTTAATAGTTGGATTCACATATAACTTAGTGTCATCAGCATAAATGGAAACCTTACTGGATACAATGAGCGGAAGATCACTAGTGTAGACACAAAAAAGTAGCGGTCCAAGTACTGATCCTTGTGGAACTCCACTCTTGACTGGCTTATCTAATGAGTGGTCTTCCCCAACACGAACCCTGAAGTATCTGTCGGATAGAAAATCTTGTATCCAAATGTTTAGTTTTCCGCGGATACCATAGTGATCCAATTTAGCTAGTAATCGACGTTTTGGAACACGATCGAAAGCTTTGGAGAAGTCTAAGTAAACTACATCGACAGGATTCCGATTGTTTAAAGATAATGACCAATCATTTACACATTGAAGTAAGTTTGTGATCGTTGAACGACCTTTGATAAATCCATGCTGTTGGTGAGGGATGACATTTTCTTGAAGAAGGAACTCGGACATAGCTTTCGAAATAATCGATTCCATGACCTTGCTGACAATAGGAACTAGGCTGATTGGACGATAATTATTGCAATCAAGTTTATTACCTTTCTTGAATACAGGAGTAACTGAAGCCAATTTCCAGGACGAGGGGAGGGAACCTTCATTAAAAGAAGCAGTCATTATGAGAGATATAGGGATGGCTACAGAATCTGCACATTGTTTGAGGAAAAAAGAGGTGAGTCCGTCTAATCCAGGTGATGAATTATTTCGCAGTTTCCTTAAATGATATTTAATTTCATCCGGTATGAAAGATATATTGTCAAGAGTTTTAGACAAACGAGGGCTCATTATTTGAGGAATGGTATCGTTAGATTCATCTGTAAAAACTTGAGAAAAGAATAACGATAAACATTCCGAAGATTCGTTATTCGAAGAACATAAAGACCCATCAGCTTTTTGAAGCAATGGTATGGAGACTTTAGAAGATAAAGATGTACGAATGTACCGATAAACTTTTTTACTATTACCACTTGCAATGATAGATTCCTCAAATTCTGTTCTTAACTTTAGCAAAGATTGTTTGACTCGGTTAGAAAAATTACGGTGAGCGAGAAAATCATCAGGGGAACCAGTGAGTTTATATCTTCGCCAAAGCTTTCGCTTATGTCGAATTAAATGAGTAGCTGAGAGGTTAATCCAAGGTTTTAGTCGATTTCTATATACCTGCCGTTCGGTTGTATGATCAGAAATTGTTGTAATAGCAGTATGAAGAAAAGAGTCCCACATTGACGATGGATCAGAGTGATTAGGAAAAATAGATTGCCAGTTTATCTGGGATAAAACTGAATTTACATCAAAGAAATTTGTAGTGGCATACGTTACATCTATGAGAATGGCGAAGTCCTGGCCAGTACTTTCTCTATGGTTTTGTCTGTCGAACCCACTAATCATCAGTTGCCTAATATTACTTCGTCACGAGTTTCTTCTTCCCTTATTATTAACTTAGTTAATATTTTCGTATTTTTTTTTTAATTCAAGTTTTCAATTATTATTGGTAAAATGCTATGATTTGAAATAAAAAAAATAATTAAATACATTTCCAGACTTGGAAATACCTTAAAAACAAAGTAAATAGAGCATCCTTTATTATGGTTAAGACTTAGGAAACATTTTCACATCTTGCAATATTTGTATTATCAAACTTTTATTGGACCTGTTTTTATGAACTACCGTAAAAACCGAACCTTGTTTAATAAAAAGGGTTTAGAGCGGCTATATAAACAAGGACTCTGCCGTTATCAGATTATGATTGTGAAAGAAAATAGGCGATCCGGTAAATATATTTTTTCTCACGAGTGACCTACATATTTTCCCGAGAAGGTTGGAATCAGCTGTCGAATTATATCGTAAAACCGGTATATTTAGGTGGAAATAATAGTAAGAGGGCTAAAGAATTAAACATATTGTTTGAGGGTTGTGTTTAATATGAGGCGCAAATTTTACTTTTTTTTAAAGGTAAGTTTATGATTATAAAACTTAAATTATAATATTTTTTATTTTGTTTTTTTTATAGCCCTTTTTCTATCCGAATTGTCGAATAAAGGCCTCTCCCATTTCTCGCCATTCATCCCTGTTGTGTGCTAGGCGTTTCCACATTGGTCCTGCGACTCTTTTGATATCGTCGCTCCAGCGCATTTGAGGTCTTCCTCTTGGTCTCTTCGCATCGTACGGTCGCCAGTTTCCGACTTTTTTGTTCCATCTACCATCTTCGAGACGTTCGTTGTGTCCAGCCCATTTCCATTTTAATTTAGCTGCTTATTTCGCGGCGTCCTTTATTTTTGTTTTGTTCCGGATTGCTTCGTTCGTTTGCCAATCTATTAGTGAGATACCAAGAATCTGTCGTTCCATGGCTCGCTGAGTTTTTCGAATCTTGTCCATGTTCTTTTTTGTGAATGTCCAGGTTTGAGCTCCGTAAGTGAGAATCTTTTTGTCTTTCAGTATGTATGAGAGTTTTCCAAATGCGGCCCATCCCATTTTTACTCGTCTGCTTATTTCGGTAGTTTGGTTTTCTTTGTTTACCTTGATATTCTGACCCCGATATATGTATTCTTCTACATGTTCCACTTTTGTTCCTTGGATGGTTATCGTCGGTTGATCATCTTTATTTGACATTAGCTTAGTTTTACTCAGATTCATTTTCAGTTCTTTTTTATGGATTCCGTATGAAGCTCATTGATCATCGTCTTCAGTTCTTTCCAGCTGTCGGCTATTAGTACTACGTCACCTGCATATCTTAGATGGTTTAAATACTTTCCGTTTATCGATAGTCCCTTCGTTTCCCAATTTAGTGATTTAAAGATGTCTTCAAGTGCGGCAGTAAATAGTTTTGGAGATATGGTGTCTCCCTGTCTTACTCCTCGGTTGATTTTTATTGGCCTTATTTTCATTCCGTTATCCATCGTGACTACCATTTCAGCATATTTATGTATATTATGTATTAATATCTTATATCTAGAATCTATTCTGCTGTTGACCAGTGTTTCCTCAATAGCCCATAATTCTATGCTGTCAAAAGCTTTCTCGTAGTCTATAAATGCTAAACAGATTGGTAAATTGTATTCGTTTTTACTTTGTTACTTAAGAAAAATTTAAGACTTATTTCAGACACCAGTAAAAACTTAACAGATTTAGAAAATACAACTCGAAACTGTTTGAAAACAAAGACAGAAAAGACGAAGGGCCGCGGTGGGAGACGTGTTTCCTGACCAAAAAAATTAACCCTCTGGAAGTCGCGGCTGATCTGAGAGATACATTGAAAACATTTTTATAATATTTTGAAAGAAGTGCATCGTATAATTCTACGTCACTATCTAGCTTCACATTTATGTCTTAGGATGTCTTAGGGGAAACACACAACGTCGGCAATTACGGTTGAGAAAAGAACGTTTGTCGTAACTGAACAACAGGTATTTCTGATTATCCAGAAAATTCGGTGAAAATTATGAAAGATTTGCATCACTAATGATTAGCTGTGCAAAAAAGCACATCCCACGTGGAGTTACCAAATCCTACATGCCATGCTGGAACGACAAATGTAAAGAACTACTTGATCAGTATGAGAAAGTTGGAGATTCTTAAGTTGGTGAACAACTCTTAGAAACCCTAAACTCCGCGAGTACCACAAAGTGGAGGGAAACTTTAGAAAATTTTAATTTTACACGCCGCACCGCATGGAACCTGCTAAGGAAACTAGACTCTGGCGCAAACAACGCTACAGCAAACTCTACAGCCCCGAAACCACCGGAAGACAAAGGCAAACGCATAGCCAACCTTTCAAAACCAGTTCTTCTTCTTCTTTCAATGCCTATTCGTTCCGAATATTGGCAATCATTCTGGCTATAATTATTTTATTAACTGATGCTTTAAATAGATTCGTTGTTGTTGTGGAGAACCATTTCCTCAGGTTCATCAACCATGATATTCTCCTTCTCCCAATTCCTCGCTTTCCGAATACTTTACCCTGTAGGATTACCATCAGTAATCTGTATTTAGTGCTGTTTCTCATTATATGTCCGAGATATTCCAACTTTCTCCTTTTAATGGTATACATCACCTCTCTTTCTTTGCCCACTCTTCGTAATACGGTCTCGTTGGTTATCTTGTATGTCCATGATATCCTTAGAATTCGCCTGTATAGCCACATCTCGAAGGCTTCAAGTTTTTTCTCCATTGCTTCAGTTAGTGTCTAGGATTCAACTCCGTAATACAATATTGAGAAGATATAACATCGTAGGAGCCTTACTTTTATCTCCAGATTAAGATTGTGGCTTTTAAAGAGTTTGGCCATGTTATTGAATGCACTCCTAGCCTTCTCTATTCTACATTTTATTTCCTGTGAGAGATCCCATTGTTCATTTACTGTTGTTCCAAGATAGTTATACTGTTTTACTCGGTCCACTGGTGTATTATTGATAAGTAGTTGAGCGTCTCTAACTTTATTTTTGCTGATGATCATAAATTTAGTTTTTGTTATATTTACTTGAAGTCCAAATCTTCCACTTACTTCATTTACTTTGTTTATTAGTTGCTGTAAACTGTTCAAACTGTCTGCAAAAATAACGCTGTCGTCTGCATAATGGATGTTGTTTAGGCGTTCTCCATTTAGAAGTATTCCATGTTCGCATTTTTCCAAGGCTTCATTAAATATTTCCTCTGAATATAGATTAAATAATATAGGTGAAAGTATACAACCTTGTCTAACGCCACGTAGAATCTGGATCATTTCTGTTGGTTCACCTCCAAAATTCGTTCTTATTGTGGCTGATTGGTTCCAGTATAAATTTTGTATTATACGCCGATCTTTATCATCCATTTGGGCTTTTGTTAGAATATCCATCATTTTTTGGTGTTGAACTGTATCAAATGCTTTTTGGTAGTCCACAAAGCAGGTGTAAATATCGCAAGTCATATCTCTGCATCTTTGAAATAATACTTGTAGACTAAACAGTGCATCTCTTGTACCTACGCCTTTCATGAATCCAAACTGTGTGTCTTGTATTCTCTCTTCGCATAGCTTGTATATTCTACGATGTATAATTTTAAGAAAAAGTTGTAATGTATGGCTCATTAGACTTATTAGCCTATATTCTCCGCACTTTTTTGCTCCCTGTTTCTTTGGTAAGGTAATAAATTCTGAAAGTAGTCAATCTTTTGGGATATTGCCTGTGTCATAGATATTATTGAAGATTTTACATAGTACTCTTAAAGATTTATCATCAAGAAGTTTAAGAAATTCAAAACCAGTAATAGAAAAAAATCATAAAAGAGAAGTTAGATTTCAGTTGAAAGAAGCCAAAATTGCTTAACAATAAAGCCTACCAATAATGAAGCCTATCGAGCCAGAAGAACTTGCAGAAGCTCTAAAATTAAGTAAAAGCCACAGGAGTTGACAATATTTATCCTGAATTCATAAAACACATTGTTCCAAATACCAGTAAGTGGCTTCTTAAATTTTACAATCAAATATTGACTAAGCAGAAGTTTCCAAAATCCTTCAAAAAAAGTAAGATCATCGCAATATCTAAACCTGGGAAAGACCCTGCACTATTTACTTCTATCTATTTATTTCATGTCTTCAGTTGTTTTCATTTTCACAATTTTCTAAGCCGTTGGCTCTTTGACTATAGATCAGTTATTTCGTTATGGATTCGCCAAAGTATCTAGTAGTATGTTATAAAACAAATAAATAACAGAACAAATAAGAAATGTAGAAAGAACAATTTAAAAAATTACGATGTTTTGTAAAAAAAATTTATAGTTTTGTTTATGGAGGAGTAACCTAACTATTCAGTCGAGTGTATAACTAGAATATTTACAAACTTTTTTTGAGAGATTGGTTAGATTAACTAAAGAGTAAAAGTTTTTATGACTAATATATATACCGGTGAAATCCAGGAAAGCGATGAGGATAGAAACCTACAAGAAGGTATTAAGAAACGGAATTATTTCTGAAGAAACTTTGAACATCTCGCAGTATGAGTGACAGAAGTTCATTTACATCTTTATTATATTATTCTTCTATCAGAAATTAGATTATTATGAATGCTATAATTATTTTATTGACTGTTTTAAATATATTAGTTGTTATTGTGAAAAAATATTTCTTCAGGTTTTTAACCACAATATTGTTCTTCTCCCAATTCCTCCCTTTCAAAATACTTTAGATTGAAGAATTATTTTTTCATAATCCAGTATTTGTCAATAATCCCTATTTGGCACCGCGTCTCATTATTTGTCGAGATATTCTTACTTTCTCTTTATATTCATGCTCATCACTACTCTTGTAACGAACTATTTTGCTTACCTCGGGGTAAGTACATGTGAGTAGAAGATTGGGCAAACAAAATAATCGAAACTAGTGCGTACGGCACTCAGAGGGTTGTTGGAGAGCTGGGTCGTGGATAAGTTGAAATAAATGGGTCGAATTGGGGTATCTACAAAATGAAAACAAAGGGATACTTACATAAATCTCCTGGGTCAAAAACGAACAAGATATGGCAGATAAAATGTACCTCTAGCTATTTCTATTTGGACGCCGCTTCGAAGAAAACTTCCTGCTGGGAGAAAGAAAAAATTTTCTTCCCTAAAATCAAAAATACATACAAGGATTAGGAGATTTTTCTAAATTAAAACACAAAATGGATCAGACAAACAAATCAAACCTTTATTTTTGTCTCAAACAAACAGTTTTCAAAAATACAGATTACACAAGAAGCATACTAAATAACAGGTATTTTTCGTCTAAATAGAGATTCCATTGACAAAGAAAAGTTTGATCCCGAAAAGTTAAAACGATGTTATGAGAGAAAAACATTCCTGATGCTATCACTGACGAGCAAAGTTATACGGGGAAGCAAACTATGATCTCATGTACAACCTCTTGCAGCTCTACTACAGAAAGCCAGAATTGCATTGCATCAACTTCATTGCATCCTGGGAGAACCTTCTACTAGCAAGAGTGAAACCTTCTCCGAAGCTACATCAAAGGAAAAGGAAAAGAATGTATGTTGCTGAGATAATCACAACTAAAGCCTATTTAGAACACCTACAGTTATCAAAAACTAAGACAAAAGTTTCGAAGAATACATTCAAGAAACAATCAAAATTAAGTAGTGACGATGAAAATTCCGAAGAAGTCGTTTATGAAGAGAGTGATGATTCATATGAAGCTCCAAATGACAATATGGAAGAAGGTGCCGAACCTCAAGTTCAAGAACCCACTGACGATAATATGAAACCAGGAAAATACATTGTGGTACAAATAAACAAACGAGCAGTTACTTATTCGATTAGACTGATATGTCGAATTAATGCAGTGAAAAGACTAGTGATAATCAAATGTTTGAAACAATGTGTGGAAATGCCTTCAAATTTGTTCGCCTATGATAAGATTTTAGGCATACTGAACGATCCAAAATCAGAAGATGAAAAAGTCGTTACGTTTTGTGAGGATTTAAGGAGATTCAAAAATATTGCCTAGTTGTTTGTTGTTTCATGGTTTTTAATAAAAATTTTCGTTTCTGTATTTTTAATGTTGCTTGTATTTTAAACCACAGTTACACCTTTCATTATAATAACTACAAAGTGAAATTTACCAAGCAGACCACAGTCTCCCCGACAGGGTCCACAGTTACCCTAAATTAACGGGTAAATGTGGACCCTTTCATGTGAAAGAAGAATATCAATACTCTTGTAAAAAAAGTGAAATTAAAAGTGAAACTGGAACAAACCATGAAGTGGAGATATCCAGGAGTGGCCAGTATACCTATTGAATACAAAGCACGTGGTGGTCGTATGTATTAAGGTATAAAAAGTTAGCCCTAGACTCCAGCACAGATCAGAGGTATTGTAAGTCAATAAAACCTCACCAACTACAGGGGGTCATGTAAGATGCCCCCATTTTCAGTTTTTAGTAATCAACAAACTAACAGTCTATTGCATTTACCTTCATAAACACTATGAGGATTGTTTTTTAATACGGAGTTCCTTCCTATGTTTTCATGTGGCCATACAATGTTTTTGACAACTTTTTATTAAACTGGTGATGGAATGATTCAATTCCGAAAAGATCTTCTTTAAAATTAGAATTTTAAGCTTTTAATAAGCATTTTTTTTATACCTTAATACACACGACCACCACGTGCTTTGAAAAAAAGTGGTTTAAAACCCAATTAACTTCATAAGTACTTCATATTTCTTTTAGAGTTTAAAATTATAAACATTCACGAGCATACGACACACTAAAGTTATGTTTCCGCAAAGCTTCAGGGCTGAACAAATGAAAAAACATATTCACATCTTTTTTAAATCCAACAAAGCCAAGCCGCAACGGTTTTATGTTTCCTGTAGAGATTTTTTTTCTGGCAATTTACGCCCTTTTACAACACCATTACACTAAAGGAAACATCAAAAAAGTAGAAAAGGTTCAATTTAGAAAAATTGCCAAACTTGACCGAAGACTTCGTTCGTTTTCTAAGACCGAAGAAAATTTATGGCTTTATGTGTGACTTGCGACGACCTCTCGACCTTTGCCCCTAAGGAATTTTCCTGTAATGACGGCACTAATAAACTACATGACAGGCTCAATCTTACATAAAAGCAAGGTAGCATTTTTTAAGAGAGCCAATAACCTTTGCCAATAACGAGGGGCAACTGTCGATTGAGTAGAACAAATTATATCAAATAAAAATATTATGGTGACAAAAGCTGGAAAGTAAATATAATATTTTTCTTAATAAACTATTTTCCATTATAGATGCGAAATTTTTAAGGATGTAAAAAGTACATCTCTAAAAATGAAACAATATTTCACTAACCGAGATCTTGATCTAACTCTACGATATTGCATGATAAAGTGCTATATACACATTTCCATACTACATAGCAGGGGTGCTCAAACTTGAACTGCTGGCGATCTACCTCAATATTTTTAGACTACTTACGATCGACTCTGAGAGACTGCAAGTGTGTATGATGCAGGGTTGTCGTACGTACACGATACACCCTACCTATCTAGGTGGGGCGTACCGTAGCCTATATAGATATTAGCTTTCTGCACAATATAGGTACATTATTTTAGTCAAGGTTTGGGTTAGGTTTAGTTAATTTCTTCTCTACAATATCAATGAAAAAACTCATAGTTATTCAAAATTGCAGTTTATTTGTTGTTACAAAACAAAAGAGTTACATATGGTGTTAAACTTAACTAAGGAGTGGCTTTGGATGTTGAAGCGTGGCACTGCATGTCCTCAGCATACTTTTCATAAGATGGTACGTAACCACTGAGTGCTAATCGCAAGCATGATGTCATATGATCGTCAGTTAGTCGATTGCGATATTTTGACTTAATTATCTTCATTTCAGAAAATGTAGACTCGCACAAGTAAGTTGACACAAAAAATGCCGTCAGTTGAAGGCGATTTGCCTTACATTCGGATATTTATCTTCAGATATAAAACGCCAGAAATTTGTATCACATACTATAGCTTTGAGATGTATATCTGATATAATCTGCACCAACTCATTTTCAACAGAACATGAGTTCATATTAAACTGACTTGCTATTTCAGTAGCTAATTCCTCAATGTTTTTACATGAAAAAGGATAACTCATAAATGATGCTATATTTTCCAATTTACTGCAATCATAAAAACGCATTTCGAATTGTCCCAAAATATTTGATAATTCAGCCTCATACGTATCATAATTCAACTGAGGAATCCTTGCTTTCAAAGACGGAAAATGTTTCAGATCCTTTCTTTTCCGTTGATCTATCATAAGTTGCAATTTACTTTTGAATGCGTTTACTGCGCTAATCATCTCAATAATAGTTTTTCCTTTACCTTGAAGCTCCAAGTTAACAGTGTTTAAGTGCATTGTGATGTCAGTCAAAAATGCCAAATCATTTAGCCATTTTTCGTTTTTCAAAATCTGAGTGTCATCAGCTCTTTCGTCTAGAAAAGCTGTTATTTCGGGCAATAATTCTTGAAACCTTTCTAGGAATTTTCCGCGACTCAACCACCTGACGTCCGTGACTAAATCAGTGTGTTCAGCTGACTCCCTATCTTCCAACTGCAACTGAAAGAGCCGCCGTTGCAAGCTACGTGCACGGATGGAATTCACAATTTTTGTTGCAATGCTCATAATTTCCTTCGTGTTTAAAACTTTTGAACACAAAACTTGTTGATGTATAATGCAATGGAATGAAAAAAAATGAAGGGAATGCTTCATTAGCTCGACACAATGCCACAAAACCGTTTTTGTTTCCAGTCATTGCTGGTGCTCCATCGGTTGTAATGCACATTAATTTATATATTGGTAGCTCGTAGTTTTTTACAAAATTTAAGAAAACGTCATATATATCTTCGCCACGGGTCTTCCTTCAGAGGAATGATTGTCAAAAATTCTTCCTTAGCCAACATGTCATTGAATACCATCCGAATAAAAATACACAGCTGGGCAGTGTCTGTTATATCGATGGATTCGTCGAACTGTAAAGAAAAGTATGTACATTCCATGATATCATGTTTTAGTTTATCTGCGATGTCTTGACTCATGACTTCAATACGCCTTGTGACAGTCGGACGAGATAACTGAAGTTCTCTAATAGCAGACATGATTTCTGTTTTATTTTTAAAATCTCCAAATAAAGTCTCACCCGCTTCAATAAATGCTTCCTTCACCACCGATCCATCTTCAAATGGTTTCTTGTGTTTCGCCAAAATATGAGATATTTTAATGGACGCGATCGTAGCAGCTTTTGATTGTTTGGCTGGTCTTGTGAACATGGATTGTTTTTTTTTCAAACAAGATTTCAAATCACTTACTTTTCGTTTTCTTAATTCACTCTGTGGCGGAAAATCCTTTTCATAGTTTTTATGAACCGTTTTATGATGCCTCTCTAAGTTACCACGCTAAGGTATTGCAACTGACGCACGACAAATAACACAAATACACTTATCCTTCACTATAGAATAGAAAAATTCTTCCTCCCAATCTTTATTAAAATGATACGTTTTAGATTTCTTCACTGCACTCATTTTTCACTATTTAATAATAAACTTTGTATCGACGTACGATCGCTATCAAGTTACAATTCAGAATAACTCAAATTCCTGCAGGCGCAACATTTATATCGGCGTGAACGAAAGTCTCGAATGTTCTCGTCAAACGCGCCGCCCGAAACTAGACTGTACTGTCTCTCGTCTAGAAACAACACGGTTTTCTTTGACAAGTGCCGAGCGTTCCTTTGATAAAGCCACCTTTTGCCGCAAGCAGTGTTATTTTATTACGTAATACATTTTTGTAGTTGACAGAATATCATCCCAAATTTGATTAATAATTATAATAAATATTGAATTAATAAAATAATTAGTTAATATATGTAAATATAAAATATGCTGTGTGGACAGTATTTTGTTGTCCCCACTTTTTTGAATTGCAATGATGCTTAGTCAAGCATTCTACGTGTTTGTATAGTTCAGTATTAATAAAAACGTTTAACTCTGCTGACAGTAGTTTAGTTACCTACCTACTTATTAAAAATTTTTTCTTCTCGAGATCTACCCAAAAAGCACTCGCGATCGACCAGTCGATCGCGATCGACCGTTTGAGCACCCCTGCTACATAGTATGGAAGCCTCGCATTAACAATCAACGCGTTACGATACCTGGAAAATTTTGAGATGTGGATATTACGCCGCATTCTTAACAATACCAAGTCCTTACTCTCCTACATTGAACTAATATTATCGTCATGTGTCTAGATTTTGTACGTTGCAGTGTTGTTTCAAGAGTTTAAAGTACAGTATAAAATTGTTCTATTTTCCACGAAATATTAGTGGAGGCTTTAATTTTTTTCTATTGGCCGAGTGATCTGAGAATGACATATAGAAATATATAAATATGGGACATTTTTAACTCTCGGTCAGTCTGGTCTCGCCCCCAAATAGGGTCTCCTGTAGCCTGGGAGTCCATTGTTGAGGCTCTGCTCCGGTTCTTAGAACTCTGAGACTCTGTAGCTGGACTTTGTCCACCTCCTAAACGTTGTTTTATTTTATTTCTTATGTAAGAAAGATATCAATTATTCACCAAAGATGGAATATATGCAGAGGGTACTTCAAATAGACTGGTTGAAGTATATTTGAAGAACCTCGTAAGGCACCATGGGAATAATAATAATAATATACGTTTATTCAAATCAATAAGTATTACATTAATTTACAATTTCAATTTCAGTTTACAGTAACATAAACGTAAAAAAAGTCTTTAAAGCATTAACATGCTTGTTGACTTAATCTGTGTAATATTAACAGGTTTAATGTTTTTTTTTACAAATTATTATTTCATTTTTACAGTTTCTAATCTAATTTGTTTCGTTTTTTTTATCTAGTATAATTTAAATTTATCAAATTGTTACACAACTCCCTTTTTTCTTTTACCCAAGCATTAACTAATTTTTTATACAAATAAAAATTTTTGATGTTTTTAAAATTTATGGGCAATTGATTGTATATTCTTGGAGCAAAATATTTAATTGACCGTTGCGTGATTGTTTTTGAAGTGTGAAGACATTCAACATTCAATTTTCTTCTTGTTTCATAATTTGACACTTTTACTTTAAGAGGTATTTTATCTTTATGAATATTTTTAAGTAGCTCTAAGCAGTACAATTGCCGAACATCAAGAACCTGAGTTTCATGAAAAAGTTGGTCTGAGGGATATGTTTTTCGTTTTCCATATATGTATTAGTTTAAGAAACCATTTCTGAGTATTTTGAAGGGTCACCAGATGGCAATCAGCTACGCCACCCCATCCTAAAATCCCATATACAAGATGAGATTGTAGCATTGTACTAAAGACAGGTAAAGCATTTTAAGTTGTTCAACATCTAAAAACTCTTTTAAATAGCGGAATTTTGGTAACAGTCCTCGTATTTTTCTTATAATATTTTTTATTTGTAAGTCCCATTTAAGGTGCCTGTCAATTAAAACTTCTAAATATTTTATGTATTCTGCTTTAAATTTTGTTGTTTTTTATTTATTTTTAATGAGTTAAAAGTTGGCAGAGAATATTTATATATTGCAAAAGATATATATTTAGTTTTTCGTAATTTATTGTGATTTTATTTATTTGCAGCCATGTTTTTATAACTTTGAAGTCTTGTTCAACTATAGTTTTAAGATCTTCCCAATTTTCGGCCTTATAAAAAATTGCGGTGTCATCAGCAAAGCTTATTATGTTTCTACCAGTTTTTAGTTTAAGCATGTCATTAACATAGAGTGTAAAGAGTAGAGGGCCTAAAACGGTCCCTTGCGGTACGCCATAATTAATTACTTCAGGATCACTTTCGACACCATAAATTTCTACAAATTGTTTTCTGTTTGTTAAGTAACTTTTTAGTAATGTCAAAACGCGTCCTCTCAGACCATACTTCTCAAGTTTCTCTAACAAGATCCCGTGAGATATCGTGTCAAACGCCTTAGAGAGATCGATAAATATGCATAAAGTACGTTTATTAGACTCAAAAGCTTCTGATATTTGTGATGTTAGTTTACAAATAGCATCTTGTGTAGATTTTCTTTCTCTAAAACCGTATTGACAATCCGATATTATACTAAACCTATCCAAAAAACTCATAAATCTATTTTTTAAATTTTTTTCAAATATTTTGGAAAAAAGAGACAACAAAGTTACTGGTGTGTAATTAATCACATCTGCTTTATTTCCTTTTTTAAACAGAGGTTTGATTTTGCCTATTTTTAGACATTCTGGAAAACAACCATCCTGAAAACATGCATTAATGAGTAAAGTTAAAGGAGTAATAATTTCTTCCTTAATTTGTTTAAAGGTTTCTGTCTTGATCCCATCCCAGCCAGGAGATTTTTGTGTTTTAAAGATTGTATTGCATTTACCACTTCTTTTTGGTCAACGAGATACAAGTACATGCTGCTTTCTATCCTATCTATGTCCTCAATCTGGTCATTACAAATGGGTATTTTTTGTGCATACCTTTGTCCCAATGTACTGTAATGTGTATTCAATTTATTTGCAATTTCTTTTCTGTCGGTTATTTTTTCTCCTGTTTTGGTTTTAATCGATTCAATTTTTGTATTTCCTTTTATTTTTCCACACAATGAATTAATGATCGTAGTAGTAGTAATGATCGAATAAATAAATGGTCGTAGTTTTTCAGGCCCTTCCTTCCCATTTGGTGATATGGCAACCAACAAAAAATACGAGCTTTAGACCAAAGTTCCCACTGAGCTACGCTACAAGCTCCGCACTAGCAACTAACTCTATCATCGACCTATTTTTCAGTTCCTGACACTGTTCAGTATCAGAGGTTTCAGCGATCGAGAAGTCACCAAAGCTATACACCTAAAGGAGCCTAAACCTAGATGAGGTCGAAGTCGAGGATGCTCTGGCAGAAGACGGTACCTGCAGAAGAAGAAGATGACCACTGGAAGCTACTATGCTGTGTTGTGTACAAACTAAATTGTATTAACTTTTCTAAACTTGTCCTTTGTCCTTTACCGGAGTTCTGCTCTAATTCTTCGAACTCTGAGACTGTGTGGCTGGACGTTTGTCCACGTCCTAAACTGTGTTTTATTTTATTTTTTATGTGAGAAATGTCAATTATCCACCAAAGATACAAAGATACACAGAGAGCACTTCGAATTAACTGGTCGAAGTCCCTCTGTAAGGCAGCGTAGGAATGAATAAGTGGCCGTAGTTTTTCAGGCCCTTCCTTTCCATTTGGTGATAGGGAGTTCATATGGAGACTCCAAACCGAGCGGATAATTAAATTTTCCAGTATAAGCTTGAGACCGGCACTCGAATTAAACTGTTAAACGTAAATGTAAAATGATTTAAAGTCAATCAATTAATAATATACTTAAAAACAATAAACTCTGTAAATCTAAAAACAAATCAGTATTTTTTTTTTGTAATCTTTCCAACGGAGAACGGAGCAGAATTTGAGAACTATATAATATCCAGAAACAGTATCCATCAAACCAAAAATTCTGACTTACTAATGCAGATACCATACATGGTAAACCATCAATTTCCAATATACATGGTGATCCACAAATCCCCTCTCAGGCAACAGATATTGTTCTGTGGTTCTCTAGAGTTTATTTTTCAGATTTTTATAGCAAAGTAATCATAAACTCATTTTGTTTGGGCGCTAAAATAGAATTCAACAATAAGCTAAGTTTTTCAGCAACAATTCCATTATATGTTTCAACAAAAAAAATTGTTCGATAGTTTTTAATATACTTATTCTTCGTTATATCTTTTGGGAACTACAGCATCTTTTCCATATTTTGTAACGGCTAGCTCATCCATTGCACCTTGAAACCCCTCAGGGGTGTTGTCCTATTCTAACCATGCCTCTTAGCCAAAACTATGTGGATTCTCAAAACCAAGATGGATTTTCTTATTCCAAAAACAAGGTGGATTTTCTTAAACAAAACCAAGGTAGATTTTCTTCGACCAAAATCAAGATCAACGTAGATTTTCTTATATCATAACCAAGATGAACGTGGCCAGACCGTTGGAAGTTTCTGACCACGAGAACTTATTTTTTAGTACCTTGTCGTTTGCTGGTTTATTTTAAAAAGAAATTAAATCGGATCGGATTGATAAAAGTAAATTATTTAGTGGTGGGGTTTCTGTTTCTTGTATGATAAAGTAAGCGAAGGTATAACTACGAGGGGACTTAAGAAATTAATCGGTGAATTTATTTGTAATAGGAAAATATTGAAATGAAATATAGGAATACAAACAAAGGAAAAAGAAGTTATTATCAACGAAAATCAAATAGTATGAGCAGAAAATAATGAAAAGTACTTGGGAACTAATGAATTAAATAACTTTTTCCATATTTCTTAGAAGACATGTAAACTTAAAAATAAGCTTAATATTTTTTGTAAAATGTAACTTAAATAAACTTTAGTGCATCTGCAAATTTAAATACAGATGAAACTGAAATATAACAGGTTTCAGAACAGAGATAATTTTCAGAGTTTGCATATATTAAACATATATTATATTTCAAAGGTTTTCAAAGCTTTTAAAACCACATATCTATCAAATCCCAATCGATATTTCTCATTCAGCGTTTTCCAAAATAAATCAAACGTGAAATGTATTTTCAGTCAAGACAATATCCTTAAAGCTTTAGGAAAAAAAGCGACGAAAAAACATCGCAAAAACTTCCAGTAAAAACAAATTAAAGTCCCTTTTCACTCTTTCTCCATTCTATTGCAAATATATACTCGAAAAACATCTGCGGCGTAAGTCAAATAACAGATTTTTTGGTTTATTAGAAAAGTTTGACTTGTCTTGAAGAATTAAGAGTACGTAGTTCGAAATTTTGTGGATATAAACTCGGCTGGATGTGCCGTTGTTCACTGGGAAAGATAGCTGGGAAGTTTCCGCGAGAAAAGGAAAGTAACGGAAAGTTGGACCAGAATGTGAGCTTTATTCTAATTTGAAAGGTAATAATTAATACAGGTAAGGGATGGACGAAAAGCTATAAAAGCTGGGTAAAGTTTGTAAATAATCTGATGATTTGCACAACAATTAAACTTAATTTCTTCTTCTTTGAGTGCCTCGCCTATCGAAGATTGGATATCATTAGGGGCGATTCTAATTGTATTTACTACTGTTTTGAATAATTCGTTAGGGGTACAGCAAAACCACTCTCTTAAATTTCTCATCCAGGACATTCTTCTACGGCCTGGGTTTTTGCGTCCTTGGATTTTTCCTTGCATTATATTTTGTAGAAATGTGTACTTTTGTCCTCTCATCAGGTAGCCTAAGTATTCAAGTTTTCTCTTGTTTATATTCACTATAAAAAAGTGCCTTCCGTTATTTTGTTCTCTGGCGTTGTATGGATTATTGTTTCCTCCTCTGTACCTATCAGCTTGGTACCCGTTTCTTCTATTGTCGAATCTCTTCCATTTCTTTCTTGTGTTTGTTCTCCTTTCGTTTCATTGGAGTTTCTTTTGTTGCTTGTGTTTCCTTTTTTATAATGCAACATATAGTGGTGGTCTCCGCCACAGTGTCTGCACCTATATTGTGAATAACATTGTTTTTCTTTTTTATGTGCTAGGCAGTTTGTACACAATCTTTTTCGTTTATCATCCTGTTCCGGTCTCTTACATTGAGTTCCTGAAATTCTTTGCAGTTCGGTACTCCGTGATCTCCGTTGTATATCACGCACCGTGTTCTTGGTTTTCTATCAGATCCTCCTTGCTTCTCTTGTCTTTTTTCTGACTCCAGCAGTTCCAGTGTCTGGAATCTTCGCTGTTAGAATGTTTGTGTCGATTTGTACGTTGGTATCTCTCTACTGTCTCCAATGAGGTTTTCGTACAGCCTCCTAGTTTCATTGTCCCATTTCGTTATGATAATTCTGGCTATCAATGGGCTCCATGCTTCCGTGTCTGTTCCTAACCCTCCTAGGGCTTCCAGACTTTCGTGGAAGGTGTCATGTAGTGATTTCAATGCTCTAGCAGAAGATTCCTTTACTTCCTGCGCTAGTAGCATCCTGTCTATTAATTTAAACAATATTTGTTGTTTGATGATCATATCATATGATCATAGTATTTTGTTTCAAAATATTTTTCTTTCGTTATACCCCCTTCTAGCGGCTTTTCGTGGTTATTCAAAAATTTTGCCCAATATTCTTCTAATTTTTCCTGTCTATCCCGGATTTATTGTTGATTAAGATCTTTTGTTAGAGATCTAAAAAACGCATTATCAAATGCCAAAGATTCTTTAGTTTTTGTTATAAATAAATTACTTTATTCATATAAGAAATTACTAGGAACTGCTTCATTGTGACAATCTGATCTGTTACTGACCTAAATCTGCCTCATTTCACTATACAGTCGACTTTAGCAGGAGAATTTTTTATGTTGTGTTTCAGAGTTATATCACACGCTACTTTAGGATTTTACGTAAAATAGCTTATTTGTTTCATAGCAATTAAAATTCCTGTAATTATGTTTATATCATACGGTCGTATTTTGTATAAACAAAACCAAAGTCTTTTTATTTCATACTGCTTTTAGTATAAAATGTTGTCACATTTTAAACAGTAACTAGGTACCTTCAGTAAACTTTTTCTTAATTAACGATTTAGTACAAAAGGCACGTTTTGCCCGTAACTCTCACTTTAAAATTCTAAATAAAGTGTTGCAAAATGTGGTAATGACATTTTTGAAATTACAAAACATTGGAAATAAAGTGTTGACATGAAAACAAAGATTTGTTGGAAATTTTATAATTCGATATAATGTTTCAGTATAATTGCTGACGACGTTTTGATAGACAGTTGCGACGAATGTCGCAACTTTTGAGCTGTTTTAATGATTTTGAATAATTACTTCTTGTCTGACTTGTCGTTGTTCCAAAAATAATTTAAAAAGTATATAATAAACATTTATGCTTATATAGAAACACAAATCACGATGCTAAGTAAGAAATAAGCACTGATGATAGGAGGAGAATCAATTATTAATGTTAAGAAAGAGGAAAATGGCGGAAAATGGTGGAATATTTTCGCCTACCTCTTCTTGAACTTAAGAAGTAATAAAATTTACAACCAAAGTGATAACAAATGCACTGAATAAAGCTATAACACTAGCAGAAAAACAACAAGGTTTTAGGCCGGGAAGATCATGCAAGAGGAATCACTAGAATACCACAAGAAGGCATATTATCCGCTTATTGGACGCAAGAGAGATATCTCTAAAAATAATTAAAACTATCGAAAATATCTACCAAAACACACCATAAAAGTAAATGTAGAAGAAAAACTAACTAATTTAAATGAACCTTGTAATGGGAAAAGACAGATGGATTCACTGAGCACTCACTGAATTCACTGAAATGGTTGCAATAAACGAACAAAAGTTTAAACATTCACGAAAAACCCCTTATGGATATACCTAAGAAGATGGAGTGTCTCTACAGATTGTGTATCTTTTAAACAAAAAGAAATACCCCAATATACATGATTTTAATATCCATATAAGCTCCTACAATTAGGAGACCATAATATCGAAACAGCAACTAAAAATGGTTAAAATAACCGAAAAAAAATAAAAGAAAACATGTCAATCAGCAGTGAACCCTAAACACACAAAAAATCAGTAAAAAAGAAGAGTATCGAATTCGAAGGACCCTATGTTTGTCTTGAACATCTTTAAAACAACTAGATTGTTCAAGTAATAAAGAATCGAAGGTTTTTAGCAAGAAGGTTAGCATTTATCAACATACCGCTAATTAACTTTCCTCTGAAAATAAATTTAAAATATGCAACTGATTATCTGACAATGTTCATACCGAAACGGTAATGATGCTAACATCCAAGGCAATGAGAGACTATATACGTCTCGAAAAATAAGCAATTTGCTTGCTTTTTGCGAAAGTTGATGCTGAACTGAAAGCACATACCTTTACCCGAATGTAAAATCTATAGATGTCCGTAATTCCACTCTAGGGACTTTTGGCCCACTTATAGTCACAATATTTAAGTTAATAGAATCTCAGCAATTATCTCTGTAACAAAACGACAAGAGATTTGTCACACAATGCCAAATTTTTGTTGGAGCCAAGTGTATTGGGGATAACTCCCCGCGAAACTATATCGGTTTCTTCATGTGAAGAAAATTTCTTGAATAAAGATTGAATATTAAGAAGGACCTGAGGCACATAAAGATGTACATCGTTAACGAATAACCCACTAGACGAACTCGCGCTTGTGTTGACGACATAAGTCTTGGGGGAGTCACTATCCATTACCACCACAACATGTGAGAGAGAAAACGCATTACTGTTAAAGCCATTAGGTAACATCCTAGGAACAGTATCTATATGACTTAAAGTCGAGGATTGTTGATCTGACGAACTAGGCACAATCACACGAGAGATGTAGGACGAGGATCTCTCGAAATAAGGTTGAGGTTGCGAAGAATATGAGTTTTTCGACATATTTCCTTCAGAAGAATTAATTACATCTAGTAATAATGACATAAGCGACACAAGAGAAAAAAATGTTAGAAATGGAGAGATGAAAAAAAATATGATAAAACAATATGGTACAGAGCTAGAACAACAGATATATGACGTAGATGCAAGGTAAAGAACATCAAGGACTGGATAAGAAAGAGAAAATTAGAATGAAATGATCCTATAAGTCGAATGACAACATATAAAGTAGTACAGACGGTAAGAAAAGGTTCCCAATAAAAAGAATACCAGGAAGACCACGAAAACGATTGAACGACAACTTACTGGAGGCTCATTGAAAAACAGACTGAGTCATGTCTACATAAAAAAACCAGAAGAGAAGAAGAATTCGAGAAAATGAAGTAAATACTTGGAAATAATAATGTATCTATGAATATTAAGAAAAAAGGTACAACAATAAAGTCTGCAAATCAATCAGGAGTTATGCAAAAATCAATGGATCGTACAATGTACTCGGTATTAGTCTTGGAAATAGATAAATAAATAAAGGAATTTGTTAAAGAACCAAAGTTGCTGATGTGTTAGAATGTATTTAAAAACTGAAATGGCAATGTATAGGACATGTAGTTCGGCAAGATGAAACCAGATGGACTAAACTGGTAGTACTATGGCAACCAAGACAGACAAAACGTAGTATCGGAAGACTCCTAAAAGAATGGCTTCATGATATCAAGAATTTTCCAGAAAATAGGTGGTTTCACAGGACATGGTAGCATGGAAAAATAATATGAAAGAGGATTACGTTCACAAGTGGATAAAAAGTGGTTTACGAAGAAGAAAATGTATATAGGAAAAGAAGAACAATTGAACAAGATATAAATGTAAAGTAATTTTACATAATTTACAACTTGGAAATATGCATATTGGACAAAAAGACAATATGCATATATGTATACAGAAAATAGCAAATTAAATTTATAGAAAGTCTTACCAATATTTTTTCTGCTCCACACTCTCACGGTTTGTTTCCAGTCTTCACTCGTGGTATTCTTCACCGCGAAATCTGTCCGATGCACCGGTTTTTGAACACGTGTTTCGCAAAGATATCACGATATAGAGCACACTTTGTCTGCACACGATTTAATACAGTATTTTCGATATTTCTCGCGTAACTAAAGCGGAAAAGAGTAATTACGATAGAAAAACAACCAAGATAGATGCTGTTCTTCTTGATAAGCGAAGAGAGAGAGAATGAAAGAGAGAGAGCGTCTGGCTCTAGCGATGGCCAAACTAAGAGAGTTCTGTCCTTATCGACAGCTGATAATCAAGAGAGGGTTTCTTCTTTGCTATCTTAACTGTCTGTATTTCTAATGGAGAGGGGGTAAAATGTAAGTAGGAAGAGTTATTAAGGGTTGGACTAAGGTGTTGATTGTAAAATTGTGATAAAAGGATAGTTGATAATACAGCGAAAAAATAACATGATTTTTCGCATGTGAGAAAATTGAACACATATTAATTGTATATTGAATAAATACCACCGATAAACGAAATTATACAAATAATGTAATATTCTTATACAATCCTCTATAACACAAAATAGAAACCGATAAACGATATTCTTAATAAATTACAAATAAAAATAAAGATCAATAATTCTGACTTACAACAAAAAATCAGAAATAATGAAATAGAAAGATTTCAAGAGCACGTCCTGGAGACTCTAACCTGTAATGGTGTTACTCAGAAAATAGTCCTTAGCAGAAAATTCGAACAGATATTGCGTTTGTTTTCGGAACATTATAACTAAGGAGATGCCATCATTTCAGTATAATTTTTGTTATAATGTAGGTATTTTTGTAATTATAGTCTAAAAAGATTTTTGGACATTTCATGTTTGAATGTTTTACATATCAGCATCGTATCCTTCACGATTTCCCACACACTACCAATGAAACTAAAGTACAGTATTAATCCACATCTGCCTGCATATTTCTGTGCAGGTCAGAATACCTACTTGAAGAAGTGTCCTGTATAAATGAACTGTCCTGAACAAATAATTAATAAAATGCCTATTATATTGTATACCGTCCAAGAAAAAGTGCAACTTGTAACATGGTACTTTCAGGGTCATTCGATACGTGAAGTAATTGATTTAATTATTGATGCCTTTGAAAATACACCCATCACCAAGTGTTACAACAGTTAACAATGCCATTAAACTTTTTAAACTTCAGGATATGTAAACAGTTGTAAAAAGTGGATACAGGGATATTGATATTTGTGATTTTGTGGAAGATAGTGAACCCTGCAATAGTGTACAAATTGCTAGGGAAGTTAACGTAAATGCTCGAACTGTCCAGCGAGTTCTCAAAAGGAATGGGTATCACCGTTTTAAGATACAACCAACACAAGAACTGTTTCTGAAAATATCTTTTAAATAAATATCTATTTAAAAATCTTCATTTTAGTTACAAAAAAACACAATCCATCCGTTGCAAGGTATTATTCTCCGAAAAATAAGCACCTCAGTGTTGCAGTGTGAACGCAACATCCGCAAAAGTTAATGTTTGGACTGGCGACCATATTGTCGGTCCATTTTTTTATCGATGGATTCCTAAACGGGTTCAAATATTTACAACTTTTACAGAATGAGATCATTCCGGTAGTTCGACAGCTTTCGGTTAATTTTCAGAAGGTTTATTTCCAACAGGACGGCTCACAACTCTAGAGCAACTATTTTCTTCCTCAATGAAACGTTTCCTGATCGACTGATCGACACGTGGTATTAAATAGCTCGCTAGATCCTGTGACTTAGCACTAAAGATTTCTTTTTTGTAGGTTTTCCCAAAGAAAACATTTATGGGCATCAGTTTGAAAGGGCCACAAACCTAGTCGAATTAAGGGCAAAAATACTTCATTTCTCTGCAAGCATTACATCAGCCCTACTCCAAAATATGAGAAGAAATCTGTATGCTAAATTTGGTTACTGTTTAGCACATGGAGGTGAAATATTTCAGCTCTTAATTCATTAATCTGCTTTCCTAGGTAGGTTCTTAATTAGGTAGTATTTTTTATGTTTAAGTTTGGAAGAATTTTATTGTTTTTTTTTTAATTTAAAAGTACAAACGATTCTTGGTTTATTCGTCTTCCGGGTTGGACCGTGTCATTTGTGAGTGACCCAAAAGTGGGTTCATTCATAGAGATGAACCCATTTTGGGTCACTCACAAATGACACGGTCCAAACCGGAAGACGAATAAACTATAATTCTGACTCTGGCCGTGGAAGCTACGATTTCATCAACGATTCTTATTCTATTTTTTTTCTTTCTTCTCTTATTGTTATAAGCTTTGTCCATAAAATTTGTACAATTTTTAGTGACAATGAGACATATTACTTATTTACTTACTTATTTATTTGTTTTCGTATTAAGTCCAAAAACAATGTCGTTATCTGTATATATCTAGCATCCTGCATTACAACTATTCATATTACATGGAGAAAAATTCCACCATAGCCAAATATTTTTTGTTCTACTTTTATTTACTGATATTAGAAAAGCAAAAAGATTGTATAAACTTATTTTTAGGATGTAATAAGGTCTCTTATTCAACAGAATAAGGGCAAAAAATACAATAATGGTATTTTTCAGGTATGTTAAATGTGTCGCAAAACGTTGTTTACGTTGTGAGTATTTCTGAAGCAAAATAAACGAAAATGTATATTGACATTATTTGTTTTGTTTGTAATAAAAATGTAGACATTTAACTACATTGCTGAAACCCGTTTAATGTACAGCGTAGCAAAAAGTGACTAATAATGTTCCTCAGGACTTTCGACAAAAAATTAAAAAGTTAGTACAAGAGATGGAAAGATTCGAGATAGTTAATCGATATTAATAATAAGAGATAAGTGATCATCTTACATCAGGAATATACTTACAGTTTAAAGTTGACTTTAGCTTTAACCACTAGTTAAAGAGCTATATCAAAAATCTAAAGGAAAAAGTTCTGCAAAAACTTAAGAAGATAGAAAAAGCAAACAGTAAGCAACCAAGAAAGAAGTCAAAAACTAAAGCCAAAACAACGAAACTAAATATCTCTGATACATCAGATAGGAAAAGTGAATAAGAACTGGATGATGATAATGTTAATAAAGATGAAGAAGACGATAATGACTACTGTATTTGATAAAGTGTGCTCGGTGTCAGGGTTGGTTACACGAAGACTGTACAAGGTACGGAAAGAATTGTGATATGTGTGGAAAATTCTTACTTATACAAAAAAATTGTGTTCACAATATCTCCCCAAGTTACCCTATTTTAAGCCTCAAATCCGGTAGCCAAATTTAGCACCAATAAAAAAACTACTTAAGAATTGAGTATTTGCTTATCTGCTACACATTAGTATTATTTAACAATTCTTTAATTTATAAATTTATTATATTACCACCGTTATATCTGGACCACCAAAAACGTACTAAACGTACTAACGTACGGTAGTTGTTCTACAAATTACAAATTACATAGTGTTTCTCCATTATTGTTTGTTGTGTCATGTATTGAGTTTGCACCTGCAACCTCTGTGAAGCAATTTTCTTTGCCTATTTGGGCATTAAAATCTCCTATAACAATTAATATATCTTCTCCCGGAATTTCTCGGCGTTTTCTTCTAGTGTTTCATAGAACTGCTGTTTTGTCAAGTCATTACTGTTTTCTTTGGGGTGCATAAACATTTATTAGACATGCCATTCAGGGTCTGTCCGACTAGCGGTCCAACTTCTGCAGTTGGATATAAAATCGGACCGTGAGTGGGCTGGTTTGGATTAGTTGGACAACTAGTGGTACGAGTCGGAACATCTAGTGGGACGACTTCCATCGTGTCGACGAAGGCGGGGCGGTGAATGGTGAAGTTGGAAGTAGAATCACAGGTAGGATCGAAAATTTCCTTGGTCAGTTGACCTTTGGTACCCGTTACGTATGAGATTTATATGAATTACTTTACGCAAAGATCCCTAGTTCGCAAATTATTAATAGAAAATAAACTTTCAATTGCATGAAAATTACCAGTATGAAAATACATGATTATTAATCATCATCTCCTTTTTTATTAGGGCAAATCATTATCCTTTCTGTAGATCAATTTCGTTACTCCCACACAGGTACAATTACCAATACTCCGGATTGGCTACAGAAGAATTATCAACAAATAACGAAAATTAAATCATAGTTGTAGCAAAGATCCCTAGTTCGCAAATAAATAATAGAAATTAACTTTCAATTATTGCACGAAAAATTATTCCTATTAAAAATATACGACACACACACACAACAAAATAAAACCCAGCTTCAGTTTAAAACATATTTTTATGTCTTTCTAAAATAGAATATACCGACACAAATCCTTAAAAACTATAATTTTTTCTACATCTTAAAAAGTCATAAAAATTAAGAGTCGAAAAAATTAATTGGTTCAGCCCTAGACAATAACTAGAGAAACGAAACCTAATTTTGTAGCATTTTAAATTTTTTTAACCATGAAATATTTATGTTTAAAATTTTGTAGTTCACCTCTGAGCTTTATATAAATCTTTTTGTCTTTATTTAAATTCAAATCCGCTAATTCTATGTATACATTGTGAGGTAGAAGATTTCCAAATTCCGGTTATATCTAGGACGTTAAAATAATTCATATAATACGTGTTTTTTCTACAAATTGAAAAAGGAGTTTGTTTCAACGTCGCTTTGTGACATAGTTGAGGCCTGTTTTAAAAACAAGAAATTTATGTTGGAGAGGTAAGGGAAAGGGTAGCCCTCGCTGGTATTAGATTGAGACCAGGGGAATTTAGGCAGGTTGAGAAGAGTAACGAAACATGAAGGTTGAAAGATTTGGCCAAAGAAGACAGAAGTCGTTATGTAGTTTTTGCGAAAAACCGGCAAATTTGTCGAAGAATAAGTGATGTACACCCAAAATAATGTGTCAACTCTGATAGGGGTAATACCTGTTTTTTAATTGTAAGCTGTCTCTCATCGTGAGATATTTGAAAAACCGGCGTTTCAAATAAAAGTCTACATGTTCCATTGTCCAGTTCCTTAAAAAGCCGTTCCAAAGTGTGCAGTGTTCCAATTTCAACCTCAAATAGTCAGAATACTTTTCCAGTGAGATGTAGTTTTTGAATCGTGTGGCGGAGAAGGTAACCCAAGAAATCTTAGAGTGTATACAGTGAAATACAGGTAACTATTTTGTTTGAACTATTGAAGTAAAAATAAACAGTCTAAAATAATAATTGCTTTCATAACAATTTAAATAATGTAATATGTATGGTTATGCTGTCAATCTATTTGTACCTTTGTCATCAAAATTAATGTTGACATATGACAGCTAGCTTTAATTAGTTTTTTGTTGTGACAATTTTTATTTTGCTTGTATAGAAAAGATGTTTTATAGAAAAGGTTTAACCTGACGATATTTTCATTTATAATGATATCCTTAATTTCAATAATCTATTTTGGCCACAGTGATAAATAACCTAGGAAACCATTTTGAAAGATTTTGTAGCAATCTCCATTGTAAACAGATAGTACAGATAGTAAGTTTTTTCTTTGGAATTGTGTATTTTACAACTATTGATATAGGTACAATTTTTTATGCCATCTGTATTTTTGTAACTGTTTGTTTGAGACAAAAATAAATGTTTCATTTGTTTTCTTTGATTATTTTGTTTAGAAAAATCTCCTAACCTCTTTTTGTGTGCTTATTCCTTTTAGAAAAGAAGAGCCTTTTTTCTTTTTAAATTGCTAGAAGCCCTTTTTTGTTGACTTTATTGCCCAGTTGTCCAGGAGATTTATGTAAGTAGCCCATTGTTTCATTTTTGGTAGTTACCCCAATCCGACCTCTTTGATTCAACTTATCCACGACCCAGCTCTCCAATTTACCCCTGAGTGCAGTACGCACAAGTATCTATTGTTTTGCTTGCTTATCTCTACCCCCAGTAGTTTCTGTCCCCAATTCTCTACGCCCATGATCTTACCCTAAGGTAGGCAAAATATTATCGTTACAATTTTTAAACATACCAACTTTCGTATCTACTTCACACCTTTCGTAATGAACAGTGAAGGAATTTATCGATATCCACAGATACAGATAACTGACACTGGAGCAGACGAAGTGTATGTCTGAATCCAGCCTAACGACTATCGTGAAAAGAAACTAGAACTGTAGTTGGACCGCTAGTTGGATAGAGAATATCCAAATAGTAGTACTACTAAGTGGGACCGCAAGTTGGAAGTGAGTGCCCAGCTTATGGACAACTTGTTCGGTTGTTTACTCTTATGTATGATATTCTTTCACTTCTGAATTTAATTCTGCCATATATATTTTCGTAATAACATTTCTTAGCACAAAATTTTGGGAGGAAAACTTTTAATATTTTGTTATTTTAAATAGACAAATAAATAATTCATGTATTAACCTACAATCAGACGAAGCACTGAGTGTTAAAACCTCTTTAATGGCAATAACATCTAAATAGAATTTCCCGGCAAAACACGGGACTATAAAATAATGCGAATTCTGTTCTCTTAAACCACATAACGTAATAGGCTTAATGGAAGAACACGATGAAAGCCAGACGGAAGCACCCACGTGCATCGTCGAATTATAGAAACGTTGCGACAAATTTGTTCCGGAAAAATGAACGTGATGGAATTATTTTAAAGGAGATATTTTTATTGTGGTTATTATTTAATGAATCTGGTGTAGTTTTGCCTTATTATAAGTCAAAAATTATTGAGGTTTAATGATTATTGGCGCTATATTACGGCATATTATAAAAATATATACATATATTGTATCCTTCGTTATAAAATTCAGGTTGCAAGATAATCTAACTTATCAGGTGATAATAATTATGTCAAAGATATAGCAGCATTCCTCTAAAGATTCACTTCAGGGAGTTACAAGTAGCAATCGCATTTTCACCTATAAGTTCTGATATTGCTTAATATGAATTAATAGCCAACGACTACAGGCAGGTGAAGTAGAACGTTTAATTTGTCCTGAAATTGAAAAATCGGTCTCGAATGCTCGAAAGAAAGTCACGAGAAACCACCCGTGATAGTTTATCTGTTAAACCATAGGGGTTTAAGTAATATTTCAATGTTATTTTTATAATTTCTTTACTCTTTAATCCTCAGTGTCGAGTGACGACAGTCTTATCCTGTGTAGCTGATTTTATACCCTCAGTATGCGGAGAAACGGTATGGACGGAAACGGTCTGGGTGATATTAGTTGGGGTGGGAGTCTTTGAAGTAGTGGTCGCTGTAATGCCGGCAGTCTTTTAGCGTCATCGCGCGTATTATTTAAGCTGCTAGGGCGTTTTTTAATTTCGATGGCTTTACAAATAAGTCTTGATTTTAAGGAGCGGGTAAGAGCGATGATTTTTGCTTTTTCGAAATCCATTTTATAACCTGTCTGAATACGATGGACTAGAGCTAAAGTAGTATCGGAATGTTTTACGAAAGTAGAATGTTCGTAAATACTGTTGTGAATTCGTTGGTTTGTCTGTCCTATGTCTGTTCGTGGGCAACTGGAACAACTATCCCGTAAACACCATGGTCTTTATTGGGGATTTGGTCTTTGACGGACCTGACGAGATTGGACAACTTTGAGTGCGTTGTGAAGATGGTTTTGATGTTAGGGAGGTTGAGAGTTATACTAGTCTTTTCAGTGATACCTTTGGGAAAAGGTAGAAAGATTTTGGGTTGATCAGCCGGCAAGTTTTTTAGATGGAATGGGCTTTAGAAGCTTTTGAATGCTCCTATTGATTTGGGTTTTGTGGTAGCCGTTTTGTAAAAGTGTTTGCCTTATTGAATTGATTTCGGATGATCTGTGATTGTTGTCGCTAAGTCGTATGTAACGGGAAACTAGATTGTTGATAGCTGAATTAAGTTGGGCGAGGTGATGATGTGACTGTGCATTGAGATAACGGTTTGTATAGGTGGGTTTCCGGTACACGGAAAACTATGAGGTGGGTGTTTCTTAATAAGAACATGAAGAACTAGCGTAGCGCTTTTGACTGAACTTCCATCCTGGATTGAAAACTGGGATGCATTCCATTAAGGTGGGAGAGGAAGATATCTAATGTGTTTTTACCATGAGGCCAAATGACAAAGATGTCATCAACGTACCCTAACCAGTAGGTGAGTTTGAGATTTAACGAAAACAGAGCTGTTGTTTTGAAATGTTCCATATAGATATCAGAGATTACGGGAGAGAGTGGAGATCCTATTGGGGCACCTTTGATTTGACGATAGAACTGATTTTGTAATGAATAGTATGTATCAGATATGCAGTGGTTTATAAGAGATAATGTGTTTGGGAGATTTGATGTTTAGAGTCCAAGATGAAAATGATGTTATTAAAATAAATGTTGTTGAATAAAGAAACGATGTCAAAATTAACTAGTACATCTGAGAGTGAAATATAAATGTTTTCTAGAACATCAATGAAATTGAAAGAATTTTTGAAAAAGGACAAGGTGTGTTCTGCTAATGGTTGTAAGAATGAGGCGAGATGTTTTGCCAATTTCTTAGTGGGCAGTTGTATGCACTGACGATGCATACAACTTATGGATTTAAGTAGCGAATCTTATGAATTTTTTGGCAGGCCGTATACTTTGTTTGTCTTCATTGGAAAAACATCTTTTTCTTCTTTATGTGCCATCTCCTCTAAAAAGGTTGGCAACCATCATGATATTTCGCACTTTTGATACCGCTGCTCTAAAGAGGTTAGCAGAAGCGTAGTTAAACCAAGCTCTCAAATTGTTTAACCAGGAGATGCGTCTTCTTCCGCGACCCCTTCTACCCTGTATTCTTCCTTGCATTATTAATTCCAACAAGTTAGAAAGCTCGCCCCTTATGGCATGTCCCAGATATTGCAGTTTTCTGACTTCCGAAATTTATTTAAAACCTTTTTATCCTTTCCCATTCTTCTCAACACCTCAACATTCGTTGGCTTACATGGCAACATAACTCGAAGGCTTCTAATCTACCCGAAACATATTTTTTAATGTCCAAGCCTCCTACTCATAAAATAATACGGAGAACATCTCTAAACGAAGCCAAATATCCGTTTTAAATATCTAAATCAGTAGTCGACTTCTTTTTTTTATTATTTGCCAACCTGAATAACCGATTAAACCTTATAGTGACAAAAAAGTTAAAAACCACGTAGTTTTATTAGAATTCATTCAATTTTTCTTACCGACTTATCTTGCCATAAATAACAAATAAAATTTTCAGGTTTATGTATTTGTGGTGACTGCATGACTTGTTTGCTGACAAATAAGCTTTCAGTTTTTGTGAATTTACTTTGTCAGGTAAATTTTAAATTTCATATAGCGGATTGAGAAGCATTTTTTATTGATTGCGTGTTTCCAGAAAATTGTTAGCTATCTTGAATTAACATCACAGCAACAATTTACCTTGACCACCACGTTCACCTGACCTGTCTCCAATTGAACATGTCTGGAACATTGGACAATATTTCGATCACCTCATTAGAAATCGTAAATCCCAACACATTATTAAACCAGCTGCAGTAAGTTGACGAATCACGCTGATAATTAATTCAATTTACCAGTATAGGACCCTAAACATGTATAAAAAAATTGGATAATTATGGGTGGTAGGGTTATTGGTCACAAAATTGCAGAAGAACATAAGAGGATCTTAGGTCATGTAAAAAAAATTATTGAGCTTATGTATATAGAGAACATTACAAGAATTTTCAGTTGTAAAAAGATGGAAGTGAAGCATACATTTGACTTCTGTTCGTTTTGGGGAGACTAATTTATCGACAGGTACGTAAAGAAACCAAAATATCAGAGAAAATCTATCGATAACTTTATATTAGCAAAAAGTCATAGATTTAATTAACATATAGGTATATTGCTTTCCACAAAAAAATTGTTTCGTTTGAATTTTATTTTAATTAACTGAAGATTTTATTGTCATACTAAATAAGTAAAATAGCAAATTTTTGGTGAAATTGCTTACTTCAGAATGCACATATAAAGATAAAACATGCTACTCATTAGAGAAACACTAGTATATACATGTAACAAACTACATGACATAAACCAACAGTTTTAAACAATGAAAGTTTTTAATGACCGTTCTGTCGCGATCTCCCCTATGATTTACTCTTTACATACGAAATTCCCTGTTTCCCAATATTTGCAAAAGTCCCAACCAACAAGCATGCCAATACCAAGATACTAAAATCGCAGAATCCCTATCTACCGTATTCCGTTCCCATCTTAATTTGCAAGATATTCTGCTAATAACTAAGGGGTTCTGGTGAGGGCTGTAATTTATACGGTTATTAATTTTCCACCAGAATACTCCATTAAGAGGCACATAGTATCCAGATCAATTGAATTAAATTTGGAACATGTGGTATATACGAGAGAAACAAATAAACGCCATTGGTACGAGAATATGTCATTGCTAACATTTAAAAATGTGTCACAAAAAAAGAGATCTCTACACATAATTGATGGATTCGATCGTTACTTGATGGAAATTCATTTTATGTAACAATAAAACACTGAAAACTTTGTTTTCAAACTTCCACAAAATTTATTTTAAATCTTGCCTAGGTTTTTATAGGCAAATATATTAAAAATAACAAGAGCCAAAATAAAAAACACTTAAATAGTGGTGTGTACAAACTTCAATGTCGCGACTGCCCAAAAACTTACATCGGTCAAACTGGTAGAAACTTGAGAAACGAATAGCAGAACATAAAAGGGCTTTCAAGAATAGAACAAACAGATTCGACATACGCACTTCACCTTCTAGATCATAATTATTCTTTTAATGAAAAATTTAAAATTCTTCACATTCAAAATAAAGCCTTAAGCTATCTTTGTTAGAATCTATGGAATCAACAAATATAAAAACACAGATTTAATTTGAATGACTAACTTCAGCACAAACAGTTCTCCCCTCTCACAACTATTTCATTAGAGACTATAAATTTGTAAACCCAAGCCAAAAATAGATCACTAGAGAAAGGCAATCAGCGGAAACAGCTAAAGTGATAAGATTTAAAATAAATTTTGTGAAAGTTTAAAAACAAAGTTTTCAGTGTTTTATTGTTACAGATCGTTACGATACATTAATTATATTTTTCTACGCCGTCCTCCTTATTATTAAGCTTATATTTAGAGCATATATCGCATAGTTTTACTCATTTTAAACAACATTGAATATTTAAGCTAAATACGATTTATTTTACATATTTTACAAATAAATTATATTGGAACGGATATTTTGCCTACCACATAGTGTATTACTATAAGGTGGTTGAAAATTGGAGACAAAAAATATTGGTTGGAGATAGGGTAAGCAAAACAAACCGGAACGTTTGCGAAAGGGTACTCAGGGTAGGATTTATTTGGAGAACTGGGGTCATAAATAAGTGAATGACAAGGGGCTGAGCTGGAGTAACTAAAAAAGAAACAAAAGGGTTACATGAGTCTCCTGGACAAACAAAACATAGAAAGGTTCCCAAGCTATTAAAATAGATGCCACTTAGAAGAGTTTCCTGCTGGATGAAAGAAAGGCTCTTTCTAAAAATAAAAAAGGGATTAAAACTTTTTAAAATAAATAAATATCTTTTTTAAAATAGGCTTATTTGTTTCTAAGGCGATGTTATATGTTCATTATAACAGCAGCGAAGAACGTCCTCGTACGTCGGAAGCTTATTCACAGGCAAGTCTTTCGGTGGACACTCAAACTCACTTCGAGTTATTTTCTTAGAAACATACATAACTTGATGCAATATTCACTTAGTTAACTATGTCAAAACACGGCAATACTCACTTCTGAAACATCAATACAGCACAGCCAGTGTACTGTATATAGAGCACGAAGTGGCAATGCATTGTGTGGCAATGTTCGGAAGAAGGTTAGGGATAGTAGGGGAAATGTGTCGAACACAAGGCCATCACTGCCACCACCCATACACAATTTGTATTTATCGTTTGGTTTTTTTAGGGATTTTTGTAGCGACATCCAGAGGTTTCTAAAAGGACAAGTAAAGGTGTGACGGCATTTAGCGTTTGTGCATCTGAACGAGATATCAAAAACTGGTTTAAAAATATTGAAAACTATTTTAAAGAAAAACATCTAGAAGTTCTAACTGATTCATCAAGAAATTTTATTGGAGATGAGTCAGGATTTCAAATATGTCCATCTACTGGAAAAGTATTTGCTATGAAAGGTCCAAAAAATGTTTATAATGTCGAAAAAAGCTGTTCAAAAGAAAACGTCACTGTGATTTTACGTTTTTAGCAGACGGTAAAATTTGCGTGCCTATGGTTATTTATCCTTATCAACGTATTCAGAAAAAGTTGCTAAAGGCATTAAATCCTAAATGTGGTGTGGGCAGAAGCGATAATGGTTGGATGACGGCAGAGATATTCTATCAGTATATTGCGAATGTTTTTTACCCCCACCTAATTGAAAATAATATTAAGCTTCCAGTTATTCTTTTTGTAGATGGGCACAAGAGTCACCTAAGTAACCAGTTAAGTCTATTGTGTAATAAACTGCAGATTGAAGTAATTGCACTTTATCCTAACGCCACAAGGATTTGGATTTTACAACCATGTAACGTTTTTATTTTTCCGTCCACTGAAAGAAGCTTGGCGGCAGTCAGTGAGAGAATGGGAAGAACAGCATCCAGGAGAGGTAGTGAATAAGATTGTATTTACTTTTATATTGGAGGAAGCTACAAAAAAAGCTGTAAAACTGAAACAGGTGTTAATGGTTTCAAGGTTTGCGGATTGTTTTCATTTAAAGCAGATGCTATTGACTACACAAAATGTTTAGGTAAAGAAGTAGAAAAAAAATTAATCATTTCAGATCATCATAGGAAACCCAAGATGAACTATAATACTTTTGTAAATATCTTAGGTCCTGAAAAAGTTCATAGCTTAGAGAATTTAAAAGAAAATCCAAAGAATAATCTATATAGCGACGATAATTTGAATTTGTTGTTCAAAATTTGGAATTTTTTTGAACATGATCCAAAACATTCGGATAACCCAATGGTTCTAAAAAATAGAGACACAAACATTAATATTATTCAAAATGTAGTTATTACATCTCCCGTTAACAATACTGAAATAAAAACATCAGAACAAAGTGGTATTGAAAATGTAAATATTTCTGAGAGTAGTAGTACCAATGATATCCATATTCAACAATATAAAACTAATGTTTATGACTTACCCTCTACAAGTAAAATTATTGTTAAACACGAATTGTTGGTTAATTTTTTAACTTCTCCTACTGTACAGGAAAGAAAAAATAAACGTAACACGGAACGACTTCCTTTTGCTATTACTTCTGCACGATATCAAGAAATGTTACTAAAAAAGGAGGAATTAAAAGAAGAGCAGGAAAAACAAAAACAAGAAAGGTAACGAAAAGAGAATGAAAAATTAACCAAAAACTCATGTAGCAACAAAAAGAATTCAAAAAAAGTCAAATGTTCTATTTGTTCAAATGATATTCAATCGAATAATTAAAATGCGATGACTGTAGTCTTTATTATCACGAATGTTGTATTCCTGTTAAGCATAGACAGCATATACCTAACGATGGTGATCTATTTATATGCCACAACTGCTTCAATCTGCAGGATAGTGATTCCGATGCTAATAACAGTAACCAAGACAGTGAGGATGAAGACATTGACGAACTTATTCACTCAATGCAAAGAAGCACAGAAGCAATTATAAAATTTAATTATGTCAACTGCATATAGAACCTCATACCGCACAGAAATCTTTGGTTTTTCTTATCATTTTCATTTGTTTCTAGTTTTTTATTGTGTTTAAAGCACTTGTCCAATAACTAATTTTGGATTTAACACTTTCTTTAAATCCTTTTATGCCATATTGTAATAAACTGTTTAGAGACTACGTTTTGTATAAATTTCAATTCAATCTGCAGAAGAAAATTTAAGGCATTAAAAAGACGTTAATAACGAAAAACAAGAGAAAAGAGCTAACTACTTTCTTAAACGTACATATTGTCTCGAGCTGACGCAATGCAAACTTTGCTAAAAACTGAAAAAAACGAATCTGTTACAAACAAATCAAAATTGGCAATCTCGTTTGACTTACAGCAAAGTATGTCGCTGCCAAAATTAACCACATGGTCTTGCATTTTACTGCAGAAAACTGAGGCTTTATAATTTGGGGATTCACGACTGTAACCAATGATAAAGGACACATGTACTTATGGACCGAAGATCAAGCTAAGCGCCGAGCAGATGAGGTTATTTCTGTTGTGATGAAATTTTTGAAGAACAAGTCAGATTATGACGAACTCGTTGTTTTTATCGATAACTATCCTGGTCAGAACAAGAATTGGCAGTTAATGGCTTTTTGGTTGCAGTTAGTCAGGGAAAAGAAATTGAAACAAATAATAGCATCACTTTCTGGTTAGTGGTCATTCTGATATGCCATCAGACGAGATCTTGCTCAAATTGAGAAGCGTCAGAAAACCGTGCACCCATTATTTATTCGCCAAGAAGGTTGGGTAGATATTATTACGAAAGCAAATAAAAAAATTCTTTTGTTGTTACCTAGATGACCCAAAAATGATTTTTACAGTTTTGAACCTCTTCTCAATAATATTGATAAAAAGCTACGTTTTTCCGGACAAGCAGAGCTTAATTTGCAAAAATATACAGCTTTACAATTTAAATCAGAAAAAGTGGGGTCAATTTTTGTCACATCCTGTCAATGGACACTATCAAGAAGTTAATTATCTTAAGGAGCGGCAGACCTGTAACAATAGAGTTGTCAAACATTCTCAAGAAATATAACGAGCCTCTGAAAATTGCGAAAAATAAACTGGAAAATATAAAAAACTTGTTACTTATATTCCGTAAGTCTATCATTCTTTTATAATCAGTTAAACGAAGCTTCTGACTATGTGAAATGAAGAAGTAGAAATTGTAGAAACATAACTTAGTTTATTTTTTTGTGTTACGATTTTTTTTAATTTACAGAACATGTTAAGCCACATTTTTTTCGAATAAACATCTTTTTTTGTGTAAATATGTGTTTTTTTATGTGAAATAATAAATTCACATGGAATATTAATAAATAACATAATTAAATAACAAGCGTTAAGGTTTTTACATTTAAAGCAATATTTTATAGATTTTTTTTAAAACTTTAAACATCAATATCTCGGTTTTATTATTTTGTGGCTTATCACTATTTTGCCAAGAAGCTCTTTAATTATATTCCTAAAACTTAGTTTTGCATTCAATTTTATTTTTTTTTACGTATTCAATGTATTCGTATTTTTATTTTGTGCTTTATACGGCAAATAAATTTTAAACACAATTTTATATTATTTATACATTTACACTTTTATTGTCAGTACATCTCAATATACAAATTTCTGTTCATATTTGATGTACATACCAGAAACCACTAAAAGGACAATCTAATCGGATTGGACACTGTGCAGTCATATGCCTAACCTCCGTTTGACGGCCGTCTGGAAATCGATCCTTAGACATGGAAATTTCTTGGTGTTACAGGAGTATAGTTGGCGAAGAAAATTGCGAGCGTAACGCAAAAGCAAAATCATAATTAAGTTACGGAGGATTTGCCCTAATTTGATTACTGACCGGTAGGTCGCCGAAGAGGGTGAGTGTATCTCGGGTAGCATATTAAACTGACATCCATGTTGTATATTGGCCTTCTTTATGTAATTTTCGAAGACATTCGTCAGTCGAGTGTTATAATGTTGTATTAGCATATTTTACCGTTTGGCAGGAAAAACAATTTAAAAAAATTGTATTTCATTGTGTAATTGTGTCATTGTATTTTTATTTTGATACTCTTTGGTTATAGAAACTTTTAACTTTTATATGTATAATAAAGTAATAAAGAGTTATTTATAACATTTTATTTATTTATTTTTTATTTAACAAACAAAAAGTATTTTGAAAAAAATTATAAAATATTGAAACATCAACTTTCACAAAAATGTAACGGCATTGTTCTAACTAATAACATCGTGTCCTGTAATATTGTAATAAACGTATAAATTAAATTTATTACTGCTTTGGACTATTGGAAGAATTGTATTTTGATGTTGAGGGCTTTTCATTGTCTAAATTGTCATTTTTAGTTCAACGACCTTTCTTTTGTTTGAATAATTGTGCTGCAAAAACTCTCTATCTATCTATCTATAGCCCAAAAATCTATTCATGTGTTAAATATAGGCCTCTCCCATTTGTCTCTGTTTTCTGTTTGTCTTTTCCACATTGGGCCTGCGCTTTGCTCAATGTCATCTTTCCATCTCATTCGCGGTCACTTAGAGAAGTATCAACAGAGATAAAAGAGAATATAAATCCTAAGAAAGCTCCAGGATATAATCTCATAACAGGAGAATTATTAAAAAATCTCCCAAGAAAAGCCATAGTTAAGCTGACACACCTAATAAATGTTGCTTTTAGATTGAGATATGTTCCCAGACTCTGGAAAGTAGCCGAAGTAATTATGATCGCCAAACCAGGTAAATCTCCTAATCAAGTGACATCCTATCGACCAATATCCCTCCTTCCGGTGATGTCAAAACTATTTGAAAAACTTCTATTAAAAAGATTAAAACCAATAATAGAAAGAAAAAACCTTATACCAAATCATCAATTTGGTTTCAGAAATCAACATTCCACTATAGATCAAGTTCACAGAATAACGAATATAACAGAAAAAACATTAGAAGAAAATAAAGTCTGCTCTACAATCTTTCTTGGATGTAGCACAGGCGTTTGATAAAGTCTGGCATGACGGTTTAAACTATAAACTAAGAACGTTCATGCCTAAACAGTATTCAGAAATCTTGAAATCATACATTGCGAATAGATATTTCAGAGTAAAACAAGAAGAAGTGTACACCGACTTAAGGGAGATCAAAGCTGGCGTGCCACAAGGAAGTGTCTTAGGTCCGGTCCTGTACCTATTGTATACGTGTGACATTCCAGAGCTAGAAAAAAATACTATTGCCACCTTCGCGGATGATACAGCCATACTAGCGATAGGAGACACTAGTAAAGAAGCGACTGATAAATTGCAACTATCAGTAAATAAAATACATAACTGGACCAGAAAATGGCGAATAAAATTAAATGAGACTAAATCTGCACACATTAACTTTACAAATAAAAAAATAGAAAATTTCCCAGTTAGAATAAATGATACCCGAATTCCTTATGCAACATCATCAAAATACTTGGGCATCACCCTAGACGCGAAGCTGCGCTGGAAAGTCCATGTCAAAAAGAAAAGAGGGGAGCTTGATATTAGATATAAGAAATTGTATTGGCTGATTGGAAAAAATTCAACATTGTCAATTCATAATAAATTATTCATCTACAAGCAAGTACTGAGGCCAGTATGGGTATATGGGTGCCAACTCTGGGGCTGTACCAAAGCTAGTAATCTACTTATTATCCAGAGATTTCAAAATAAAGTACTGAGAAACATTGTTGATTCTCCTTGGTATAGCAACCAGCTATACCAAGCAACCTCCACCAGGACCTGGGTATGGAAACTGTGATCGAAATAATCAAGAGAACAGCAGCAAGTCACGAGCAGAGGCTGCATAGTCATGTGAATGTCGAGGCAATCCAGCTTCTTGACAACACTGACTAAAGAGAAGACTCATAAGGACAAAACCATTTGAGCTAGTGTAAATGTGTAACAGTTTAGTGTAAAAAGCAGAGTATAGTGCTGTGAAGTTATTGCATGCTAGTTGTAGTGCATTAGTTAATAGATAAAATAAGAGTAAGCCATAGGGTAAGCCCTTAGATTTAAGTATTTGCTGGTATTATGTTAGGTCAGAAAATAACTGATAATTGGTCATTTGTGACCAGATAGCAGTATACAAACACCGCGCAGGTGTTAAAAAAAAATTGCGGTCGACCTCTTGACCTTTTTGCAGTATATGGTCAGCAGCGGCCAATTTCTGTATTCCATCTTCCATCCTGATATCTTTCAGCAACTCTCACATCATTATATCGTTTAAAAAAGTTTATTAGAACTAGGAGTCCACAGGCGGCAAAAACTGAAAAAGTTTTTTAAATGCGTTACTTTATCAAAAGGTAGTAAGCATTCCCTGGGTTCATCACTAGATTTTATTGATGGTAAAGATATTGAAATGGGGGTTAGACAAGATCCATATGTTTTTCGTACCAAAGGCTTGCATATAATTAAAACTTCAGTGAAGGGTCTGCAATAATTTGGTGGGTCACCACTGTAATAGCTTGGAGAACCGATTATAATATCCGCGGGAACCCTACCGTCACCATTCTAATAAATGCTGCTGTCATCACTGTAAAAGACGCCTGCCTCAAAATCCTTGGATGCGTCTACAATTCTTAGGGGATGCTTATCCCTGCGAGCGGAGACAAGGCTTACTGGTCCCACTAGTCTGTACTGACTGGTTTCCACTGGTTTACAGGAGGGTAGGGAGATTTGAGAAAAAGGGAATTAAGGACTTCTAGGTCTCAGGTCCTGTAAAGAGTTGAGTCTATGGGATTGCTTTAGAAGCCGAGAAATGTATAAGCAAAAAATGTGTACTCTTCTAGTCTCTACCTGTAACGGCGGTAAAGAACAATAAAATAAAATTTGAGTTTACAATGTATTAAATAGACTGTATACTATAACTTAGATAACAATATATCAGTTATAACCAATAATGATTCGATCAGGCGCGAAAGGAGACGAGAAGAGACCTTAGCAAGAAATTAAAAGGTGGACAATCTACGTTATTATATATTCCTTGGGTTAGTATATAGATTTTAGTTACCTTCGCGTATTTAGGCCCTAGCTAATGAATACGCCTTTCAGTCCTACTGGAATTCAGTATCAGTCTGTTGAGGTACCGCACGTATCACGAATTTTCGAAACACCAGATACCCGGCACTTATACGGTACTCTGCCCTGTCGAATTACAATAGCGCGCTCGCTGGTGCCGCGTATGCCCCGATCGCCCGTGCTTCTGGCGTGGAGCACTCTCGGGTGCCTAGTTCTTACTGACTCCCCTGGCCCACTTCGTTCGTTTTTTATGAACACGTATCCTCAATTACCGAATGCAGTAACGAGGTCGAGTTTATGCTGACTGAGTGCTTAAAACTGGGTCAGGCGGTGGTGTTATTTTCCAACTAAGGTCTATATTTTAAACGTGATTTTTTTCTTTTAAACAATCGTGGCGACCTGATATTGGAACTCGTGTAATATACTTAAAATATTTCTTCCTTATTCAATTTGGAATATATAATAATTATTTAAATAATTATTACTCTTTTTTAGGCTACTATCCCTTTTTTTTTCTTTATTTGCTTGCTATGTTTACATTACAGGTTCATTATGCTGGTATTTCCACTCAATATAATGTATTCTGGAAGAAGGGTATCTCAACACCTTTACAAAAGAAAAATGAAATTTTTAAATTAAGTATTTGAAAAATTTAAAATTATCTGGTATCATATAAAATACTTAAAAAAGGTACAACTTAAAATGTCTCTGATAAAGCGCTACAAACAACATCTGGAAATAATTTATGAGTATTTTACACCACAATGTAGCTAAAACTATGTGTTTTTCGGAGTAGCATTGCTTTATTTTATTTTTCTTGTCGTCCTCCTCCTACAAACTGCTGAAATATATTGCTTGTCTTGTAAACATCCATGTTTACTGAAGCAAACAGACATTCAGACTCAATGAACTTGTTTAAACGAATATCGTATTTTAGACGTGATATTTGGAAACGAGGGAAGTTGGGGAAAGTTTTTTGTAAAACAGTAGTCATCTGAATTCAATTAGATTTAATCAGCCAGTGCCAAAGGAGTTGTGGAGATACGGCCAAAAGGCTGATATTAGATGTTTCATGAATTTCAGGTGTCATTGTGATTGTTTAGAGTTCTGTAGCAATTAGCAAATTTTGGAATAAATATATCAACGTTTACTAGGTCATTCATTCTTCATTTTTCAGTGTAGAAAATACAAAAACTGTATAGAAAGTAATAAAACAAGTTGAAAAAGAAAAAATTTGTTTAAAAATCCTTTATAAAAGGTATATAAAATGCCTCAAACGGGCTATCACAAACACATTGCAAAACGTTTTCGGATTAAACAATCCATCATCAGTGCAAACGGTTGTACATGCTAGTAGCTACCAAAATATATGGGTAAAAAACCCTTTAAATGTTATAAATTTGAAATTGTTTTACATTATTAGTATTTCTAATTTGTGATGGTTAAGTTACCGTTGGATAGGTAACATGGCGGCGTTATGACTCTACATGAGTAAAATGGTCCTGAGACGAAGTGCCTACGAGGACCTGTTGATAACAACTGTTGATAACGAGTCTATGCTTCCACAAATTATTGATGAAGAGGAAAACCAAAATCCCGAAAACATTCAGAAGAACCACGAAGCTGTTGACAATAGTTTCAAAGAGCTCCTTCATAGTCTTAGAGAAGATCAGACTCCTAAGATTAGAAAAAAGAGAAACCAAAGTTAATGTGAAACCCCGCAAAAGTATCAGTGTTGAGGACTTTGTCGACGATGATGAGAACTTAAATCCCCAAATTTCACTTGCTAGTTGCAAGGTTGCTTTTCTTGAAGATGACGGTTTCGTTGGAATATTTTTGAAAAGAGTGCAACAAACTAATAAGTTTACCATAACTGAAGAAGAATCACTTCAGTTATCTCCAGAAACGACGTCATCCTAAAACTATACTCCCCAATATTTTCCTCTTTAAAGACATGATATTTTTCGAAGATGACCTGTCTAATTTCACAATTTCTTAATCATTATTTAATCTTAATAAATACGATTTGTTTACTTAGAGTTATGTAATTTCTTTTGTTTATATAGCTACCTACTTAAATAAATCATTATGTTGAGAAATAAATTTGTGTTTATCGATTTATAAATTAAAAATACGATGAGAAAAGGCAGCAAATATTTGATTTCACGCAAACAAATCCTATGTATCTCTTGATACGTATTTCGACCTAATAGGTCTCGTCAGAAGAGTTATTCCTAGGGGTTCTCAACGTGAAAAATCAATATTTTCTGCCTTTTAAGAAGCAACAATAACATGGCTTCAATACGGACGCAGTAGCGACATCTAATTAAACAATCGTAAAATAGTTTCGAAACACAATTCAGATTTCTGCTTTATAATCTGAGCCTTCTAAGAATTGCAAGGCAAACAGACGTTGATAAAAGATGTTAAAAGAGACATGGGGAATCTAAAATTTGCATTCCACGACATGCCTTTTACAACTAAGCAGAAATCCTTAGCGAATTGTGTTTCTCGTACTCCCACAGAGTATATCCGAATAAAATGAGAAAAGGCAGCAAATATTTGATTTCACGCAAACAAATCCTATGTATCTCTTGATACGTATTTCGACCTAATAGGTCTCGTCAGAAGAGCTATTCAGTAGGGTTCTCAACGTGAAAAATCAATATTTTCTGCCTTTTAAGAAGCAACGAATAATATGGCTTCAATACGGACGCAGTAGCGACATCTAATTAAACAATCGTAAAATAGTTTCGAAACACAATTCAGATTTCTGCTTTATAATCTGAGCCTTCTAAGAATTGCAAGGCAAACAGACGTTGATAAAAGATGTTAAAAATACCATATTTAACTGCTTCTATTCACCCCCGATTCCTTTCAATAGAAACAAACATAAAATTAAAGTACTGTTTACATTCACCCCCCTTTGATGGGTGAATAGAAACACCATGTTTTAATTTTTTTTCTTTAAATAAAACTAGCGGACCAACTCGACATCGAGTTTTTTAAATGAAATTTTTATTTTGCGAGAAAAATTAAGAGATCAATACAAACAATATAAGCAAGAATATGCTATAACATTCATCAATAATAATGCAAGTAAAAAGTGTATTAAATATCACGAATTATTTCGTCGAAAACAATGTTTTTTGTTACAATGTCTCCATTTTCTGAAAACTTTTGCTTGGCACCGGGAGTTATGTAAACTTTTACGCCATCAAATGAGCGGGAATCGAGACATTGCCACATATAGCTGTCCATGGAAAAAAACAGGATTTGGAAGATAAATCCCAACCTTCTTCAGACTTTGTCCTTGTGCTCTGTTGATGGTCATCGCAAAAGCTAATTGGACTGGAAACTGAAGTCGTTGCATGGAATAACTGAAGGTTTCTTCAGCTGGCGAAAGTTTGATCCGAGATAGAAGAAGGATTTGTCCTGTTGATTGTCCCGTTAAGACCTCGCATTCCAAACAATTCTTATGCAATGATTTTATTTTGAGACGTGTTCCATTTATAAGACCTTTAGCAGTGTTCATGTTTCTCATTAGAAGAATAACTGCATTAACCTTTAGAGGAAGACGATGTCTTGGTAAGCCTGATCCTTCAATTGTGTTCAAAAACTCTGTAGGCAATCTTAAATATTCGTTGATATCATCACTAAGTACTTTATCTATACTTAGATACACACGTTCTTCGCTATATAACAGAGACAGAATCACGAATCCGGTGTCAGATTTGCTCTATCTTCACGTTTTTTGCGCGTTTCGGGTCACTTCTGATGTCGGATCGCAACCGGACGTACATATTTAGATTCGTTTTGACGAGACCTTTCGATCCATATATACATTGTGGGGTCTAAAACTTAAAGTAAATTTTAACTTCCGGTCATCTTAAAACCGGAAGTGAATTTTTGTACCAAAAGTATATCTTGACAATCTCATACGTAATACTAATAATATTCAAAACAAATATTTTAATTATCTAATATGGTTTAATAAGAAACAAAATGCATCGCTACAGGATGAAAATGGTAAAGTAATATTCGAAGTAGAGGACAAACTTAAAGAATGGGAAAATTACGTCACGAACCTATTCGAAGACGATAGGAGTAGTTCACCTCCCGATATTACTAACTGCGACGGACCCCTAATAACACGCTGTGAGGTTATAAAAGCCATACAATCATCAAAAGATGGCAGAGCGACTGGTCCTGATGAAATTCCAACTGAAATATATAAGCTTATAAAGGATAGCAATGTTTTAGAGGCTAAACTTCGTTTTTCAATACCATTTATACCAGCGGACAACTACCTAATGGTTGGTCTAACTCACTGTTTATAGCTCTACCTAAGAAGACAACAGCAAAAACCTGTGCTGATTATAGAACCATCAGTTTGTTAAACCACTTATTGAAAATTTTTCTGAAATACCTGAAATACCTGGATGACACTCAGTTTGGTTTCCGTAACGGATTTGGAACGAGAGAGGCACTGTTTGGAATGAACATACTTGCTCAAAGATGTCGTGATATATCTGTAGACATATACTGTTGTTTTGTTGACTTTCAAATGGCATTTGATCGTGTTAAGCACTCTATACTGATCGAAGCTCTAAAAGACATAGGCTTGGACGGCAGAGATGTTCGAATAATTGCAAATTTATATTGGAATCAAACAACATCAGTTTTAGTAGATGGTGTGAATCACAAGCTCTCAATATTAAAAGAGGAGTACGGCAGGGATGCCTCTTGTCACCCCTGCTTTTTAACGTTTACTCCGAAAGAATTTTCAGAAAAGCGCTTTCTGAAAAAACAAGAAGGAATACTTGTGAACGGCGAAGTCATCAATAATTTGCGATATGCTGACGATACAGTACTCCTAGCTTCTAGTCAAGAAGATCTGCAAACACTACTTAATAGTGTCGTTGAGAGTTGTAGGGAGCCAGGTCTTGATCTGAACATAAGTAAAACCAAAATACTTGTAATAAGTAAAACAACAGAATATAAAACCGTCTATATATGTAAATAATACCAAACTTGAGCAAGTTGATAAAATCGTCTACCTTGGACAGCAATTAAATTGTAATGCAGAAAATCACGGCGAAATTAGATCCAGAATAGAGCAGGCTAGAGCTGCTTTTAGAAGGATGTCGAAGGTGTTATGTAACAGAGACCTAAAACTGGCATTAAGGATCCGCCTACTTCGCTGTTACGTGTTCTCGGTCTTACTTTATGCTGTCGAGTCCTGGACTGTGAATAAAATCGATCTAAATCGCCTTGAGGCTTTCGAAATGTGGTGCTATAGAAGAATTTTAAAAGTTTCCTGGGTGGAGAAGATTCGTAACTCCACAATACATGAACGTCTCAGCAAGACTACTGAGATCATAAAAAGCATCAAGCAGAGAAAGCTGGAATATTTCAATGTAATGAGAGGTCCCAAATATAGATTGCTACAAAATATCATGCAAGGAAAAATAGCAGGCAAACGCAGTCCAGGACGAAGAAGAACCTCATGGTTGAAGAACTTGCGAGATTGGTATGGTGTAGATACAAGCATGCTATTTAGGGTGGCAGTGAATAAAATTAAAATAGCTATGATGGTAACCAACGTTCTGAAAGGACATGGTACATGAAGAAGAAGAATATGGTTTTTGAGTAAAGTGGTGGACAAGAAAAGGGCTTAGCGTTTTAGTATATAAAATTAAATTAAAAAATTTAAATACTATAAACAAATGGGTCTAACAGAGACCTGTGTTTGGGCAAAAAATTGTGCATCTAGAACAACTACAAATATAAAAAAATTTAAACCAAAGTTGAAAATTGTTGCTATTCACCACGTTTTACAGTACTTATTTAAAATGCTCCATCCTATTCTTTGTTTCACGTTAAGAAAATAACATTACGCTTATGGAGATCAGTGTTGCCAAAACTCTCAGACACTCTCTTTTGCACGGATGTCCAAGATATTCCCTTTGCTTAATTTTTAAATTTTCATTTTCAATTAATATTTAACTGTAAAGTCAGAATAACTACTAAATAAAAGTCTTATTATCATTATGTAGTCAGAGACGACATAAAATAGCTGACATACGCACATCGTATTATTTTAAGTTGCAATTAGTAATTAGATATACGCATTCCAAGCGGTCAATATTTTCTACTGATTTATATGATTCATGGCATATCGTATTCTCACCGAAAAACAAATAAACTGTCGTTACTATAATTAAAATAAGATAAAATAAAATTATCTTTTGTAAATACTATTTATCTAATTAAAATCATTTTCCCTACTTTTCATCTCTTGTTTCGAATGGGCACTTTTGGTCAATTACGTTAAAAAACATTAATTTAATTCATGTTTGTGGAAACGAAAATACAAATTATACAAACCTAAATTGTGCTTGTGTGTGTCGTGGCAACGCCGTGTTGCTATCGTCCATAAGAAATACATGGCCCTATCTTCGCAATGTTATTTTCTAAACGTGAAACGTAGTATAAAACATTTTGTTTTTTGCTTGAAAGATAATTCGAATAAAAAAATTCATACATATTTTTGTTAAAAATAAATTACTACTAAAATTAACTAAAAATTGGCTTTATTGATTCTAATATTAAATTAAAATCAATGATGTAAATATATATTAAAACAGATCGCTAAGATTTCCAATTTTAGGTATCTGTCGCGTCGATAAAGAACATCGCGACGCTTTAAAGTGGATTCCAAATGAACCGAACACCCCTTCAGTAAGAAAGGGGCAAGGCGATTGTCAAATGAAGAGAAATTGATTCACGTCTACGGAATTTTTCATACACCCTTTTATAAAATATTCATGACAAAAAAACGTATTTACTGACACGTTATAACACCAAGTGGATGAGTTAGGGGTTTGTTAGCGAATTTTCGCAAAAATGAAATTTTACGTCGCATCCCCAAGACATTTTCAAAGGATTTCTAAGTACTCTTACATGTGAAATTGTATAGATGTTTTTAATATATTTTTTATGTGACTGATAGATTTTTAACACTTTTTTGATCGTTTAAATTCAGATGTTAAAATGTTTTGAAACTACGAAAATTATATACATATGATAATCATATATATTATTATACAGGACTCAAAAGTACTCTTTTTAGTTTACCAAGCTTTCGCAAATCTTTATTTGCATCATCAAAAGTTTTGTATAGTTGTCAAGGTGTTAAGAAAATGGAATATACAACTCATTTAACTCCTACAAATAGCGAAAACTGTCCAAAAAAATGTTTGATTTGAAAAAACGTTTTTATACAAAACACATAGGTATTTAAAAACCTTTACAGACAAACATTTAAGTAAAATTATGTTGTAAAATCATTACAGAGAACGTAATCATATTATAGAAATTTTAAGTTCTACAATACTTAATTAGAAACAAAACAATTGGTTATAAATTCATAATTGTTAACTTAACACGACAGTACGTTGGATGTTAGTTAGTCTTAACATAATATTTGTCAATACATCTTTTTCTAAAAAAAAAGGCCAAAATACTTATTTTATAAAGTAGAAGATATATTATATATCACTTATATAATGAAACATATTGTCTTTATTCTAATTTAAATTTATTAAAACTCACGATAATTTATCAAAAGTCTTTATTTCCTACTAATTTATTTTACACTTAAATAATTTATACGTTCGTTACATTTTAACGCGAGATCGCGATCTTCTTTTTGACTGACTTCTTCAATAAAAGTTCCGTTATTATATAAAATACAGCTATTCGAGAATCTCTCTGATAATACTAGGCCGGGTCATCACTCGACCGGTTTCTCTGGAAACTTCGAACGGCCGTTTCAGGTATATGTCTGCCAGCTGATCGAAAGATATCGTCCATTCTACAACATATTTCGTAAATAAACAACATGTTTACAGGTTTATTTTAATATGACTCATTTTTACGTAACAATAGATTTGTAGTTATCTAAAGTTAACAATAATTAGTATAAATTGCTCAAATTGTTGGTATCTGTCTTTTTATTAATGGTTTCATTCTCTTGAAAAATGAATGCTATCTCGAGAAACAATATTTTGAAATAATTACTCACCGTAGATAAAATATTTACATTCGTAAAATCAAAAGAGTGCGTCAGCATGCGTGGTTAGGAACATCTATCAGGGTGTAACCTAATGTCACTCTTGTGAAGAGTCAAACGGCTGGAAACTTTTTATGAGGTTCTACCTATATAACAACCTTCACAACCTAAAGAACTAAGTTTGTATACAACATTACTTTTATCTGAATTTGGTACTTTGCCTTTCAATGACTTGTACAAAGATCCATAACTAGAGTGCTTTTATAGACAATTTTTATATTTGGTACGTATCATGATTGTGATCAATGCTAGAGTTTTTTCTACTTTTTTTTTAGTATCTCTATTTTTTCATTTACTTTCACAAATAATAATACATAAAAAAATACAGATGGTACCAAATAATAAATTAACAAATTCTCCGAAAATGTCCACTTCAGATCAGTAACTAATACAGTGGATATCCAACTTATATTTTCCTCTTATCTTTCTAAATTCAGATTTTTTTTTAGAAATCAGACTTGCTATCGACATGCAAAATATTTCAATTTATGACAAATATCACGGACTATTCGTAATTAAGTCAATTATCTTCGGAGCGTATGGAATTTAATTGTGAATAGATAGCATTTCCTTTGCTTAATTAGGTATTTATATATTTCTGAGCCGTGTAATAATTTCCTAATTGGACAAAAATATTTGCTATTCATAACGGTTTATGTCGATAAATAGATGATTAGAACTGAATCGACATTACAATAAAATTGAGAAATTGAAAACTTGTACCGTATTCACAAAAAAAATGTAAATTATAAAAGAACTCCTGTAAAAAAACAACTAAGGAGAAGGAAATTATTATGACAATGAAATCAACCAACACTAATGAAGCAAAGCACAAGAAAGAAGAAGAATTTGGCCATTCAAACATACAGCTTTATGACTATCTTCGTAATACAAAAATATAGACTAATTATTCGCATACTTACTATACTTAGGGACAAATTCTAGTACGAGGGTGGATTGATATAAAACTAGCCTTTGATAGAAAAAAACAAGTTTTTTGGAATTAAATCGATTTATTTCTCAACATAGTCCCCTTTTAGCTCGATACACTTGGTAAGATAATGACTCCAATTTTTGATACCATCCGAATGGTACTTTTGCTCGAGCTCTTCAAAATAGGCTGAAGTTTCAGCGACGACTTCATTATTTGTTGCGAAACGGCGTCCTCCGAGCAATTTTTTTAGGTTTGGAAACAGGAAAAAATCACTTTTGGCAAGATCTGGGGAATACAATGGGTGTTCAACCAATTTAAAGTCCAATTCGTGTAAGTTTGCCATGGCGACGGCCAATCGGTGAGCCGGTGCATTGTCTTGGTGAAAGAGCACTTTTTCGTTCCAAACCGGGGCGTTTTCGACGCAATTCGGCATCGATCGATCTAATAATGCTGCTTAGTACTCAGCATTATCGCCATCACTTTGCTGGCTGAATGTGCCCTCTTTGCCTTCTGTTTGTGCACTGTTTCGACTGTTCTTTGGTTTCCGATGTGTAATAATGCACCCAGGTTTCATCAACGGTGATAAATCGGCGAAGAAATCCTTAGGATCGCGCTGTATCATCGTCAAAAGCGTCTCCGAAGTGGTCACACGTTTTTGCATTTGATCGATTGTCAGCAAACGCGACACCCACCGCGCGGATAGCTTTTTCATTTCCAAATTATGGTGAATGATGGTGAGTGATGTTGAATGTTATGCGCGTTCGTAGGTATAGGACCTCTATCAACTCACGGAGCTGAATTTAACGATCTACCATAATCATGTCATAAACTTTGTTGATCTTTTTCGGCGTGGTGACTTCATTTGGCCTCCCGGAACGCTCAACATCAAAAAGACTCATACGACCACGAACAAATTCAGCATTCCAAAATTTTACTGTTGCTAACGGAGGTGCAACCTCACCATAAACTTCAACTAGGTCGGCTTTAATTTGCTCGTTTTACCCTTTTTGTGGAGGAACTTAATCACCGAACGATACTCGACTTTTTCCATTTCTTCGAAAACACAAAATTTGCTTGCTTTTGACGACTGTAAAAACCAAACTAATTGTTTTTAAAACTTAAAATTTTGACAGACGTCATATCATGAATGCAAAATGTCAACATCGAAACCAATTCGGTATCAAGTAGGGCCATCTATCAAAGGCTACTTTAATATGAATATATCCTCGTATTATGTTTGCAAATATCTTATTTTGAATATTTTAAATACTTTCTAAATGTTTTATAGTTCTGTGAAACTTTATCAAAGCTTTTTATACCCATAAAATGCTTAAAATTCTAAAGTTTCGTCGTATTTCTTTGTCTTTCATAAAACCTTACATTTCGTTCAAAAAAGAAAGATGATTTTGTAGGAAAGTTACAAAGTCTCGCATTTACAGAGAAAACTAAAACCCCAACTAACATCGTTTCAAGATAAGAAGCTGTTTATCTCGGGATTACCATGTTTCCCGCCAGAAAAAGAAATAACTATTAAGAGCAATGGTTCCTTAATATCCCCCTAAAAGAAAAATAACACTAACGGCTGACTTTATGATCAACTTCCAGCGGTGGAATATACGGACTTTAGTTTGTTTTGTATTTGTTATGTTTGTTTGTAGACTATTTGTTTTGTTTATAATTTCAGTATTTTCAACCTATATTGTTATTAGCGACATGTCGATTTGCTTTGTAGTTATTTACGTTTAGATAAAATAATTCAATTAAATTAAAAAGACAGCAAATATTTGATTTCACGCAAACAGCGCCTATGTATCTGTTGATACGTATTTCGACCTAATAGGTCTCATCAGAACAGTTATTCATAGGTGTTCTCAACGTGAAAAATCAATATTTTCTGTCTTTAAGAAGCAACACTAAAATGGCTTTAATACGAACGCGGTAGCGATATCTAATAATAAAATCCGTAAAATAGTTTCTAAACACAATTCAGATTTCTGCATCTTCAATCTTTTTACAAATATAAATAATTAGAGAGCTAAAGGAAGCATTTAAAAAATTAAAAAAGAAACAGAAAATAACTATGAGAAAACAGAATAATGAACAAAGTCCAAAAGTACGGAGGACCAGATCTGACCAAACAACTATTAAAACTAATCTAAAAAGTAATAGAACAAATTAGAATTCCTTAAGAATGGGGACCAAGTATCCTAATACCTATAATAACAGAATGTTAAAAACGTATTTCAAAATGTGAGCGCAAAATCTAAGTCGTATGAGGAACTTTTTCAAAAAAACTTGTGTAAAACTATGATGGCAGCTAACATACCACTAAGAAAACTTCCGCATCCCCAATTTAGAAGTTTTTTACAAAGGCATTGCAACCAAACCATTCCTGATGAGTCGACCATTAGAATGAAACATGTTCATTCGATCTACGAGACAGTTCTTCAGGAAATAAAATCTTTAATTGGCGAGAGAAACTTCTACATCGTTGTGGCTTCTGCTTGTGGCTGATATATCGCACATCTGATGATTAAAGCACTTCAAGAAAATAATTCTACAAATGCATAGCTTCGAAGCAATTGGACAAAACCAATAAAGTGATATCCAGATTCATACAGCAGTCACTACCAAGCTTCTTTCTTTCAAACCCAGTGCCAGAAGAAAAGTTGTTGGTGCCTTGATCTGATGCCGCACCCTATATGGTAAAAGTAGGATAGAACCTTAAAGTATTTTATCCCAATTTGGTGCATGTTACATGTCTTCTGCATGGGATAAACCGAATAGCAGAAACCATAAATCAGAATTTCCGTCAGTAAATAAGCTAATTAAAAATGTTTAAAAGTATTCATCAAAGCCTCTCCAAGAGTGCAGATGTATGGGGAGAGATTGCCTGGAGTTAGTTTACCACCAGAACCTGTAATTACTAGATGGGAGACATGGATTAACGCGGCTATATTTTACGCTGAACATTTTGATGCCATCGTTAGAGACTGAACAATTAAGTTTAAGAGAGTCCATTAGTACCATTGTAACTTTTTGGCTAAGTGTGGTAACGTTCTGGGTAAAGTTTGAGATCAAATAGGGCACAAAACGAAAGTGACTTTAATAAAGAATGAAGGGTTTAAATTTTTTAAAATAGTCAAAAAGTCTTCTTACGAACATGTTCCGTGGCCTTATAGTATACTGCCAAAACTTCCATATTGTCCAATTACGTTAGTAAACGAGAATTTGTATAATATTGTAATACTTTTTTGTACCATTTTAAAATAGTAAATAATTGTATCTGGCATTTTTTCTTACTTACTACGTGTATTTTTCTAAATAAAAACCAATTTTTGAACATAGTACGTCTTGCACCCTATTTTGTTCTATTACATCATTAAATTTTATTGCATATTGGATTGAATATTTTGTAATAAAAGAGAGTATTTGAGCATATTTTAATGAAAAAAGATGCATATATATGAGCATATTAAAAAAAAACATTTTCCGCGCTCTAATGATCATATATGCCGAATGAAAACAAATAGAGTAGCAAATACGGCATAAGACGATTCCCTAATAGGAAGATGATCAGTAGGAAGACTACGAAAAACGAATGACAACTTACTGGAGGCACATTGAAAAACAGACAGAGCTATGTCTACATAAAAAGAAGAAGAAGAAGATGCCTCCCATTGAGTAAACATAGTTTTATCATTCGCTTACTGTCCTACTCCTTTCTCGATACTGTATCTACCTTTTTTGTATAATTTACAATAAATACTACATAATATAACTAGGTTTGCTTTTAATTTAGGCCTTCGTTAGAGGTTAGGGATCCGTTAAAACTGTGGTTTTATAAAAAAAAGTACTCTACAAAAAAGTTTGAGAACCGCTGATATAAATAGGTGTATAGAAATAAGCTGTTTTGAATTTACAATTTACATAAAGCTTAACCACTAGCAAAATCATCAACTCATCAACTTTAGTATTAAAACGTTATAAAACTGTAAAGATATACCTTTACTAAAAATGTAAACATTTGCAACTGATCGCAAAAAGAATATTCTCTTGCATTTCGACTCATTAAGAGACAACTGCAACACTCAGAAACTACGCAGTTGGAGCACACTTGAAGGAAACGAACCCTAACCTTTACCGGCGTTATTGCCGGGATTCACCATAGCCAGACAATGAGACCTGCCGGGTAATTTGAGGAAAATTACTGCGGCGAAATAGAATTTACAATTACTTCATTTTAGATAAGGTTCACGTTTCAGTATCGGTGCTCGTTTGCACAAGTACGAGGACAATAATTCATTTATTGTAATTCGTGTTGTGGTGTAAAGAATATTTTATTCGATAATTATTGTAGTGTAAAAGCCAGGATGTTGGGGTGTAGCATATCGAATTTCTTGAATTTAAAACCCTTGACAAGTCTGTATTTTCAGGACTATGTCTAAAGATTATTAATTTTTATCGCTTCAAATAAGTATAAGTGTTTGTACGTAAGTCTCCCTTCTCGTAATAAATTATGTTTGGGGTTAGAATATACGTTTTCTTGTAAACCACTTTATTCAAGTATTCTTCTTCTTCTTCTTGATGTGAATCTCAGCTACGAATGTTGGCGATCATCATGGTAATCTTTATCATATGTCTACAGCAGCGCGGAAAAGCTGCACAGATGTTGTATTGAACCAGATTCTGAGGTTCTTTAACCAAGATGTTCTTCGTCTTCCTGAACCTCGTTTTCCAAATATTTGTTCTTTCGGGTGGCTTGAAGGAGAGCATGATTATTTCTCATAATATGTCCAAAGAATTGTAACTTTCGAGATTTGATAGTGGTCAGTATCTCTCGGTTCTTATTCATTATTCTGAGGACCTCCTCGTTTGTGACTCGGTCAATCCACGGGATCTTAAATATTCTCCGATATAGCCACATCTCAAATGCTTTCAGTTTTCTGCACATATCTTCGTTCAAGGTCAACGATTCAACACCATATAAAAGGACAGAGAAGACGTAGCATCTTAGCATTCTTACGTTTGTATCAAGAAAGAGTTGTGACTCATGAAGAAGGCCCCCATCCGATTGAAGGTGGAGCTAGCTTTTCCGATGTATGCTCTAATCTCCTTGTTGTTGGTCCATTCTTCATTTATTATGGTGCTGAGTTAATTGTACTGCATTAATTATTGCTACAGGAGATTTGTTGACGTAGAGTTGACCCTTCTGTTATCCTTTTCTAGCTTATTATCATAAGTTTTTGTAATACAGGAGGCGACTCCGCTGTCACCACTGAAATACTTTATAGACCCTCAAAGGATGCCAACCCTGCGAGCAGCTGCTAGGCTTACTGGCCCCACTGGTCCGAACTGACTGGTTCGTCTTCGTGGATTTACGAGAAGATAAGGGATTTTCGGGATAGGGGTAAGGACTCCTAGGTCTCAGGTCCTGTAAAGAGCTGAGGTTATGGGCTTACTTTAGAAGCCGGAGATATGTATAAGCAGAATCTTGTACTCTCCTAGTCTCTGTCTGAATCGGCCGAAAGGAACATTAAAACCAAATTAGAGTCTACAATATATTGAATATACCCTGTAGTTTACAAATACAATCGTTAATAAGTCATTCGGCGCGCCGGGAGACAAGAAGCAAGAGAGTGAAGAATTGACAGTTGTACTATTATAATTACTCAGGTTAGTATATAGAAATCTGTTACCTTATGTGTAATTAGACTTTCAACAACGACACGTCTTCGGTCCTCTGGAGTTCGGTCAGTTGAGGGGACTCCCCCGTTGTTACGAACTTCACCACTAACCTGATTCATACGAGATACTATGTCGCGTGTTAACTACTCCCCGGAGACATACCGACTGCCTCGCGTACTGGACGCTTCGCGTCCAATCCGGAGCTCAGCAATTACTGCCTTGAGTGCTCCCCGTACTACCACTGTGTGTCGTTTCGTTGTAATAATTTCCATGAAGGTCTTCAGATTTCGTAATTCTTAAACATTCATGCTTGTTTCAAACTAGGTCAAATTGATATACTGTGTTATAGTTAAAAATATATAAGTTAACTGTATTAATTATCCCTTATTTAATTTGGAATATATAATAATCAATAAAATGATTATATGACTTACTTTCTTGCTATGTTTACATTACACTTTCTTATTACCGTTTGTATTGAGTCCATATCTTTGACTATAATACGTGAGTTTGTTCATAAGAACTTGTAGGTCTTCTAGGTTGTCCGCAAATACTATGGTGTCATCTGCATATCTGATGTTGTTTAGCCGGTAACCATTTAGTAGAATGTCTTTTTCAGTTTCGTGCAGAGCTTCGATAAATATTCTTTCAGAGTACAGATTGAAGATTAGAGGAGACAAAATACAGCCTTGCCTCACTCCAGGCATGATTTTCACATAATTAGTGTGTTCACCTTCAACTCTAAGATTTGGTGTCTGATTCCTGTAAAGATTTCTAATTATTTTCAGATCTTGGTTGTTAATTCCGGAATCTTTTAGTATTTGCATCATCTTGGCGTGCTATACTCCGTCAAAACGCTTTCTCGTAGTCAACTAGACATGCGTTATACGTCGAAGTTGACGTCCCTGCATCTCTGGTATAAGACTTGTACTGAGAACAAAGCCTCTATAGTACCATCAGAAACAATTTTATGAGATGACTCATGAGGGTTATAGTAGGGTAATCTTCGCATTTTTTTTTGGCTCCTGTTTTATTTTTCAAGTGCAATAAACTCAGATTTCAGTAATTCTGTTGGTATTTCTCCAGAGTTGTTGAATATATTTGCAATGCTTGCTATTGATTCGTTATCCATTAGTTTGAGTATTTTTATATACGGTATTCAGATTAAATGGATATTTTCCCCTTGAGTGAGGATTTTGAACTAACTGTTGTTTGGTTTCGATGTTCGATTCAAGTCTTTCTTGCAATATTTTCTAATTTGTTTTAATTTCCTCGAGGTTTCTCGTACTTCAGATATTAGCGAATCGAAATTGGGTACTGGCTTGGACTTATTTCTTGGTTTCATTTGTACGACAGCATATTCAGACGCCAACTTCGGCATTTCCATTCGGATCATTTTGATTTCTGATACAGAGCAGTTTTCCGCTTTTTTTGAAAACTGTTTTGTTTAACATCTTCCCCTTTCAAGTCTTTTGTTCAATAAACCGTGTGCCTTTTGAAATTCTCGAGAATACAATCGTATTTTTTGACATTTCGTAGACAAATCTACCAAAATTCTAGTATCATATAAAGAAATACACAATTTAACATCTTCAGAAGATGTTAAAACAATTTCAAAATTAATCAAGTCTAGTTAATTAAGAGGAACAATGAATAAAGTAATTTACAGTATCAAACGTGAACAAACCCCGGAAAGTTGCTATACACCAGACAATAATTCTCGAGAATTTCAAAAGGCACACGGTTTATTGAACAAAAGACTTGAAAGGGGGACGTTGTTAAACAAAACAGTTTCCAAAAAAAAAAAAGGAAACTGCTCTATATCAGAAATCAAAATGATCCGAATGGAAATGCCGAAGTTGGGGTCTGAACATGCTGTCGTACCAATAAAACAGCCCAAGCCAGTACTCAGGAGAGAGACGAGAATGAAGAAAATCACAAGGTAAATTCTGTAATACCAACATCCAAATTCGATTCGTTAATATCTTTAGTTTAAGTAGTTCTGCTTGTATATCATCAAGGCCTGCAGCTTTGCCATCCTTTAACTGTATTATTGCGGGAATAAACTTCCTGCTGTAATATTCTTGGTCCATCATTTACCTCTTCTTTTAGCTTAAAGGTGTTTTAATTATTAATTCAAGTATTATTCTCACATAAGCCCTCTCAAAATTTTATTGGTTTTGATCATAATTTAGTTAAAGTGTAAATATTTTCTCATGGGAACAACTATTTCGAACCAAACTACACTTCCACTTCCCAAAAAGTAATTAGCTTAGGTCTGATTTATAAAAATAAAACAAAATCCAATTTAATTTTTCGGTTGCCAGTTATTATTTGTATATCAATATGCATTCAGATGTGTATATTTCTAGTTAAGTTGGAGATGATCGTTATAATCAAGAAAGTCACAATTTTGTGGTAAATCGTTCACTTAATTGCTATATTAAGAGATCCTTTTCTTTTCGTATATTTATAGAGTTCGACTAGCAATTTACTTTTTGCAACTACCTATTTACAGGCAACCCCCTTTTGTCAATCGAGACTAAACGGCTTTATCAATATTTTTGCTGAAAAAGGCAAACATACCGTTTTTTCTGCATCTGGGTGGCCACCTGTTTTCAGAGGTTTAGCATATCGTTTAGCAAAACCAAAAAAGAGTACAAATCATAACAAATTTGTACTCTTTTTTCTTCTGACAAAACCATCGAGCAAAAAGACAAAAGAGGGAAGGAGGCCAAAAAGTGGCCTCTGATGGGGGACATATCCGGAAGTGCGAATGCGCCAAATTTAAATTTTCCAACACTTATTAACAGTAGCTATAAAATAGTTTTCAGAATGTGTCTTAGACGGGAAACTTTAAATAAATATTAACGAAAACAGTCTAAAATGTGACACAATTGTTAAAAAACTTCAATATAAATAAGATTCATGTGACAGTTGGGACAAACAATAACATAACCCAACTAAATTTGATTTCTTAAACAAGAAAAGACTCTTTCCTTGTTTAATGTAGCCTCTCAAGTTGGCACTTCCTGTCTAACATTATTTCTGCCCCCACTACCTTTACATTCCCTCTTTTGTCTTTTTGCTCGATTCAAAACACCCAACAACTGATCCGCAATGGGTCAGCAAAGTTATGATAAAATTAATTTTTCAACAACTACAGTTTGTGAAAATTCTTTAAAGCAATACTCACCAGATTACTTTGAAAACAATTTTACCGCTAGTCGTACAGCTACAACCGAACATATGCTTTTGTTAGGTTTTGCCTGATGGCTCACTTATTATGGATCACCTGAAGAATTATGGAAATTCCTGTTTTTTGTAACGTTTATTATTATTACAAGGAAGAGATTTTAGAAAATGGTATGAAAGAAAACGAGTGATTTGGTTTAGAAAGGAAGGAATTTTAAAGTTGAGTTCCATTAGAAATTTGAAAGAGAAAGAATGTTTTGATTTTCTTCGTAAAATTATTTAAGAAAAATAAATTTTGGTGTTTTTGCGGTTGGGGTTTTTTAATACAACGAATTATCTGAGACCAGGCTGTAGATGTCTTTTTGAGAGGCCACCAGATTTGGAGAGTTGTAGGCAGCATTTGATTGTAAATATTTTCTTTCGATAAGAGATAAATTTTTTGGGCAAAGATCGACTCAGGAGAATAGAACTAGGAGAAGCATTATTTCAAAAATAGGAAGCCCTGTCATTTTTCAGATTGAATTTTGAGTTAAAAGTTTTAAAATACGGTCATAGGGAGATAGACATGTTTTGAAAAGTTATCGGTTTAGTGAGTAGAAACAGTTTTTTCTTATTAAATTCCTACAATTAAAGAACACGTCAGGAAGATATGATCTGTATGTTGAAAGTAACCGGATGCCGTCTTGGTTTATAGAAGCGGATGGGGGTTATGGTTCTAGAGTTTTCAAAATCAATTTTATTACGTGTATGAAGATGGGGTTGACCTAGAGCTGAATTTAAATTAAAATTGTGAACATAAATGAAAAGTTCATAAATCCCATTTTGGATTCTACGATTTGTTTCGCTTATAAATATTGGGGGAAGTCTACACAAAGAATGTCATAAAATATGTGTTGTTCAGTTGTCTTTGATTGTTGGAGGTAAATATTATCTTTGATGTAAGGAAGAAAAGCTATCTTATGATGAGGGTCTTATTCATGTGTTGTAATTGAGTAGGAGATTAAAGCGTGTAAACGCTCCTATCAAAGTAATTTTCACAATAGCCATTTTGAATGAAGGCTCGTTTTACAGTAGAGAGCTCAGCGGGTCTACTTACATCATGATAAAGGCGTATTACTTTTCAAAATCATAAGGATTTAAGATGTACCAATTTATTGAGCTTGGGTAATTCTACGAAGGCTACGGTTAGGATTTTCCTCTGGTACTCAGTAAGAAATTGCCCTATATGTAAGAAAAAATATTATTTCTTCAAAACAATGCACTCGCTTATAAGATCGTTATCACGATGGCAAAATCTCATATTTTGGGCTTCGAACTATTTTCTCATCCGACTTATTCTCCTGATTTGACACCCTTCCGAATATAATGTGTTAGCAAATCTGAAGAGATGGCTCGTAAAAAAAATTAAAATAGAAGTTATAAGATGACAGGAATCAATGTATTAGAGACCATGTCGTATAAAATAAAAGAGTTTAATGAAAAAAAAAACATGTCTTTTTTCATCAAACGTCAAATAATGATGACATTACTTATCTACCTTGATCCTGTCAAAGTTTGATGTCTCCGCCGGCAGCAGTTTTTTTCCCATTTCTTTACGGCGGAGGGAAAAATGTTGTCATGGCAACAATATGAAACATGAATTTTGTTTTTCTTCTTAGAAAACTTGTTTTTAAAAACTTTTATTAAATAAATAACTTACAACTAATGATTTACAATCTCAACTACTAGTTTGGAAGAGACTTCAGCAATGCCTCTTATTTTAGTTTATGTTTCTTTTATATAAAATATTATCATTACAAATAAATATAAATATCGTTTAAAGTTAAATATAGGGAAAGTACAATTAGAAAATAACATAATTAGGAATATTTACAATTGGTAGAAATCTCATTATAATCAAATATAGGAAAAGTACGACTGTGAGTAAAAAATACATATCGGGAATTTTATACATTATAACTCCTCCCTTATCAGAGCGGAAAATAGGGGTTCTTCTATTTCTGGCTGGCTTCTTTTTCTGTTTTTCGTGCTGAACGATATTTCTTCATACAAAAGTTATATAATGAGGGCTAAAAGTATAGTGACTGTAACTAATGATGTCGTCTTCTTGGCTGGTATTATAAGGATGTGTTTTGAGTTAATTTGTGTTGTTTCGGAGAAGGGTATTTTTGTTTGTGAACATGAGTTTTCCCAGGTCTGATCAGGTCTGCTAGAAAGTTTGTTGCTGGTTAAGTTGATCTCGAGACAGAAATACCAATTTTCTATCTCTGGGCATTTCTCTGATGTGGTCCAGTATGTTTCAGTAATTGAGCAACATATAAGGTTGTTCGGGAATAATGGTATAATTTGATATAGGTATGGGGTATAAATGGAATAGTTTATATTGGGAATTGACTAATGGAACGTGAATTTTAAATAGAATCATTTTATTATGAATAACTACTTATGCAGATTAATAATGAGTAATAATTTAGAATTTGTTTTAACTTTGGTACTTGTGAATTTCCATATAATTGTTCTAGTTTTTCAAGCATTGTTTCTATATAACTAGGTTCTATTATTGAACTATGTAAAATATTTATTCTTGCGAAAGAAATTGCAGTTTCTAAATTGTTTATTATGTGCTCAATTGATTGCAATTGTATTAATAAATTATCTATAATATGGGAAAATGAAAAAGAATGTTCTAAGTTTATAAACTGAACGGATTTCTTTGAATTTCTAAAGTTATTTGATTTTCATTTATTTATTTTATTTTTTTTTTTTTTTTTAAATTGCTACTATATGTTTGTGACATTTGTTGTATGAGACTTTGGTGGATTTTTAATTTCGATTATGGCTAGTGCTTGCCTTTGCCTTTAGATCGCAAAGTGTAATAATGATTATGTATTGGATCATTTTTTCTTCCTAAAATATGACGTTGTGGTTTTAATAATCTTTTGTGATAAGTTTTAGATTTTGTTTTAAATTTAATATCATTAACGATAGTGGGATCTTCTAATTTCTCGTAAACGATTTGCTTTTTTCTTTTCTGATGCATTTTTATTCTTAAATTTATATAAGGTTGTTTAGTATCTATCTCTACGTTTGATTGTCTATTTTCGTTAATTTTCTCAAGCGTTTTCTGTTGTTTTGTTTCTAAGTTTTGTTTTATGAGATTGTTTAAAGTTTTTAGGTTTTGGGTGTGGTCTTGTATATATTGTGCGATTTTTGTTTTCTCGTCTATTTCAAAGGGATTTCTGTAGTCTAGTCTTCCACGGATAATTTGAAAAGGTGTATAACTAGTGGACGAGTGAATAGAATTATTATAGGATAGTAATGCTAAGTTCATAAGAGATTCGATTGGCTCTTGGGGCCTAGAATTTTTAAGGGTAAGAATTGTTTCGCTTAAAGTTGAGTGGAATCTTTCAACAGGGCTGTTGCTGTTGGGATTATAGAGAGTTGTGTAGTGAATTTCTATATGATGAGTTTTGCATAAGCCTTGGATGACTTCATTTTTCCATTCTGTTCCGTTATCGGTTGTAATGCGTCTTGGAAGTCCAAAGTGACTAAAGTATTGTATAAGTTTATTTGCAACTTCAACTGAATTAGGGGTTTTTAAAGGATAGGCTTGTCCAAATTTAGAAAAGCTATCTATGATTGTGACAAAATATTGTCCATGTGTTTTATATGTGTCTGTATATATGTGGTCAAACGATTCACAACCTATAGGTGTAGGTTTAAATACTAATTTTGTAGGGTGTCTTTCGTATTTTGTCATCTGGCATATTTCACATGAGTTTACATATTCTCTAACGTCTTGTTCTAATCGGGGCCAGTAGAATATTCGCTTAATGGCGTTTATGTTCTCATTGTATTCCTCTATGACTGGTTTTTGTTTCATGATATAATTTTAGCTTTTCTTTTCTTTCGTCTTCGTCTATAACATCCGTAAGAATCGTATCTGTTTTTGAATAGAATAAATGCGTTATTTTTGAAATATTTCTGGAAAATGTTACTGAATATTGGTTCTAAGTTCTTATCTTTGAAAAGGAAACAATAAGTTTGTCTTGGAATAAAATATTCTTTAATAAAATCTGTGATAATATGTTCATTATCAGATTCGGGAATGGATAATTGTATTCGATTTTTCTCGAAAATTTTCTCTCTTATTACTTTACGATTTTTATTGTCTGCATCTCTATGGCTAGAAATAATAATTTGGTTTTTGAAGGTATTAATAGATTTGTTTATATGGGAAATACCTATAACCGGATTTTCGTGACTAGAATGTACGGTTTCATTATCTGCATCTGTAAGTCGATTGGCATTGGGTTCTTGAAGTGGATCGGTAATAATTTCAGGTTGTTCTTGTTCAGGTGATTGTCGGGTTTTTTTTCTGCGTTTATAAGTATATCACTGTGAATTATTATCTTAGGTTTTGAGTTTTGAATAGTGTCTTCATTTTGTGGGCGATTCTCGCGATTTATTTGAATGGAATCTAATAGGGATTCAATTTCGTGATAGTCAAAGTCTGTTATATTCGTCTCGTTCTTCAGGATTTGCGAATATTGATAAGTTGTCTATATCTATGTCGTCAGTCTCGATTGGGTTTGACTTCTACTCGAGAAGTGCGTCTGCATTTGTGTTTGCTTTTCCTTTTTTATAGATGATTTCGTAGTCATATTCTTCCAATTTCAGTCTCCAACGGACTAATTTGGAATTTGGTTCTTTGAGTGAAAAATAACCATTGTAACGGTTTGTGATCACTTATAATTTTGAATTTTACTCCAAAAAGGTAGGGTCTGAAATATTTGGTTGCCCAAACGATTGCTAGAAGTTCTTTTTCGATGGTACTATAATTAATTTCAGCAGGGTTTAATGTTCGAGAAGCGTATGCGATTGGAAGGTCAGATCCGATGGGTCCTTGAGATAAGGACGGCTCCGATTGCGTAATTTGAAGTATCGGTTGTTAGAAGAAAAGGTTTAGAAAAGTCAGGATACTGTAGAATGGGGTCGTTCATTAATATTTGTTTTACATATATTAAAGGCATTCACGAATTCTGGTGTATGTTCTACCTTTTGATTTTTCTTCAGGCAGTTTGTGAGTGGTTTAGTTAATTTTGAAAAGTTTTTTTTATAACTTCCGGTAATAGCCAACTAAGCCAAGAAAGGATTTTATTTCTTTTGGATTTGTTGGGATGGGGGAAATTTTTCAATCGCTACAATTTTGTTTGGATTTGTTTGATACCTTCTGGGGTAATTACGTGTCCTAGGAACTCGACTGAGTCTTTTAGAAATTCAGATTTATCTAATTGAATTTTTAGATGAGCTTCTTTTAAATCTGTCAAATACTTGTTTTAAGCTATTAATGTGTTCCTGAAGGGAAGTCGAAAATATTATTATGTCGTCCATGTAGACAAGACATACTTTACCGATTAGGCCTTTAAAATATTGTCCATAGCCCTTGAAAAAGTGGCAGGAGCATTTTTTTAATCCAAACGGCATTCTAAGATATTCGTAATGTCCGTTTTCTACGTTAAATGCTGTTTTAGCGATGGAGTCTGGGTGCATTTCAATTTGGTGAAAACCCGAAGCTAAGTCGAGGGTTGTAAAATATTGACATCTTCCAAGCTTATCCAGGATATCCGTAATATTGGGCAAGGGGTATCTGTCATCTATAGTTTTTTCATTAATTTTTCTATAGTCTACTACTATTCTCCATTTCTTTTTCTCGCTGGCATCTGCTTTCTTTGGTACAATCCAAATAGGGGAACTCCAGGGCGATTGTGATGGTCGAATAATACCGTCTTCCAACATTTTAGAGATTTGTTTCTGGACTTCTTGTTTATGTACAAAAGGGGTATCTATATGATTTTGTGTGCACAGGTATTTCGTCTGTGGTTTTAATTTCATGTTTAATCTTATTAGTAAATGTTAATTTTTGATCAGGTTTTATGCAAGATATCTTTATATTTAATAAGGAGATTTTTTATGGCAGCTTTTTCTTCAGGGTTCATATGAGCTGTTCTAAATAGAGAAAAGTCAAAATCTTCATTTATTTTATATCTTTGTTTTGGTAATACTTCTTCAATATTAAAACATTCAAATTCATCATTTTCATATATATTAGCAAATGGATTTAAGAAGTTTTCGTCTATTTGTAAGAGTATTGTTTTTAGAAGTGGGATTGGAAAATTCTATAACTGTTGAATGATCTTTAATTTGTAAAAGTGAACTAGGTATTATAATTGTATTGTTTGATATTTCGGAATGATAATCTCACCATCAGATAAATTGGTCCTAATTTTTTTTTAAGGTCGATGTGTATGGAGGAATTTCGATTTTTTTGGGTATTAAATTGTTTTCTATACATTAGAGGTATTTTTATATGGGCATTGTAAAGAATTTTATTTTCTAGATCTATATTTAGTTTAAGTTTACGAAGATCTCGTACACCTATTATTCCATCAAAGTAATCATGGAAATTATATAATACGAATTCTAAGTTTCCTATAAGAGGTCTAAATTCATTGAAAAGAGGAATATCGGCTTTGAATTCTGCTTTGCTATTGCCGTTGCAGGTGATAATAGGAGTATTGCAATGAAAGATTTTATTAGGAAAATATTTTTCTGCTACAAAGGGGCGAAGTAAGGATGGATGACATCCAGTGTCAATAAGTAATTTTAGGGGTGGATTTGAAATTTGGATGTATGGCAATGAATTGGGCAAAAAATTATTAAGGTCTATTTGTCGTTTATTTGGGGATGGACAAACTGAAAATTTTCTTCTTGGGTTAATTGTTCTTCTATTACGGCAGGGTTTTGTTCAAATTGATTTGTACTATACTCTCCAGTATAATTTATAGTCTCGTTACATGTATAATGGTCATTATACTGATAATCAAAATAATTTTGTTGGTCATCAGTAACGTTTTCAAAGTCGTTATTATGTTCAGTTTCTACGTTTGTTAATTCTTCAAAAATAAACGGTGGTTTTGTATTGTTGGGATATCGATTTTGGAAATGGTTCGGTGGTCTTTGATTGTTCATTGAGAAATTTCTATTTGACGGTAATCTACTAGAAGTGGAAATATCCATTGGTTCTGATCTTCTGGGCAGGTTGATAGTTCTGTGAGAAATTCTTATTGGAAGGTAATCTACTAGAAGATTGAAGTAGCCATTGGTTCTGGTCTACCTGTAGGTTTATGAGAATTTCTGGGCGAAAAAAACGTTAGCTGGTTTTCTAAATACTTGTTCATTCGTGAAAAACTTTTGGGGATTGATCTGGGTTGAATGTTTTATGGGTTGACTTGGAAAGTTCGACACTTGATTCGGATTAGGTGTGTTGAAAACCATTGGTAGATAATTTGAGCTTCTAACGGGATTAGTATTTTGTTGAGGTCTTGAAGAATAAATTTGTGGATTATATTTTTGTGGGGGTCTAGGACTAGGATGATTGAAATTTTTTTAGATTAACTTGTTGTTCGAATAGAGAGTGGTTTATAACTAGGGATGTGGCTTCTTCGATAGATTTTGGATTCTTTTAGTAAAAGGAGAGTTTCTTAATTCAGAGTGAGAATTTGATATAAGAACTGTAATAGCTGTTATTTCATTTTGGTTGATCAAGACCAGCTTAGTGGCTTGATCGAAGTTAGGGTCAGAATTTATTTTAAATTTAGTCGCATTTTAATAAGTTTTAATCTATCTAAAAAGTCTATAATTGATTCGTTTCTATTTTTGCTTTAAATATATAAATTGTTGTTGCAGTATATGTCTATCAACTTTGTCTCCGAATTTTTCGCGGAGTGCCGTTTTTTATTTGGGGCCAAGTGTTTTAAGTCTGGGCGGCATAACAAAAAGTCTCCAGCTTCGTCAACAATTTTAGTAACATATAGCAGCGAAAACAAATTCACTCAAGCTATTATCAGTTTGTATTTTCCGTATCTATTAAAAAATTTTATCAGTTGCACTTAGAAATGATTCTAAATGCTCGCTTCTCCCAGAGAAGGGACGAAGGGTATTTGCAATTTCCTTAGCAGCAATGATTGTTGCCATTTCAGAATTTATGTGTAAATTATTTAAGGATTCAGTTAGATGATCAATGTTCATAAAATTTTATGAAAGATATAAGTAAAATAGTCTTATTACAAAGTTAATAAAATAATAAAAATATATATAATATATAGATATAGGAAATTCGTTTTCTGTTATAGAAAAAATTTTACCTTTTTACTAAAATAAAACTTTAAAAATACAATTTTATATATAATAATCTTTTTTATGGATGTAAATAAAATAATAAAAATATTGTGGATTTAGGAAATTCGTTTTCTATTATAGAAAATTTTTTACCTTTTTACCAAATAAAACTATAAATAAAATTTTCTCAACAATGATTTTCTTTAAAATTCACTTGAAAAAATTAAAAGAGAGGAAAATAAAGGAAATAGTTGCTCAACACTTACTTGTTTTGTGTTCAGAGGTTCTACTTCTTGGTTCTCGTTGTCCAGGTGAATTGGTTGAGACCAAAGGCGGAAAACAGTTTTTTTCTACTCGGTTTTCACTCCTGGATCCTACTGACTGCGCCAATTTTGTTTTTCTTCTTAGAAAACTTGTTTTTTAAAAACTTTTATTAAATAAATAACTTACAACTAATGATTACAATTCAACTACTAGTTTGGAAGAGACTTCAGCAATGCCTCTTATTTTAGTTTATGTTTCTTTTATATAAAATATTATCATTACAAATAAATATAAATATCGTTAAAGTTAAATATAGGGAAAGTACAATTAGAAAATAACATAATTATGGAATTATTTACAATTGGTAGAAATCATCATTATAATCAAATATAGGAAAAGTACGACTATGAGTAAAAATACATATCGGAAATTTTATACATTATAATTCATGTCACAAAGCAACAATACAAATGTCATTAACAACAATTAAACATCATTTTTATTTACAGTAATATTAAAAGTACAATTAGTTAATGAGGCATTTTCAAAATTGAAACCGTGCAAAAATGTTCCCGACTCTTGATACGCATTGGTAATTGTTGATGATACTGATGGTCGAGAACAACTTTCAGCAATCATTCCCGATGTTGGCGAATCATGAGGGTTTAAAATTTTTTGAGCATTATCGTTTTAATATCTTATTGAATCCTCTATATATTCTTCGGCAACCGTGCTTGATTTCCAGCCCCCATGTCGTTTGAGGCATTCTAGATTTCCGCCTCCATCAATTAAAAGTGTTGCTAAATAACTAGCTACTTTTTGGGCTACTGCGCTGATCGAATGTATTCCCAGGACGCTTCGGTAACACTTTCCATTTTGGTACTTGATAAAAAATCGGTTTTCTGTGAAATTTTCAGGCCGCAGTGATGCATACTTTTTATACAGTTTATTGTAGTTTTGACCAATTATCGTAAAAGATCTAATTTTTCGTGTTTTACTATCTGGGATTTTAATAATCATTACATTTTGTTTATCCTCAATGTCCACAGTCTTCATTTTTACGATTTCGTCGCATCGACAGGCGCCGGTAACCCCAATTAACACAACAATCTGAAATATTTTTATAATTTAGTAGAGTATACTACATGCCTTGCAATATAATTTTTTTACCTTTAATCCTAAATACAACTTATCTGGCGCTTCAAATAAAAATTTATCAAACTCGTCTTTAGTGAAAACTTTAGACTTCTTTGCAGTATATCCTTCGCTTGTTTTTTTCAGAAAGGCACGTAACTTTAAAAATTTGCTTACATCCACATTTTTTCTAATAACTAACTCGGATTTTATCATAGAGTATCGTGACCACATTGTAGAAGATTTCCATTTATTTTCATTTTTCATTAAATTAAAATATGCCAGTAAAACGTCTTCGGTAACTTGCCGTACTCCTCTTGTATCGCACCACTCTTGGAAGTGCTTGTACGCTAACCGATACTTTATTCCGGACTTGGAGGGCCCCAAACGTGCTACTGCATCATTAGCCGCGGACTCAATTTCGTTTAGGTTTTCCATTTTCAATAAGCTGTCTTTAATAATTGCAAACAACTGTCAAACAACTGTAGCAAGGGAGACGCAAATCCCACCGACGACTTAATTATTTTAATTTCTAACATCTAGACGACTTTGATAGTTGTCACAGTTAATTTCGAGTAAAAATAGCGTATGAATTGTACTATTTATGGTTGAAAATTACTACGTTTAAAGAAAAAATAGTATACTTTATTCGGCAAAGAAGCGACTTTTCTTGACTTGCCCTCTATTACGCGCCTCACTTCGTTCGGCGCGTAATATCGGGCGCGTCAAGAAAAGTTATGCTTCTCCGCCTCATAAAGTAATATACTATTATTTCAAAGGAGATTACTTTTCCAGTCATGTATTGTTTGGTAAGCTTTTTACAATTTTATTTCATTCTTATCTTATTTTCTGTATGGTACTGTACACATACAATAAAATCACAGTTTAATATTGAGTCCTTAGCCAAGCTGTCAGGTTTCTCATTACCTGATTTAATCTATATAACATTTGAGTGTTCACTTTTTGCTATTGTAGTTTTCAAGAAAATCGTATATACCACATTTAATAATGACATACTTTTGTCTAGTATTCACAACAAGAATGAAAAATAACTTGCTTAGTTTACGCTTCAAGTTATGCTCCTCCGGATAACATTTTAATGAACAATGTCAAATAATCGCTGCAAGCTCGCTTTTCCCTTCTTCTATTCCTGAAATTAACTCATAACATATCAGATTAACTTTTCATTTAAGTCTCTGACGAATCTAGTTAACGTCGGTTCAGAATTTCATTGCAATTTATGGCATGTGCCATCCTAAAGACAACGCTATAAAAGGCGGTTCGTTAGACCGATTTGTGCATGTACCGCCGATGAAAATTGCTACGAGAATTTACGAAGAGATGATACTTAGTCTATCTAAAATTAGTTACTTTAATTCAAAGTGCGGACTAATTAACAAATAAAAATAAAATCAAAGGGAATAAAATCGTCATGTCGCTTATACAGTGCTTTTCAGACAAAACTACCCAAGTCAGCAAAACGATTCAAAACTGTATGTAATGACTGGAAAGACATATGTACCAAATTGTTGAAATTAAATTAATATCTTTGCCTTTTACATACACCACCACTCATCTAGATATAAAGGAATTTTAAAATGTTTTTTGAGGTTTTTAATTATGTCATTAATAGCAATTAAGAAAAGTGTAGGACTAATAATTGAGCCTTGAGGGATTCCGTTTTCTACCTCCTGCATTTTGGAATAGTTCGGAATACACGAAAAAATCGGTTTTCGATAAAGTTCTTAATACAATAACGACAATTTCCACAAAGGTTCTGTGATTGTAACTTTTTTAAAATGTTGAATATGTATTAAATGCTTTTCTGCAAAAATAAAAAAAAAGCCAAAAAATACTGCGATACAATGCTGTTTTGTTGCCAGAGATTCATGAATATCACTTTACAGGTCTAATATGTTGTCCGGCGGGCGAACTTTCGACACCAAATTGTCTTTGTACCTGGGGTAATCGAAGGGTCAAATTTTATTATGGAAATTTCGACACCGCGGCATAAAGCAGGTAGGTAGGTAATTAGCGGCGATGGACATTTGCACCCAAGCAGGACAAGCGGGTTTTCCCAATATTTATTGTCACGGCGGGGGGTGGTCACTTGTGTACTTGTGACTAAATTATTTCAGTTGTAATTTATTTCTTGTTTGACGTTGACTTGTGCACGTATACGGATATTTAAAAAATGAGTTTGATAAAAAGTTCCCGTGGTCGAGATTTATTAGTGGTGGAGCATCATTCGTTCTCGAAACAGAAAGTGTTAAAAAGCGGCGAGATATTTTGGCGCTGCATCCAAAGAAACACTAAGTGTTCCGCAAAAGTGTTTACAATAGGCTGTGAGGACCTCACCATCACAAGAAGTGATTTGGTACATAATCATGAAGCCGATCCAAAAAAGCTTGAAGTAAAGATGGTAACCAATGCATGTAAAAGAAAAGCCCAAGAGGACATATCGGAAAAGCCTGCCAAAATTACAAGAACTGCTGTTGCTGAGTGTGATGCCAATTTGCTGACGGTTCCTGACATAGCTAGCATAAGAAAGAACATTTACAACTGTCGTCGTAAACTGTTACCAGGTCCGTTACCAAGAAGCATATCAGAAGTCCATAACGCGGTTAGTAATTATTCTCCTAAAACCTGTCGCAATGAAAGTTTTTTGTTTTTAAATCATCCTGAATTAAATGTAATTGTATTTTCATGCGAGACAAATATTCGTTTGTTGTGTAAATTAAAAACTTTGTATATGGATGGTACATTTTCATACAGTACCAAATATTTTCTACAATTATTTACTATACATGGCTTGGAAAATGGACATTATGTTCCTTTAGCATACTGTTTGTTAAAGGACAAATTGTCAATGACATACAAAAATTTATTTTCTTTATTAAGGTCTAAGATTTTTGAAACATTTCAATTATCATTAGAGCCAACTGAAATATTTGTGGACTTTGAAAAAGCAATTCACTGTGCTTTATTGTATATGTGGCCCAATGCAAAAATTAGTGGATGCCGTTTTCACTTACACCAAAACTGGTTTAAAAAAATTCAATCTTTGGGTTTGGTACAAGAATATAAGGATACAAATTCAGAAATTGGAAAATGGTTAAGGCATACGTTTGGTTTAACTTATTTAAATCCAGCAGAAGTTGAAGAATGCTTTCTTTATGATTTAATGTCATATAAACCTATAAACGCAACACTTGATATATATGCAGATTATTTACTGGAAAATTACATTTTCGATAGCGCTCTATTTCCACCACACATATGGTCTAATCAGAATCCGTCTATTGCGAGGACCACAAATGCCTGTGAATCCTTTCATTCGAGATTTAATTCTTCTTTTTATTCAACACATCCTTCTATTTTTATTTTTATTGAAAAGTTAAAAGAATTTCAAGTAGACACTTATGTCAAAATAAATAGTTTACATATACCAGCAAAAATCAAAGATACTACTGTTAAGGCTAAATTGGCATTTTTGGAGAAAATGATGGATAAACTACGATCCCAACAAATACGTAGGTTAGATTTTATAAAAGCTGTATCTTATCATTCCTATAATAGCAAATAAATCATTGTATACAAGTATATTAACGGTAAAATGTACAAAAATTAGGTACTAGTTGTATTATATTTAGATATTATTACAGTTATAAAGAAATAAAATGCACATTACTTTTATTAAAATAAATAAATTAATTAATTATGGTATTTTATTTATGTCGCAGCTATATTTATTTGGTGTCGAATATACCTGTAAGATAAAAACGGGAATTGGGGCTGGTGTCGAAAATTGCCATTAAATTTTAGTCGCTACCTGCTTAGTGTCGAAATTTCCTACGCCCATGTTGTCTATCCGGATCGGTTTGGTCGAAAACCATTTTGTTCGTTTATAAGTAAGTTCGAATTTCCTACATGCCAAGTTAGCCATAGGGTAATAATTTTTTCTAATAGCTTGCCCATTTCAGATGTAATTTTTAGCAGATGTGGGTACATGTTTTAAGAAAATAGTTGGTATATTGTCAGACCCAGGACAACATTGATTTGTAGCCTTAATTTTTTTTGTAGTTAATTTTATTTTTGAGTGTTTTATGCTTCTTAAATCTATTAAAAGCTGTTCTGCTGGCATGTACTACTTCATTACACTCCGAATTTCAACAAGGCACAGAAACATGATTTTTAATGGGATTTGTTTTGCCGATGAAGAGCTCAGAGATTTTTATACATTGTTGTGACCTAATTGCTGGGCAACTTGGTAAATAAGCGAGACAAGTCAGCCAAACGCTAAATTAATAAAAACACCACTGTCCTATGCCAAATTGGGCAGACACGAATTGAGGACCAAAGTGAAATTTTAAGTAAGGGTTTACTTTTATACCTTAAAAATCGCACGAATTGAGGACCAAGACTACAAGAAGGTGAGTCCCAAAAACTTAAGTTTGGAAATGTGACGTAGTGGTTCGCGCAGACGGGCGGACCCTTTCTGCCAGTGGCGGACGGAAACCGGTAGCTTTAAAATAATTTTTTATAAGTATATTCAATTAAAGTGAGAATGAATTTGTCATTTTTATTTTTAGTTTTTACTATTTATGAAGTTTTAGTCAGGCATTCGATAAAATAATAAGTAACTATTAGATACTTTAATAAATAACAATTCCTCCATACTTACAATTTATTAACATTGCCGGGGAAGGAAGGGTTTGAACAACACAAAAAAAATACGTAATGTATTTTAACTAATTAATTAATGTATTTATTTTCTAAACAGTAATAATTGTAAAGACTTCTATGTTTTGTTATATGACAAAGGAATATCATACAAAACACGTCTATTCCGGAATTTTAATCACTATCTTCATTATCAGAAAGGCTTTCTTCGGATGAACCAGTATTAATAAAAATAATAAATGTTCTTTTGTGATTTGAGTGTTTTCATCTTTTTTTACGTGTTTACATAATATGTTAGCCCACTCTTCTATTAACACTTCTGAAAATTTTATTCTTGTTATATTTTCAACATCATTTATGTTAAATGTTGTATTATGAGCGACCACTCTACCTTTTACCAAAGCCCATATTTTTTCGATAGGGTTTAACTCCGGATGATAATGAGGCAAGCGAAGAACTTTATGTCCATGTTGATCAAGCTCATAATCTAATACATAAACTGGTGATAAACGTGGTTTATTGGCGTGAATAATTTTATATAATTCTGGTTAAATTGGTTAAAGTTTTTCCACTTTGATCTGCCCAGTGGTATGGTAGCGTATGGCTGCTGTGTATATATGTTTCGTCGATATAAACTATGGTTCTACCCTCAGATTGAAATTGAATTAGCTTCTTTAAATATTCAATTCATTTTTAAACAAATTTCATATTTTTCCATTCTATTGTCTTCGGTTTTTCTCCACCTGTAATTTGTTCGTGATTATTTGAAGAATATATTTTCAAAAGTATGGTGGTTTAAATTTCAAATGTGTCACAAAATACAGAAGTGAGAACAAATTAATTAAAAACAAAAATGTAGAATCCTATCGTATTTTTTGTTTACAGTTTTTCGGAAACCGAAATCGAAATAAATTATCCAAATATTTAGTACTTTTGAAAAGACACTCGTATTCTATTTGTATTCGTAATTCACCGAGTAACGACAGCCTGTAGAGAATTTGGAATGAAATTGAATACAAAGAAGACAAAAACGATGGTCATCAGCAAACACCAAAACAGAAGGTGAAGGTCAATGTCGACGGAACAGATCTGGAAAGAGTAACAAGAACAACGTACCTTGGAAGTAATCTTGATGAATGATGAATCTTGTGATGGACACTCACTAGAGATAAGAATATGCCTGGAAAAGGCACGTACAATGTTTTACAAAATGCAAAAAGTTCTATGCAACCGCCAGCTGGGCATCTCATTGAGAAATAGAATACTTAAGTGCTATGTTTTCTCCACCTTGCTCTATGGTGTTGAAGCCTGGACAATGACAGAAGCAACACAAAAAAGAATCCAAGCATTCGAACTCTGGTGTTACCGTAAAATGCTCAGAATATCCTACATGAGCCGTACGACAAATGCGGAAAGTCTTGCGGAGGATGAATAAGGAAAGAGAGCTTATGCTTATAATAAAAGAACGGAAAACACAATATTTCGGTCATATCATAAGAAATCAAAAGTATGAACTGCTCCAACTTATAATCGAAGGCAAAGTCAATAGCAAAAGAGGACCAGGAAGAAGACGCAACTCTTGGCTTAAAAACCTACGGCAATGGACGAACATAACCTCCATAGAACTATTCAGGGCTGCTACAAATAAGATTAAATGGGCAAATGTAATGGCCAACGTCCTTAAGGATAAGGCACCGTAAGAAGACTCAAAATTGTCTATTTAATTTCTTTATATCATTTTCATGATTGTGCACTGTTTCTTATCGGAAAATTGTATTATCTACACCTAGCGTAAACAATTTTGCGTTACATTTATTTACTGTACATGTCCAAAACTTTTCACCACTTTTTAAGCACTTTTTTTTCACGATACTTATAATCATCCAACACAAGTAACGAGTTTTCCCTTTTCACTTAAGATCATTTTTTTTTTATTAATTTATTTAATGTGTCCGAACCACTGGAGTTATAGACGACAACAATGGAAAATACATATTATAACAAAGAAAGGTTATATTAATTACGTACTAAAATTAAAGAAGATTGATATATGTAATATAAGTACAGTCTAGATATTAATTTAAATATCTTTTATGCCTATAGCCGTTAAAAACTTTATAATATTGTGTAGATGATTATTGTCTCTAAGAAGGTCGCCTATGTCGCTGGGAAGGTTGAGTTTACTTCTGGTTTCCTGGAAAATTTGACATTCGGTTAAAATATGTTTAACTGTACTGTTGGTTTGACACTGGTTGCAGTATGGAGGATTGTCTCTTGTAATTCGGTAAAGATGTGTATGACGGGTGTGACCAATTCGAAGTCGAGAAAAGATGACTTGTTTTTTCCTAGGTAACACAAAGGCTTGTTTTGTAAAACATTGTCTTTAATTTGCCTTAGTTTTTCGGAACACTGCGACCATTTGTTTTGCCACGCACAATAACTATGTTTTTTAAGCACAATTTAAGATCACTTGGCACTATTTTATTTAATTGCACTTGACCATCACTTGTCGCTGCTTCGTGAGCTAGACGGTCCACAACCTCGTTACCATGTATTCCAATATGAGATGGAACCCAGATTAATACCACATGTTTGTTTTCCTTTGCAGCATTTTGAAGTTCTTTGTAAATGTCTTTATGAATAGGATTGCTGGAGTATATGTTTTTGATGTCACAAAGGGCATTCATTGAGTCAGTTATGATTGTATAATTTCTCTGGTCCGTTGTGTTAATGAATTTTAGAGCTTCAAGGATTGCGTATAGTTCTGCGTTGGAGATAGTCCAGTTGTTATGCAACTTAAATTTAGCATTATGAGTATTACAGAAAATGGCTGCGCCGACTCCGTCCGTTGTTTTTGATGCATCTGTGTAGATCTGTCGGTAGTCGCTAAATCTATCCATAATATCTTTGAAGTTGTTTATTAATATGGCTGGTGGGGATTCATGTTTATTAAATTTTGATAGATCAGTAATTACTGGTGGTTTATTTACAGTCCATGGAGGAGGAGGGTTTTCGGAAGGATGGTATATTGACGGGAATTGTATGCTATATTTATGAAGTAATCGGTTAATTCGTTCATAGAAAGGCGGATTACATTGAGGATGAGATGAGAAGTAGTGGCTGAAACGATTGCTGTGAACGTTATGGTAGACTGGGTTATCTAGAGAGGATAGAACTTTACAAGCAAACGACAAACTTAAAAAATCTCTTCTAAATTCTAAAGGGTTTGCCCTGATTCACTACATATACTTAGTATGGGGCTTGTTCGAAAGGCACCCAAAGCGACTCGCAGTCCCGTATTTTGGATTACATCTAGTTCTTTAAGAACAGATTTTAAGATCATTTTAATTTCACTCATTTTGACTACATTCAAGACAGCTCAAAATATACTAAATCTAAAATAATATTTTATTATTAAATATTTCCTTACTCATTTCGGTGCACTTATTTTGGCTGTTCAGGTGCCGGCCAAATTTTACGAAGCTGTATAGCACAATATACACTAATTCTTGAGTTAAACGATTTATATGATAAAACCTATCTTCCTGTTAAATCTAATAGCAGCAACTAGCATTTTAAGATCATAAAATCTAATCACCGGATAAATCACAGATTCACCGAAGAATTGCCATATTTATTTAAGAATTGTTACTCGCCGTTAAGTCCCCAAAATCCCCTCGGCCTTAAAAATAATTACACGAAAAATCCAATTAACTCTAAGCGTGCACCAACGAAATTATCACGAGCATTAAAGCCTTGTTTCAACAAACACCTTTCAATGCGGTGATTACCCAACCCTTTTATACAGACAGCACTTTTTGTGCTGAAGCAAAAGCCGAAATTTAAAATGATTAATGTTGTTGATGCTTTTAATTGAATATAAATTTCGCGACCTAAATATTTTGTTAACCACGTGCAAGATGGTTTCGACTTTGGCAATTACAGTTTGTGCGGTTTTTGCTGGTAGGATTAACGAAGAGAGTCTGGCACGTTCTAATAGCATTAAACGACTCAAAAGAGTCGAGTGACGTATCAAAGGGAAAATAAATAAAGAAATGAACCAAAAAATCAGATGATAATCTAGGTGTAAAATATTTATGGTGTATTAGACCAGGGCGGACTTGTGACAAGATGAGTAAAGAGTAAATGTGGATGTGAGAGGTGGCATTCGGATTTTTGCAGAAATAGTTAAGTGTTAACTCCAGTAGTAATAATTGCTCATCCTTCATCTTAAATAGATGGCAAAAATTAATAAAAAAAAATTTAAATGTTTAAAAATGACTAAAAACATTTATTTTTTTCTACTGTCCTTGTTCAACAAACAATTCATTTCGGAGGAAAGTCGTAAACAAGAAAATATCGACTATCTATAACAGGGGTGCTCAAACTTGAACTGCTGGCGATCTACCTCAATATTTTTAGACTACTTACGATCGACTCAGAGACTGCAAGTGTGTGTGATGCAGGGTTGTCGTACATACGCGATAATACACCCTACCTACCTAGGTAGGGCGTACCGTAGCATATATAGATATTAGCTTTCTGCACAATATAGGTACATTATTTTAGTCAACGTTTGGGTTAGGGTTCAGTTAGGTTCTTCTCTACAATATCAATGAAAATACCTCATAGTTATTGAAAAATTGCGAGTTTATTTGTTGTTACAAAACAAAAGAGTTACATATGGTGTTAAACTTAACTAAGGAGTGGCTTTGGATGTTGAAGCATGGCACTGCTGTGCTAATCGCAAGCATGATGTCATATGAACGTCAGTTAGTCGATTGCGATATTTTGACTTAATTATCTTCATTTCAGAAAATGCAGACTCGCACAAGTAAGTTGACCCAAAAAAATGCCTGTCAGTTGAAGGGCGATTTGCCTTACATTCGGATATTTATCTTCAGATATAAAACGCCAGAAATTTGTATCAGATACTGTAGCTTTGAGATGTATATCTGATATAATCTGCACCAACTCATTTTCACAGAACATGAGTTCATATTAAACTGACTTGCTATTTCAGTAGCTAATTCCTCAATGTTTTTACATGAAAAAAGGATAACTCATCTATATTTTCCAATTTACTGCGATCATAAAAACGCATTTCGAATTGTCCAAAATATTTGATAATTCAGCCTCATACGTATCATAATTCAACTGAGGAATCCTTGTTTTTAAAGACGGAAAATGTTTCAGATCCTTTCTTTTCAGTTGATCTATCATAAGTTGCAATTACTTTTGAATGCGTTTACTGCGCTAATCATCTCAATAATAGTTTTTCCTTTACCTTGAAGCTCCAAGTTAATGGTGTTTAAGTGCATTGTGATGTCAGTCAAAAATGCCAAAATCATTTAGCCATTTTTCGTTTTTCAAAATCTGAGTGTCATCCCCTCTTTCGTCTAGAAAAGCTGTTATTTCGGGCAATAATTCTTGAAACCTTTCTAGGAATTTTCAGCGACTCAACCACCTGATGTCCGTGTGAAGAACTAAATCAGTGTGTTCAGCTGACTCCCTATCTTCCACCTGCAACTGAAAGAGTCGCCGTTGCAAGCTACGTGCACGGATGGGAATTCACAATTTTTGTTGCAATGTCCATAATTTCCTCCATGTTCAAAACTTTTGAACACAAAACTTGTTGATGTATAATGCAATGGAAGGAAAAAAAATTAAGGGAATTCTTCATTAGCTCGACACAATGCCACCAAAACCGTTTTTGTTTCCAGTCATTGCTGGTGCTCCATCGGTTGTAATGCACATTAATTTATATATTGGTAGCTCTTTACTACCCTTAAAATTAAAGTTTTACAAGTACTCTTCAATTTAATCATGAATGAAATCATCAAAAGAGTTAACAAAGGAAGAGGATACAGAATGGGAAACTGCTTACTGTATGTAGATCTACGCTCTTCATCTCTTATTAATTCTCTAGTGTTTATGTATGTTTAATTAGATGCCTTTTTAACCTTTGCCAATCGAAGCCTTACATTCACCATTACAGGGTGTGGTCAGACGAAGTGTCCGCACCAGGGTTAGGGGCCACTCTTTTTATATAGTTGTGGAATCTTTTGTTTATCAAGATGTAATCAATTTGATTTCGTATCATATGACCTGGACGATCTCCTGGTACTCGCCATCTATACAATCTTCTTGGTGGGAGTTGATACAATGAAACTTTGTTTCTCTAAAAAGTATTTCTGTCCAAACTCATTTTTCTCACCGCTAGGGCCGTCAGCATAACGGGTCGTTTTTTTTTCACTATATTCCCATATTTCTAGAATTTTCTCGTTTGCAGTTAGTTTTTTGTACCCTATCTTCACGTTTTTACCTTCAGCTCTTAATTCCTTGCCTTTATTTACAATTTTCTGCCTCGTGTGTTTCCTTTTCGGTCAAGTCATCGTTGATGAAGATCTTTTCTCCAATAAGAAATCTGAGTTTGCTTTTTTCTTTAATTTTTATCTTATTTTTCGCCATATTCCTTCATTTGTACCAAACATATATTGTATTTTATCTTCATTGCAGATTCTCTTTTCGACATCCTCTTTTAGCTGCTTTTGTACAAAATCTTTTACATTATTTTTTAAAAGTATTACATTCATTGCGACTATTAGTAGATCCATAATTACTATGTTATTTCTTTTCATCTGTTTTTTAATTATTTTTACTTTGTTTTTAACCTGGATCAAGATAAACATTGTAATGAAAATATTTTGCCTACCCTCAGGGTAAGATTATGGAGATAAAGATAGGGCAAACAAAATAAACGCTACTTGTGCGAACGGCACTTAGGGTTTGTTAGGAGAGCTGGGGTCGTGGTATAAGTAAAAGATAAGGGGGGTGGATTGGGCATTACAAAAATATGAAACAAAAGGTCATGTCAGGTCCAATCTCTTGGAACAAAACAAGCAAAAAGAAACAGGAAACACCTCAAGTAATTTAATATAGGTCGCCACTTTGAGGTGCCTAATTATACCTATTACAACCACTAGTTGTAACCAGGGACATCGTTATAAAAAAATCAAAACATAAAAACATATATCTTTCAAATAAAACTCAAAAAACGGGTTAGTTAAAGAAATAAACAAAATGTTAAGAAAACAAAATTTAACATTTATTATGTCTCACTACAAACAGTTACAAAACATAGAGAATACACGAATACTTAAAAAAGACAATACAAAAATATTACGACAATAGTAGCAAAATATAAAAAAAAACTTACATGTTCATCTGTTTACAAAGAAGATTGCTACAAAATCTTTCAAAATGGCATAGAGGTTAACCTCATTTAAAAATAAAATAAACTAAATCAAAAAAGAATAAAACGTGCTGTCATAAGTTAACAATCAATTAAAAAAAACTGAACACACAAATTGGCAGCTAAAGTCAAACTCTAAAATTTTATAATTTATTAATTATTATAAATCCTTTAAATTTTAATGAAAGCAATTATTGTTATTTAAAATAAAAGCTATTTTACTATGAACACATAATGTTACCTTTTAATTTACAAACTTTGTCACTTAACTTTGAAAAACTTTCGACTATCTCTGTGATTGGAGCTGCAAAGACGAAACTCTCAACTGGAACAAAAGGAACCATTTTCATACTCAGGAACGAAGATCTGACGTAGATGAGATTGGATCAAGCAGGCAAACGACAACAAAGCTGGTGGGTTATCCTATAAACTGCTTCAAAATTCTACCATGTTTTGGTATACTACACAATTTATTTTCACTGCTACACATTTCCACAAAAAGGGGCCAAAACAGAAAACTACAATTCGACGGTGAACTTGGATTCCTACTGAGCCTACTGCGACCCAAGTAAGAATTGATCCCACCTGAGCTTACCACGACCAAGTAAAATTTAGATCCATACCTGAGACTACGACGATCCAAGTAAGAATTGATCCATACCTGAGACTACGACGACCCAAGTAATAATGACGAAATTCTCTTAAGAATGCGTTCACTTAACTTGAAAATAAACAAACGCTGAAATAACAGAACACAACAAAAATTAAAACGTAAAAGATTCCATTTCTACGACGTACAAAAATTATAAGGCGACTTCGTATAAAACATTAAAAAAACTGACGAGAAAGTACTTACACATCTTTAAAATAATAAACAACTCTAAAATGGTTTATATTACTTGGCAACGCTAAAATGATTGAAAACACTTTTGAGTATTTTGACTTGAAAGATACGAACTAACAAAAATGGAAAAAATTCTTCGTTTTGTTTAAACATATATGAGGGCATTTCAATATATTTCAAAGGATCAATGAATTGCAAATGCTACAACATTACTGAACAAAAAAATCCATATTATTACTAACAAGCACATAACAATGAGGTAGTTGCATTCTGCTGAACTTATTATTAATCTCAAAAGAATCGTTAATAAAGTATTATGTTTATATATATATATATATATATATATATATATATATATATATATATTATTATATATATATATATATATAGTCTTTATGTATACTAAAAACCCATTTGTTGATAAAATCGCGTGATTGAGTAATTTGAATTCAACTGAAACAGATCCCCAACATACCACAGAAGTAAATTTAAATACATACTAAATATCTGACAAAGACTATTTGCGGAATACCATGAATTTATTTGTATATATTTACATATTAGCAAGCACAAATCATCAAAAGAATTCTCTGTGCACTTCTCATAAAAATGTATGCTGGAAAGCCTGTGATCCCTCTCCCAAATTTTATTTTCCATATTTTATATTCAGTCTATAGATTATAGTACAAGCTGTGTGTGTACTAAATAATTCAATACAGAATGAATTTAAGTTTATAAGAGATTAAATACACTGTCGTTGTGATTTTAATAAAAATAGTTGGTTAAAATGCTTGATGTAAAAATTTAGTCTTTTTTGAAGTGTGCAAAGTTTATTAAACTTAAAAAGTAGTCCATGTTGCCACACACTTTCGAAATTTTCTTTTTTTCTAGACTTTCAATAATTTCATATGACACTGTCGTGTAGTACACATGAATTACATATTGATTTTTCTTAAATCACTAAGAATAGAAATTAGAGATTAGAGATTATACAAAAACCTGCAATGAACTAGTACTACCAACACGATTTGCTTTAATGAGAGGTCTGGGAACAAAAGATGCCATGGCCTAATCAGCGTATAAGTGTTATTTCAAAGATGTAGTGATATGAACTATAGAGAAGCTCTGTTTGCTATAAATGTTTTTCCACAGCGATGCTTGGACATGAATCGAGAGATAGACGACCTTCATAAAAGGTTCCTCTGACATTTCATGTAGCTAAATGTATCTTGTCTTTCTTCGAATTTTCCTTTGTATTCCTGTCTTGTTTTGGTTCGTTTTTATAGTTCGTAATCCTTTTCTTCGCATTGTTCGCCTTCATGTCTTTCCTTTTCATGCTGGTGCTTAGTTTTTTGCTTTGGTCTCTACTACCAACGTTTGGTGCATGCCATCCAGCGCCATATTTCATGATCGGAATATATTTGCTTGTATCCTACTTTCACTTTTCTCTCTTCCTATCTTAGTTTTTGCGCTTTCTGTCTGACATATTTCTGTACAATTCTATCCTTCTTTGACAGGTCATCATTGATATAAACTGGACATTTTCTTTGGTTTATTAATTTGCTTTTGTTTAGCATGGCTTTTCTTTTGTCCTCTTCTTTTTCAAGCTCACCAGACAGACTTTTTCTCCCAGCTTCACAACCTTCTCTATTTGAACATCGACTGCTAATTCTACTTGCATAAAATTTTTTATTTCGTGTTTAAGAGTCTCTGGAACATTTGTATATATGTTTATGCCTTGTATAACTATATTTTTACGCCTTTTTCCATTTTCCAAACAAAAAATTACTTCTTCAAAAAACTTCTACAAACGGTGTGGTGTTTTCAGAGACGCTATACTGAATTCTTCATCGAAAGATCTTCAACTTTTACTAGAGAATATGAATGAAGTATGTAGCAGATTGATACCAAGGAATCCAAGTTTATGATCTTCAATAACAATCCATTTTAATACAAATTAAGAAAGCATTTAATAATGGTGAGGTGATAAATAGAACAACATAAAAAATATAGAGAGATGAGGTGTTACGTAAATATTAAGAATAAATTGGGTCGATCAAGTCACAAATAAAAAATTATTACACCGAATGAACAGAAAACTTGAAGTGATCATCATCATTAGTAGCACTTCAACACTTTCTAAGTCTTGGCTTGTTCTAGGATTTTCAGCCATTCTGTTCTGTTCCTTTCTTTGTTTTTCCAGTTGGTAATCTCATCCAATGCGTGGATAACAATATACATTCCTAGAAAATATAATGCCGGGATGGATTGAAGATTGACAACGGAATCTGGACGAGAAGAATGTCCTGGACGAGAAATCTAAGAGCGTGATTTGGTAGCATACAAACAAACTGTTTAGAATAGCTGTAAAGCAAGTTCGAATATCTTTGATGATTTCCAAACTTCGATAGAAAGGGAAACAGAAAGAAGAAGATTTTTGTTTAAAAAAAATATTTTTATAATATTCTATATGTCACAAAATTCACTTAATAAATAAAATAGATAAACCTCGACTAAATAAATGTATTGTGAAAATATTTTACCTTAACTAAAACAGTTTCGCAACTTAACTATCATGAAACAAGTAAAAGCTGTTGGTTTTTAAAAGTTTATTTCAAACTTAAAAAACTGCATCCAATAAAAAGTTCTTCAAAGTTACTGATAGTTATATTTACAATTATATTAAAGTGCATTTTCCGGTAACCCTTTTAGCTTTAAAAAGCTCACTTTCTGGAAAAGTTTTAATTATCTCCAGACTATTTTTTCATACTAATAAAGGGTGTTTTTTTAGAAGTTTTGAATTTTGAAATGGAATAACACAAAGATGATTTTTATAAATTGACTTTATTCGAAAGGTAATCTTTTGGCATTATGGCTGTTTTAGCAGTCAAAGCACACTGCGATTTGAAATGGCGTATCACTTACTTTCTACACTGCTTACGCCAGCCGACGACGGGTACAGCGGGTACAGTGGCGCCGGCTGAAGGGTTTTTAATGACAAAAAATGCATTATTCTCCATTCAAATTGAATTAAAAATTTGTGAAACGTGCTGCAAAAAACATCATGGTGTTTATTTATAATAAATTTAAAATAAACATAAAAAATATTATAAAAAAAATACAAGTTGTTGTCACAAAGAAATAAACAATTTCGCAGTTATAGCTGGAAAAGGATTTCAAATCGAACTAACTGACCGTGCGTTCATGAGATTTGAACGGTGGAACTAAGTGCCAATGATGAGTAACACGTTTCACTATTAGATTTCAGTATTTTTTAGCAATTTTCTTCGAAGTTTGAACACGCTTTTTCTCGATTATTACTGGACACAGAAAGGTGAAAAAAAAATCAACAATTACAGAAAAAAAAACTCTTTCAAGTGATGGGCGTAAAAAGTTTGGTTATAATAGAACGTTAAACTGCATATTCCGATATTTCAAAACAACTTGAAACCTCAATACTCAGGGAGTATTGGATTTTAGGAAGTGTAGAACTTCCAAATTTCAGAAGAACTGAAAGAGAAGTGATGAAAAAAAATACTAAAAATAGGGCTAAGCTCAGAGGAACAAATTTAAATGGCCAAAGAGACACTAAATCTCAAGTGAGTGTTCGGGCTAGCTTCAATGCACTGGATTGTGGCTTTAAAGATATAAACAACAATAACAAGAGATAATGAGCTAATGAGACAAGAAAGAAATGAGACCTAGTAATATCAAACGTGATACAACTGAAGAAAGTCACTGGGAATAAATTTATAGAAAGAGAACAATAAGAAGAGAAAAGAAGGGCGCCAACTCAACGATAGTTGAGATTTTGAAGTAACAAATGAATCTGGAGATAATACTCTGAAATACAAAAATACTAAATAATAATCTTGTTTTGCTATGTTATATACTGGTTAGTAGAACTGAAATAAAACTCAAAATAGCAACAATAAATATATTTATAAAAAATGTATATAGGTATATGTGTATAAACAATTTACATATAATGCAAAGCCAAATAACAGTGGTAGTGGATGGTGTACAGATACAATGGGACCTAATAGCCCCTCAACAAACGAATAGTCACTACCACTGGCCAAATAAAATATGAAATATTAGTATACAACAAGAATAGTCCGTATTGTAGCCAAAGTCTTAACACAAAAAGGTAGTAATTTAAATTTAGCTAGTTCAACTAAAATGAGAAATAATTACGTATTGTACAGATATCAACAATGATAACTCTGTTACAATTATTATATTATATCCAAAAAAGTGAGTCTTTAATACTCTTTATATAATGTTAAAAAAAAACATATGAAATTTATTTCCTTTCCCAAAATCAAATTGTATTATATCAAAAAAAAATATTATATCAAAAAAATGAGTTTGGTCAAACCCTTTACATCCTTAGTAAAAAAAAAACCTAATAAAAACATGAAAGGTATTTTCTTCTTCCCAATATTTTAGAATTAGATTATATCAAAAATTAAATTATCACAAAGGTATTCACCTTATCATATGCATATGATGAGTTAACAGTAAATAGATAGTAATACAAAAAGTCAAATAGTTAAACAACTTATCTTTACAGCACTATAAGTCCATAGGAAAAACTCCTCTTGGCACGGCTACATCAGTTTATGGCTGTAAAGACGAATCCTGGGCACAAAAGCCACAACCAGTCACTGGTCTCTGGGTGACAGCAAAATCAACGGGTTACATACACCAGTTGCTAACTAAGGATTCAAAGTTACTAATATCCTTGAGGGAATATTCTGAAGAGAATATTCTCAAGTGAAGTGACGGAATCTAAAATGATTATTTAATTTAATAAATATGTAATATAAATGTAGCAGCATGGATTGACTGCACCAAAACAAAACATCAAAACAGGTTAAGTTAACATGTCAAAATTTATGAAGTTATTTCCGTAGCATGACAGACTTGAACATGCGCAGAATACAGAAGGCTGTAGAACCTTGTATATTCCACCAAAAAAGTGAGGTAAAAAAAAGAACCAAAAAACCTTAATGATAACGACATGGACTAAAACAGAATTTAGGTTTAACTATATAAAAAAAATGACCTTCTGTTCTTTGCAAGTAAATCAAGGAAATTTTATATTTAAATTATTCGGAACTCAAAAATAAATCTCTAAAGAAATACTAAATACAATGATAAATTTGATTATATGATAAAGAGATAATACGTATGAAATGATTTACTTACATGGAGTCGCAGCACGCCAAAAAAATCTTCCTTTTATGTGGAACTCTTTAGATTATTGATTTTAAAAATTTTACTTATTATTATTACTAAGATATGTATTTTATTTATGAATTAATTTATTCTTCCCAAATTATCTTCCTTGCTCCAATTCCGTCACTTTGAAGGTGAAAATTTCACCGGTTGACGTGGCTGCGTATGAGTTCTGACCAAAAACTAATCGTTCCGCTTCCGAATAAAATCGATCTTCCTTTCAAAGCGATAACAGCGCGTGAGTGGAGAAATGTCGATTTAAAAATCGATCACAGGCGGGTTATAAGAAAATTTCTTGAGGGGTTTAAATTGGACTAGTCAGTAGCGTAAACGCTACAAACTTTCAAAAAAAATTAAAAAGTAAAACCATCAGTTTAAAGGCAACATAATTTTGAATCTTCTTCTTAGTCGTTAACCTGATGCAGGTATCGTGATATCATGAAGCTGTTAGGTAATTTTTCCAATGTTCCTCCACGTTTTTCTATCTTCTGCCAATCTAGCACATTCTGACAATGGAGCGCCAATGGTAGCAACAATATGGTCCGTGTATCGTGTAGGAGATCTACCTCTACTTCTTTTGCCTTCTACTTTTCCCTGGATGGTAAGTTTTTCAAGACCATTTCTTCGAAGCACATGTCCAAAATAGCTTATTATCTGTTCTGTTATTTGTGTTCTTAGTCTTTTCTTTATGTTTAGCTGGACCAGTATGGATTCATTGTTCTTCGGGCCACCCATGGTATTCTCAGCATTCGTCTCCAGCAGTACATCTCAAATACATCTATGTTATTTTTGTCTTTCTCAGTAAGGGTCCAGCATTCCGATGCTAAGTAAAAACTGGAAAAAACTAGACTTCTTACTAGTCTCATTTTTGTATCGGTAGTAATTTCATGGCTTTTCCAAATTTTTGTTAATTTTGCCATAGCGCTTTTGCGATTGCTGACCGCCGCTTTATTTCTTCAGTACAGCCTCCTTGTTGGTTATTAATGAGCCCAGATACACAAATTTATCTACAACAGCGATATTGTTTATCCTATCCAGATGATTTTGATTGTTGTTAGCTCTGTCAATTATCATGATTCTCGTTTTATCCTGTTTATTTTAAGGCCCATCGATAAGGTTACGTCTTCTATCCGTTGTAGCAGGTGAATCAATTCAGTTTCAGAACTAGCGAGGATAGTAGTATCATCTGCATATCTCAGTTGCAAATCTTCTTCCCGCCAATGGTGATGCCACCGTTCCAGTCCTCAGTAGCTTTCCGCATTATCCATTCACCACAGATGTTAAATAAAATTGGGCTTAGTATGCAGCCTTGTCTCACGCCCTTTGTGACCCTGAAACTGTCAGTTAGTTCCCCATTTTTTCTAACTCTGGCATAATAATTTTAATAACGTAAAATAATTTTGAATAACGTGTCCAATATTTCGAGGCATTTTGTCGGCAAATAACAGAAAACACTATCTCTAGGTTTTGGTCTACCGATAAACAGCCTTATAATTAAAATATAATTTCTGACATATAATCGCCACGGCTGGCTTTAAAGTAGTCTAATCTCGAGGTCCAATTTTTAAAGACTTTTTCCAAACATTTTTGGTTACAAATCAGAGATTATGCTGCAAATGTTGTTCTCCAATTGTTCAATTATTTTATGCTTATAGGCGTAGATTAGGACCTTCACATACCTTCACATAAAATAGTTTAGCAGTATTAAATCGCACGATCTTCATCACCAATTCTCAGGTTCAATAATCAATTATGGCACGAGCTCTGTGACTTGTTGCGTCGTCATATTGAAACGACAGCTCCTGTACATCATGGTTGTTCAATTGGGGAATGAAAAAGGCAGTAATCATGGCTGTACAGCGGTCACTATTGCCTGTAACGTTCTGGCCAGCATCGTTTTTGAAGAAGTACGATCCAATATTCCACCAGATCATAAAAGCACAGCAAACAGTCAGTTTTGCAGCAAACATGAGTTGGATTTTGTAAGCACGCAAAGCAAGATCTTTTCGCAAAATCTTCCGTAAAGTGGTGTGACGGGTAACTCTTTCGAAGCGACAGACGCAGTAAAACACAGGTTGAAATAAAAAAATATATATTAATCCTAACGTATGTACAAAGATAAAATAAATAGCCGCTCCGGACCCCACCTCGTCGTCTCGTCGTGGAAATAGATGCGTGATTATCGCCACTCCCACGGTTCGAACTGTTGAAACGTTCAGCACACCATTACACAGTCTTCTCTTGGGAAAAAAATAACATACCTTTTTTTTGTCTATGACATCTACAGACTTGTGAGGCACATCGTTATAGTGGATGGACATGTATCCAACTCTTGTACACGATGGCTGATAGACTGATTCAGGTCTTCCTGTATGCTACGCTCTACAGCAACAACAACTTATTCTGTACGCACTGTACGACGTGGCTGTGGATACATATTATCATTTAGAGTACACATGCTGCAACAAAATGAATTTGTACAATTTGCAAGCGTTGTTCAGGCATCAAGTCTATTCGTGCTGACCAATGCCAAAACCAAACTTAACATAAATCACTTGACACCTGTAAAATGGCCAACAGTTAAAACAACTTACATTTCCATACCTCAAAAAACACCCTCTACATTGATATAATAAAAATTGTATTTTACAACTTTAGAAACTTAACTTCATGCAATTAAATTCTCTTTTTTTAATTTATATTTTATTATTTCCTTTTTATTAAAGGAAATGGGCGATGAAGACAATACAAAAAGAAAGCTGAATAAGATCTTTGAAGCCTGAGAAAGATTTCTATGGATTTTTCTATAAAAATACCAACTGTTCCAAGAAGCACCTATTGCAATCACCTATTTAAACGAAGATTCAACTCCTTAATTCTGAATACATTTTTGACCTAAAGAAAAATGTCTTTACATTATCGTCAAAATCAACATTATTAGCTGATGTTAATAAGTTTTTAAACAATTTTTTCCTGGTTTAAGTCCACTCCCATGAAGCTGGTTGAAATATATTTATTACCCTATAACTTACAATTTGCATCGTCACTATTGACTACCGATATTATTGTCGAACTTTTGTTTTTATACTAGCCTTCTGTATTGTCGATGTAAAGTCATTTGAAGTCGACTTCATTGAATTCATGAATTGATTATTATATTGTTTGGTAAGTAAATTTTGCACATAATAATCAGTAGGTTATAGTAATTTGTATATTTTTTTTTCTTCAAACGTCAATTAATGATGACATTACTTAATCTAACTTGATCCTGTCAAAGTTTGATGTCTCCGCCGGCAGCAGTTTTTTTTCATTTCTTTACGGGGAGGGAAAAATTTGTCATGGCAACAATATGAAACATGTCACAAAGCAACAATACAAATGTCATTAACAACAATTAAACATCATTTTTATTTATAGTAATATTAAAAGTACAATTAGTTAATGAGGCATTTTCAAAATTGAAACCGTGCAAAAATGTTCCCGACTCTTGATACGCATTGGTAATTGTTGATGATACTGATGGTCGAGAACAACTTTCAGCAATCATTCCCGATGTTGGCGAATCATGAGGGTTTAAAATTTTTTGAGCATTATCGTTCTTATTTCTTATTGAATCCTCTATATATCCTTCGGCAACCGTGCTTGATTTCCAGCCCCCATGTCGTTTGAGGCATTCTAGATTTCCGCCTCCATCAATTAAACGTGTTGCTGAAGTTCGTCGTAAAGAGTGACCGTGTATGCGCTTGCATCGTTTAAATTTAAATAACTAGCTACTTTTTGGGCTACTGCGCTGATCGAATGTATTCCCATGACGCTTCGGTAACACTTTCCATTTTGGTACTTGATAAAAAATCGGTTTTCTGTGAAATTTTCAGGCCGCAGTGATGCATACTTTTTATACAGTTTAATGTAGTTTTGACCAATTATCGTAAAAGATCTAATTTGTCGTGTTTTACTGTCTGGATTTGATAATTATTACATTTTCTTCATCCTCAATGTCCACAGTCTTCATTTTTACCATTTCGTCGCATCGACAGGCGCCGGTAACCCAATTAACAAAACAATCTGAAATATTTTTATAATTTAGTAGAGTATACTACATGCTTTGCAATATAATTTTTTTTACCTTTAATCCTAAATACAACTTATCTGGCGCTTCAAACAAAAATTTATCAAACTCGTCTTTAGTGAAAACTTTAGACTTCTTTGCAGTATATCCTTCGCTTGTTTTTTTTCAGAAAGGCACGTAACTTTAAAAATTTGCTTATATCCACATTTTTTCTAATAACTAACTCGGATTTTATCATAGAGTATCGTGACCACATTGTAGAAGATTTCCATTTATTTTCATTTTCCATTATATTAAAATATGCCAGTAAAACGTCTTCGGTAACTTGCCGTACTCCTCTTGTATCGCACCACTCTTGGAAGTGCTTGTACGCTAACCGATACTTTATTCCGGACTTGGAGGGCCCCAAACGTGCTACTGCATCATTAGCCGCGGACTCAATTTCGTTTAGGTTTTCCATTTTCGCACTAAATTTGCGCTTGCGGTTGCAACAACAATAAGCTGTCTTTAATAATTGCAAACAACTGTCAAACAACTGTAACCAGGGAGACGCAAATCCCACCGACGACTTAATTATTTTTAATTTCTAACATCTAGACGACTTTGATAGTTGTCACAGTTAATTTCGAGTAAAAATAGCGTATGAATTGTACTATTTATGGTTGAAAATTGCTACGTTTGAAGAAAAAATAGTATACTTTATTCGGCAAAGAAGCGACTTTTCTTGACTTGCCCTCTATTACGCGCCTCACTTCGTTCGGCGCGTAATATCGGGCGCGTCAAGAAAAGTCATGCTTCTCCGCCTCATAAAGTAATATACTATTATTTTACTAAGTTTCATTATAAATCATCTAAAATACCATATTGAATTAATTATAAATCATAGTTTTCTTTATTGTAATCTATTTTGTTTTTACTTCAGTAAAACTTGAAAATGAGTGACAGTGAATCAGAATACGCAAATTTACTACTATTTAGCTATTCACAGTATTTCCTCTGCACAAAATTTTTAAATTTCAACGGATTTACATACAAAACGAGTGATTATATTATTAGTATATGTATGAAAACAAAAATAAATATTTGGGCTGAATCCCCAAGAAAAGTAAATGTTTCTACGCTACTGAAATATATTTTTTATTTAATTATAACAAAAAACAAAACATTTAAAAAAATTGGATCATTTTTTGACCATAATTTTAAAATTCATGTGTATGTTAAGCTGTACTAATGGGTTCGAGCGGTCTTGATTACGTCACACTCCTGGGCCAGCTGTCAAATGTCATGCGCAATACCTTGTATTCATTGTTACCTTGGGCTACAACGTAAAAAACCACTAGTCGAAACGATTTTGACTGTATGTACAAAAATGTAAAATTAAAGATCAAGCAAATCAAAACCTACTTTTTATTTCAATTGATTAAGCGATAACTCTACATAACGCACAACTCTACACAATGCACAATTATTTTCCCCGTTGGTGTCCGTTATGGAAAAGTTCACTGTAATTGTTGGGATTTCTGTCACTTAATATACATATTTTTTACTAAAATCTAAAATACAAACAAACAAAATCTGTTTCGTGTTTTATTCAATGCAAAACTAAGTTTTAAGAAGTTATTTAGAATCCCGCAACCTCAAACACTTCTCGGAACTTACTTCTATTCTAAGTAAATAAACACTGTATTAAATTTTCGATACGTTCGTTCAAGAACTTAAAGTGTAGACAAACTTTCGTAAAGGAAATATAGAATCTTAGACTTAGTTTATTTCTCCACCTTCTCAGTTCTACCTTCAACTCTTCGTCGAAGTTCATGAACGTTAATTCCGACTCCGGAATTTCATGGAAAGCTGATTGCCGACCTTTCTGATACCTAAAAGGATTTATTTGATTTTAGTATCGTTTAATGAAGCACGTTTCTAGGGTAGACGGCTACGTAAAATATATTTACAAATTGTGAGTCAATACCTGCGATAAAAATAAACGGACAGCAGGAAGTTGTAGAGTGAAACATAGGGTAGTGAGGGCTAGATCTTTTGGGAAAAAAAAAATTTTAATAAGTAGGTAGGTAACTAAACTACTGTCAGCAGAGTTAAACGTTTTTATTAATACTGAACTATACAAATACATAGGCTACATACGATCGCGTCATTTAAAATATCTCATATTTTGGTGAAACACAATTGTGAATGATCCATTTGAAGATGGATCGGTGGTGAAGGAAGCATTTATTGAAACGGATGAGACTTTATTTGGAGATTTTAAAAATAAAACAGAAATCATGTCTGCTATTAAAGAACTTCAGTTATCTCGTCCGACTGTCACAAGGCGTATTGAAGTCATCAGCCAAGACATCGCCAGATAAACTAAAACATGATATCATGGAATGTACATACGTTTCTTTACAGTTCGACGAATCCATCGATATGACAGACACTGCCAGCTGTGTATTGGACACAGACATTATAGACATTATAGGCAAATTATAGGCATTACAACAAAAATTGTGAATTCCATCCGTGCACGTAGCTTGCAACGGGGCTCTTTCAGTTGCAGTTGGAAGATAGGGAGTCAGCTGAACACACTGATTTAGTTCTTCACACGGACGTCAGGTGGTTGAGTCGCGGAATAGAAAGGTTTCAAGAATTATTGCCCGAAATAACAGCTTTTCTAGACGAAAGAGGTGATGACACTCAGATTTTGAAAAACGAAAAATGACTAAATGATTTGACATTTTTGACTGATATCACAATGCACTTAAACACCGTTGACTTGGAGCTTCAAGATAAAGGAAAAAACTATTATTGAGATGATTTAGCGCAGTAAAACGCATTCAAAAGTAAATTGCAACTTATGATAGATCAACTGAAAAGAAAGGATCTATAACATTTTCCGTCTTTGAAAGCAAGAATTCCTCAGTTGAATTATGATACGTATGAGGCTGAATTTATCAAATATTTTGGGACAAATCGAAATGCGTTTTTATGATTGCAGTAAATTTAAAAATATAGCATCATTTATGAGTTATCCTTTTTCATGTAAAAAACATTGAGGAATTAGCTACTAAAATAGCAAGTCAGTTTTAATATGAACTCATGTTCTGTTGAAAATGAGTTGGTGCAGATTATATGAGATATACATCTCAAAGCTACAGTATCTGATACAAATTTCTGGCGTTTTATATCTGAAGATAAATATCCGAATGTAAGGCAAATCGCCCTTCAACTGACGGCATTTTTTGGGTCAAACTTACTTGTGCGAGTCTGCATTTTCTGAAATGAAGATAATTAAGTCAAAATATCGCAATCGACTAACTGACGATCATATGACATCATGCTTGCGATTAGCACTCAGTGGTTACGTACCATCTTATGAAAAGTATGCTGAGGACATGCAGTTGCCACGCTTCAACATCCAAAGCCACTCCTTAGTTAAGTTTAACACCATATGTAACTCTTTTGTTTTGTAACAACAAATAAACTCGCAATTTTGAATAACTATGAGTTTTTTCATTGATATTGTAGAGAAGAACCTAACTAAACCTAACCCAAACCTTGACTAAAATAATGTACGTCTTGACTAAATAATATATGCTACGGTACGCCCTACCTAGGTAGGTAGGGTGTATCGTGTATGTACGACAACCCTGCATCACACACACTTGCAGTCTCTCAGAGTCGATCGTAAATAGTCTAAAAATATTGAGGTAGATCGCCAGCAGTTCAAGTTTGAGCACCCCTGGTGTAAAGTATCAAAGTTAACGAAGTAAAATTCATTACATATTTTTTAATAATATGATTTAACAAGATCTATATTAAATATTTCTTTATAGAATAAATATTTTTTTGATTAAGATTTTGACTCAAAAATGCAAACAACTGGATGAACAATTTCATTCCCTGAATAGGACGAGATTTATCACCCTTTTTAAGTGGAGAAAAATAGCAATAATATGTAATACCTGCAGATCATGTTCACCCACGTTATAAATATTTTTCAAAAAATGTAAGCATTCTGAAAAATATATACTGGGGCGAAATTTATTATTGCATTTTAAACCACAATTTTCTTTTCTACAGATTTATTTTATTCACAGAAAAAAAACAGAAATATGTTTATATGCTCTTAATTAGGTTTCACAAACAAATTCATTGAAACCTAATATTTTTTAAAAATTGGAATCGTATGAAACAGGCCATGAAAAGTGAACTTTAATACGCTTATAGTGTTATTTCTTCACCTATAGTTCAGGTTAACTACCGATTTATCAATTCAATTAAAAGAATATTTAATTCTTTCATACGAACTTTCAATCAGTTATTAAGAACTTCTCACAATAATAATTACGAACATTCAATATTCAGTAAGAACAGTTAAATAAGCTAAAAATAGTGCGAGATAGACATATTTAACTTATAACCAAGTGCGGGTTGGTTTAATTTTTATACTACAAAATTCATGTTATCTTTTTGTATTATTTTGAATTTAAATCTAATTAGTTTTGTTTTATTTGCTATAATTGCTATTTATTTTTCAATTTACTGTACCCGTTATCTCGATATAAGCCCATAAACAGCGAAGAGAGACTTCTTTAATCAGCTTTAGTTGATTTTTTTAAATACAACCAGGCTCTTTTTGCTGATAATTTAATTTGTGCATGATTTTATTATATTGTATCTGTAAAGGTATTTCTTGATTACAATAATGTTTATTTCTTATATGTATACAACCGTTTATTAATTGATGGTGCATTTGTTTTACTTTGTGGAAAATACTATTTTCCTTTATCAATGAATTTTATTTCTCGACTTCTAATAAGTTTCCTGATAAAATAATACCTCTGAATATTTGCCTTATTACATTAAATTATTATTATACCTTCGACCAGGAGAAAGATCAGGCTGATTAAGTTGCGTAGGTAAGTAAATAGTTGAAGTCCACCTAATATATTTATTATTTGTTTAAGCAGTGTGTTGACAAAATTTATTTTTTAATTAACGTTGATATCTTTTCTTGGATTTGATCTGTGAACCTAAATATCTTTCCTTATTTCTTTTCGTTTTTAAGGTTTCTCCATTTAGCCTTGGATCCCAAAAAGTTAAGTGGCGACCTTTTTCTATCTTATCTTAGGTAATTTTACCCATCTATCTTTTTGTTTATTTCTGTATCTTTTCTAATATATCTTATCCTGTCCTATCTTTACTTATTTCGTCCGTTGGACCCATTCTCGGTTCTAAAAGCTAGTTTGGAACCCACTACTCGGTCTCCACCAACCATCTGGCTGTCGTCCGCAGTGTCTTCATTGGTGACCTTTTTAGCACCATCCAAAAAAGTGTTCAGTAACGGGGGCTGCAGTCGGCCGGGGGTCCCGGTGATGAGGATGCTTCGGTAGCAGAAAGAGGACCCCTTTCACTGTTGGGTTAGTCTGAGTGTGATTTGCGGAAAGTGTTGAATGTGTGCGAATCTGAGTTGGCATGGGCTAAAACCGTGTTCTGTAGTAACCATTGTTCCTGCAAGCCAATTTCGCGATTGAGATCAACTTCAGAACTAGTGTATTGCATTATAATTATTGTTATTGGTCGCTTTTGACTCTGACCTGAGCAATTGCCTGCTCAGGTCAGAGAATAGTTGCGGCTACTTTATCAGGAAATCGGTATCGATTATAAATATAGGTATATAAAAATATAGGCATATAAAAATAGGTATCGTTGAGTAATGAGATTAGGAAATCGCAAAAAATCAATCTCTAAATGTCCGGGGTAAGGAAAAGGAATTGGAAGTTTAAGGTGAGTTCTGTAAGCCATTGGACTAGCTTCAAGGATGTCAGCGTATCCCCCTGGAAGTTGGACGGGATGTGAAGTTTTTTGTTTTTGGGCTTCCGGGATTATACGTGACCATGAAAAGAACAGGTACATTTTAGGGTGTCTTGGGTGTTGGATGGGGGGCCGTTTATGGTTCTGAGAGTTAAGTTTCTGTTGAGAGATTTTATTCTCTCTATAATTGGGGTAACATTTGCTGTATTATGGATTTCACAGGATGGTAAATACCAACGTTTTCTACTACAGGACACTACGCAGATTTCTGCGTTCCGCAGTGGTCAGGTTTTTCTTTTTATAGTATTTAAGAAGACAATTATAAGATTAGTTTTATAAGTGTAAATTAGAGTTGTTGCATGTGTTTTTCCAAAAGTCCCTGTATGTGGTACTAGAAGTCGGGCTCGATTTCTGACGCTAATTAAAGTTGCCTTTAGTTACTAAATAAGAAGCCCAGATAGGAAACTGTTAGGCTGGTAGCGAACTTTTGTCAATTGGGCATCCACAACACGTTTCGCTAAATATTTTATATCTCGCAAGTCAAGGGGAAATTCCTACTCGCCGCATATTGCAGCACACTTTATAATGGTTTTTTCTTCGTTCGCGCAAAATACAGTGTGTTCACCATTTTTTTTTTCAGGCATCGAAAAGTTAGAAAGGAACTCATCAAAAATATAGCCATAATTAAAGCAAGCCTTTGTTCATATAAAAATATACTTACTTTAACTAAATAATCACAGGTTTCACGATAGTGTTTACTAACTTAAGAGACGTTGTCAACTGTCTGTTGAGTTTCTTTAATTCCAGGGAAAATTATTAGTTCAATTATCAATTTGAACGAAAAATTCATCGTCAAAGTATTGTTTTCAGCAAAAAATTAAACAGATTTGTATTTATGCAGATAATTCTTATACCGATAACACTATTGTACACATTTTGCATTGTACACTAACATAAAAAACAAATTTTATCTCCAATGCATTTTTTAATAATTTGATAAAAATTCATTAATTAATCACGAGATATTTAAAATGAAAATTCCATTTTACTATTCATTCCGGCGTAAATAGATTGTCAACCTTCATCTGGTAAATCGAATCGACATCTAGGGCACTTAGTTTTTATTCGCTGATATCAGCGAATCAATTTGGATTTTCCATTTTATCCTCGATCTAGCCAGGCGAACGAGTTCATGCAAATCACAATTTGAAGTTCTCCGATAGTGTCTACCTTCCACGCAGTGACAATTCTTGTTTTTCATTCGGATTTTATAGATTCATGGATAAATTAAAGAGCAGAGTGAAAATTGGTGTGAACCAATACCGATTTTCCGAGAAAAAGAAACGCATATTGTAGCCTATTTCGTGCATATTGTGTAGGTTTGTTAGTACGGATATTTTACCTTACATTTTATAGATAATATATATATATATATATATATATATATATATTTTTATATATATATATATATATATATTTATATATATATATATATATATATATATTATATATATATATATATATATATATATATATATATATATAGGTATATATATATTTATATGATTTCAGTTGTTTTCCGGGTTTGACTCCGCGGTAAGTAATTTTGGTTTTTAGAAAAACCATTGGTTTGGACGACGTTTCGGCAAGATCACCCTTGCCATTGTCAAGTCAGATTAGTTCCGCTTCGTCTTGATGTTTCAGGAGAACATAACCACTAAGTCACTACATGTAAAATGTATTTTAAACCGATGGACCGACCACCTAAGGAGAATTGAAACAAACTGGATTGCAGCAGCTAGAGATAGAGAGAACTGGAGACGTTTGGAGGAGGCCTATATCCAACAATGGATGTGAAAATGGGGCTGGATGATGATGATGATGATGGTGATATCAAAAACAACAAGAGCCAAAATAAAAAACACTTATACAGTGGTGTGTACAAACTTTAATGTGGCGACTGCCCAAAAACTTACATCGGTCAAACTAGTAGAAACTTTAATAAACGAATAGCAGAACATAAAAGGGCTTTCAAAATAGAAAAAGAGATTCTACATACGCACTTTACTTTCTAGATCAGAACCCTCCTAGAAGAATCTTTATGTCACAACCTGTGGGAAGTAGAAGTAGGGTAGGACAAAATTCAGATGGAGGGATGGTGTAGATGAGGATTGTAGAAAAACAGACGCAGCAAACGGTTGCACATGTCCTAGTTTTAGTGCAGTGCTTTTACCAGGAGGAACATCTAATTAAAAGTCGGATTAATACAAATAAACCAAAAAATGGAATGAATTGATAAAAAAAAAAGAAAAAATAATATTATTCTAAGTGGTTTGAAAAATAATACGAAAAAATTTAACTACTTTAAAATAAAAATCAGTTTGATATTAAAATTCATGGCTGGATTTTACGAACATTATATCCACCGCTGGCGTTTTTCGCTAAAACTATTTATAATTTAAAACGCCATTACCTTATATTTTGTTATAGGAAGGCAATATTTTTCTCATTAACAAAATTGATTCACGCGAAGGAAAAACTTTGGAAAGAAAACTACCGTTTTGTTTTACCTAGATATCTCATTAAAATTCTTCTTACCGACCTACACGCTGCAATGCTTTTAAAGTTTTAATAGAAAACTTTATCTTTTAATCGTCTTAGAATTTTTTCCAATTTATAAGATTTTCTTGAGTAGTATACGTAGAACTAAATAAAATAATTAGAAACGAACTAAAATAATACATCAAGAATTGTAACAAGGATGAATAGAGCAAATAAGTAACAACAAAAAGCAACAAAAGCTTAGAATGTCTAAGACCAACACTCATCATCATCCAGCCTCAAGAGTCCACTGCTGAACATAGGCCTCTTCCTCATGTTTCCAACCCCGTCTATCTTGCGCCGCTCTTATCCAGTTTTATTGAGTCTTCTTAAATCGTCAGTCCATCTTGTAGGTGGTCGACCGACGCTTCTCTTGTCTTCTCTGGGCCTCCATTCCAATAACCTCTTTGTCCATCGCCCATCTGTCATTCTGGCTATGTGTCCTGCCCATCTCCAGTTTAGTCTGGCTATCTTCTCGATGAAGTCAGTCACTCCGGTTCTTCTCCTGATGTCGTCGTTGGTTATTCTGTCTCGCAGAATTATTCCTAACATGGACCGCTCCATTCTTTTCTGCGTGACTCTCAGTTTGGTAGCTGCTGCTTTTGTTAAGGTAAGTGTTTCTGCTCCGTACGTCAAGACTGGGAGGACGCACTGATCAAATACCTTTTTCTTTAGGAATGTGGGCAGCTCACTTTTAAAAGTTTCTCTCAGTTTTCCAAATGCTGCCCACCCAAGGCCGATTCTTCTCTTCAGTTCATGAGTCTGGTTATCCCTGCCAATCATAATTTCATGTCCCAGGTATTTATATCTATCTACGAGTTCTATTTCTTTCCCATCAATACTGATGTTCTGGTTGGGTACCAAATTGGTCATAATTTTTGTTATCGAGATATTTATATTTAAACCTACATTTTCTGTAGCCACAACGAGTTCCTGTACCATCTCTCTTGCCATACCTAGATCTTCAGCTATTATAAGTATGTCATCGGCGAAACGTAAGTTGTTTAGATATTCTCCATCTATTTTTATTCCCTTTGTCATCCAATCCAAATTCTTAAAAGCATGTTCTAGCACCGTATTAAAAAGTTTAGGTGACATTGGGTCTCCTTGTCTAACCCCCCGTTCTATTTAGATATAATTATTAAACCACTCACAATAATCTTTCCTCCGATTTGATCTACTACTTGTTGTAATTGGTCATAAAACGTTTCCCTTGTTGTTTGATGCTTGTTATTTTCTGGGCCAAACAAGACAAAAGCATGGTTATAACAACAAATTTACTAAGATGTAAATTGGAACCAGAAAGTCAGATAATAGAACAAGTGATGGAGTTTAAATATCTAAGCATCGCATTATCTAGCTACGGAAAGTTTGAAACTGAAGTAAAAGATCAAGTAAACAGAGCAAACAGAGCCGCAGGTTACCTGAATGAAACAATATGGAGAAATAAAAATATCGGAAAATAAATGAAAGGTAGAATTTACAAAACAGTTATCACACCAATAATGGCATACGCGACAGAACCACGACATTGGCAGAGAGGATAAAAAGGGTGTTAAAAACAGCAGAGATGAAATCACTTGGAAAAATTATGGACAAAGCTAGAAGCACAGATATAGACGTAGATGCAAGGTGGAGAACATCAAGATTTGAGTAAGAAATAGAAGAGTAGATTGGAACGATCATATAAGCCGAATAACAACAAATAGAGTATTAAAGATGGCAAGAGACGGTTGCCCAATAGGAAGACGATCAGTAGGAAGACCACTAAAACGATGGAACGGCACCTTGAAAAACAGACAGAGTTATGTCTACATAAAAAGAAAAAGAAGAAGAAGAAGAAGAATATTCATATTTATTACGTATTATCTTTCTGCTGTGTGATGAGCATACAAAATTATTACATTTAGAACATTATTGGCTTTGATACCTGTCATCTTTCTTCGTTTTGCAAATATGACACCTTCCTTTTCTTTTTGGTTGTGGTGAATTCGGTTCTTTCACGGGTTGCTCTATGGTATAATGATCTTCTAGTTACTTCAATACTTGGTTGATACTTTCTTTTGTTTGAGCTTTCAATATCTGTTTATAACTAAAATCACAATCAGGAAGGTTGAACGCAAAGTGCGGGTACAAGGTAGTCTTTCAGAACCATTTGCAACCTTGGAAGAAATTACATTAGATTCTAAAGACAAGCCGACAGATACCATGCCAGTCAAATTCGACTTTAAAATACCGTTTAAGGTGTCAAATACATGCTCTAGACACTAGTGCCCAAGAATGTCTCAGCCGGAACACTCGTAGGAGAGAAGTCTCTATTTTATCAGGCAGCGAAACCGCCTTAAAGGCTATAAAGTCATTTACTTGTGAGTTAAAGTTGGTTTGAGACTATAAACAATCCCTTAAGAAGCTTTCAGAATGCAACAAAGTAACTTTTATGTGGGTGCCAGCTTACAAGGAAATTTAAGGAAATGAGAAAGCTGACAGTCTCGCGAAAAGAAAGGGCTAATACCCTATTCCAGGGTCCAGAACCCTTCTGTGAACTATCGAAAAGACACATCAGAGATGATCTCTACACGTCGGAACTGAATCAACTAAAATTACACTGGTCTAACGCACCAGGACAAAGGTAAACAAAAACGTTCATAAAATATCGCCTACTACAACAAACTGCCTTCTGAAAGTAGTAAAAAAGATACAAAATAGTCAACAGCCTTTTCACTGATTACCTACTGACCTCTGAGATTTCAACTTAAAAAATGGGCAAATCAGATTGTAAGAGTTGTCGTTTCTGTGGCAACAAGAAAGAAATGGCAAAACATATTACGCAACTGTGTAGCACTGTTCTGCAAATGACTGAAATTCCTTCAGTCTAGCGACTGACCTCTCTCGAAAACAAATTCTTCTTCTTCTTCTTCTTCGTCTAGCCATTCACGTCCACATCTGAACATAAGCCTCTTCAAGTCTTCCTTTCCATTGGTTTTTATTGTACGCTACTTGTAGCCAATTTTTCCCGGCAGTCCTTTTCAGATCATCTGTCCATCTCATAGGAGGTCTGCCTCTGGGTCTTTTGTGTTGGTATGGTCTCCAGGTTAAAATTGATCTGTGCCATTTGTTTAGATCGCTCCTAGCTACATGTCCAGCGTATTCCCATTTCAGCTTTAATGCTTTTTGCACCACATCGGTGACTTTGGTTTTCTGTCTTATCCATGTGTTTGTTTTCTTGTCCTTAAGTGATATACCTAGCAGTGCTCTTTCCATCGCGTGTTGAGTGACTCTAAGTATATTCATATTCTTTTTTGTGATTGTCCATGTTTGTGCCGCATAAGTTAATATCGGAATAATGCATGCATCAAAAACTTTAGATCTAAGATGTAATTGAATTTGTTGATTTCTGAGTATATAGTTCAGTTTACCGAATGCTGCCCAAGCTAACTTTCTTCTTCTTTTTATTTCTTCAGTCTGAATTTCCCTATTTAGGATTATTTTTTGTCCCAAGTATATATATTCTTCAACTTTTTCTATAACTTTATCGTTTATTATTGTCACGGTGTCTTCGGAGTGCATGACTTTTGTTTTGTTTAAATTCATTTTCAGTCCTATTTTAGAAGATTCGGTATGAAGTTCTACAAGCATGGTTTGCATTTCTTGTAGGTCAGTAGCTATCAGGATTATGTCATCTGCAAATCGTAGATTACTGAGGTAGCGGCCATTGATGTTTATTCCCTTATATTTCCAATTTAGGTTTTTAAAAACGTCCTCCAAAACTAAGGTGAACAGTTTGGGTGATAAAGTATCTCCCTGTTTGACTCCCCTGTTTAATGGTACAGGGTTTGTGTGTTCATTTTCATTTAGGTAGTATGTAGCTGTAGCTTGGTTCATAGTTTCTTTTATTAAGTTAATATATCTGCTATCTATTCTACAGTTTTGCATTGCGTTTATTACGGCCGTGTGTTCTATGGTATCGAAAGCTTTTTCGTAGTCTACAAATGCAAGGAAAACTGGAAACTTGTATTCGTTACATTTTTCTATTAATATTTTTGTGGTTAACAGGTGATCGGAAGTTGAATAGCCTTTTCTAAAACCTGCCTGTTCATATGGTTGGTATTCGTCTAATTTCCTTGTTAGTCGAGTAGTTATGACTTTGGTGAGTATTTTAAACAGGTGTGACAGTAGGCTGATGGGTCTGTAGTTTTCCAATTTTCGACTATCACCTTTCTTGTGCAATAAGATTACTTTAGAGTTGTTCCAGCTCTTAGGGACTTTGCCCTGATGTAAACAACTGTCCACAAGCTTAGTTACAATTGCAATTAGTTCCTTACCTCCTTCTAATATCATATCTGTGGTAATACTATCTTCTCCTGCAGCTTTATTTCTCTTCATGTTTTCCAATGCTGTAGTTACCTCTGAAATTGTTACTTTTGGCATTATTTCTGATCCAACATTTTTTATTAATTTCCGTGCTGGTCTCATCTCATCATCTTGTTGATGTGATCTGTAAAGTTCTGTGTAAAATTCTTCTATTCGTGTCAGTATGTTTTCTCTACTTGTGATTTCATTTTCGTCTTTTCCTATTAATGATATCATCTGACGTCGTCCTAGTGTCGGTCTGAGACATTTCATACTCTTATTTTTTTCAATAGTTGTTGTTATTAATTTTTCGTTTTCTTTTCTTTTTTGTTGTCTGATTCCTTTTCTAATCTGCCTATTAAGTTCTCTATATTCGTCGGTTCCCCTTTTGTTAGATTTATTTAAGATCTTCCTTCTTTCTATTTGTTGTAATATTTCTTTGTCTAATTCATTGCATGTTGTTTTCGGTTTTTTCAGTTGCAGAAGGCTTTTATTCACTGTTTCGGTAATAAGGTTATTCAAATCATCAATATCATTGGAGTTTATCTGCTGCATGCTAACTTGATTTAATGCATGCACTATCTTTTTATTAAATTCACTATTTTTGATTTCTTCAGATGTCCATTTGTATCTTTTTTCATGTATTCTTTTTCTTTCTAGTTTTTTGTTAATTACTAGTTTTGTTCTTATTAGTCTATGATCGCTTCCTAGGTCAAACTGATTTAATACTGATACGTCTTCTACTAGGTTTCTATTCTTCGTTAAGATATAATCTATTTCATTCTTTGTCTTTTTATCGGGACTCATCCATGTCCATTTTCTGCTTGGTTTTTTATTGAAAAAGGAGTTCATTGAGTACATGTTATGTTCATTCATGAAATTGAGAAGCATTTCTCCTCTATCTACCTATACACAAAAAATCAACTGTTTAGCTAAATCTAAATATAACAAGACTTTATATTTAAGTCCGTAAATCTTCTTTCTTTGCTCTTAACAGAAAACCTCCCACAATTATGTAACGTCGAATCTTGTTTTCAGAATGTAATTGACGACCGACCGAGACCTATCAGTTTTCAGGCCGCAATTAGAGCCGCCATTCAAAACTAATCCTTATTCCAGAATACCCCATCAGCAAAAAGGTAAGATCCGTTTACGTTATCTATTAAGATGTAAGTTAAGATAATCGTAAAAAGAAATAGGTTAAGGGTTCTTTGTTTTTGTGTGTAGCTTTGTTTTTTTTTTCTGTAAATGGGTTTTTATACTAAAGTTGGTATTTGTTAATAAAACTTTGAATTTAATATATAGAGAAGAATATTTGTTGTACCGGGTGGCCCAATAAGCCGATCTCTCAGCTATAAATCAGAAACCATTCATGTTATAACTTTAAGAGAAAAAATTCCTTAGCAAAAGTGGCTTAGAGAAATCGCTGGAAATATCTTTCAAGTTTCTGGGTTAACCGCTAGGGGGCGTAACCTGTGAAAAAAACGTTGAAACCCAGTTTTTGGGAAATATGCCCAATTATACCAAGTGTTAAATAAGTAAACTAGAAAGAGGCCTAAATTCTGCACAAAGTTGTTCAATTACTTTTTTTTATTTTTCAAATAAAGAGTGGGAAAGTATTTGTGGATAAATACCTATAACTTTGGTTTGGATTAACCGATTTTAACGAAATTAATGTCATTAGAAAGAGTGTGGATGATTTAATTTACATCTACTATAAAATAATTATATTTAGTTTCTTTCGAAGGGTACTTTCGAATAGAAAAATTAAAATTTGTTTTTCTTCAAAATGTTTAATGGAAACACCTTTTTGTTGTAAAATATAATGGATTGGATTAAATTTGTAACAAAAATGGCGCAAACGCATGTTAATAGCTTTTGTCGAACTCTAGATATGAATTAAAATGCATAAACACAAATAAGTACAGTTTTGACTCACCCTGTATTATAAATGAATTTAAAAAATAAGTGACTAGGTACTTTCAAATTTTTTTTACAGCAGAAGAATCCTAATGTTGATACCTATTTTGACCATTGTTATTTCATATGATTAAAAATAGTTTTTTTGAAACTAAGTAGGCTACGACAATGAATTTGACGGGGAGTTCATATTGTTTATGATTTATTGACAGCAGTTAAAACATTGTTAAGAAGTGTTATAATTCGAATTGTAGATTACACTTTTTTCAATAGATATTAATATTGGTAATATTAGTAATTATCAGTACTAATAATTCGTGATGAGTATTTCAAATGCAGAATTGTATGATATGATTGAGGTTTATTTCGAATGTCACCAAAATGCCGCTATTGCCTCACGTATATATTCTGTAAGATATCCTGACAGGAGACATTATGGCAAAGAAGTATTTGAAATAAAAGCAAGAAGATTAAGAGAAACTGGTAGTTTTTATCTTCCTTGTCTTAAACAACTCTTTGGGCCTCTTTCTAGTTTACTTATTTAACAGTTGGTATAATTGGGCATATTTCACAAAAAACTAGTTTTCAAATTTTTCTTCACAGGTTACGCCCCCTAGCGGTTAGTCCAGAAACTTGAAAAAAGTTATTTCCAGCGATTTCTCTTGGTCACTTTTACTAAGGAATTTTTTCTCCTAAAGTTATAAAATGAATAGTTTCTGTTTTCTGATATATAGCCGAGAGATCGGCTTATTGGACCATCTGGTACAAAGAAAATAAGTAGTAAAGAGTAAAGAAAGAGTACGAAGGTCACGTTGTGCAATTCGGAAGCTTAAAAGTACTAAACTGTACTGTACCAAAAAGATTTTCTGAATAAATTATAAAAGTTTAATATTGCCATCAAATGCCTAAAAAAATTATCGAAACAATGATTTTTTATTATTTTTAATGGTTTTTGCTAATTTTGCACTAATTATATCTATTTTTTATTTATTTGTCTCTAATTATTCGGATAGACAATTCAAATAGTGCCGACTCTGCTAGTGAAATATCAGACAGTGAATAGGACAAATCGTTTGCAAAAAAGAAGAAACAAAAAAGTGTTTCGGGAATTCAATTCACACTTTGTGGTGTGTTTAAGTTAAATGATAAAGTACCTTTGGCCTAATTACTGGACTGTACACTCTCAATAGCTTTGGTATTAATTACTGGACTACACGTGTTTAAACATTTTGTTTTGCTGAAAACTCGGAAGTGATTTTAGTGCCAATTTGTTTCAAGGTACAGTGTCTGCAGAAAGTAAAGTCTTGTATGTATTTTATTCAAATTTGGACATACCAGCAACTTGTCAAGTATTTTCCAATTTTACTGCATGCAAAACCATTCGTATAATTTTTACTCTACGCAAAATAGAGACTTATAGAGACCTTAAGGAACATTTGATGTCGACAAATAATTTCGATTATTCGAAATATTCCGTCCCACTTCTTTTAACCGCCCTGTATATACATAATATATTCAGTTTATTTGCCTTTGATACAGTAAAATCCAATATTATTACTGAACATAAAATACAGGAAATTAAATATTTTTACTTTTCAAGCGATCGAAATTAAATATTAACACCCCAATGTTTGAGGCACACTGATCATATCTTAATTCACACCTTAGCTTACCGTAAGCTTTAGCTGGCTGTGCTTAATTACATATCGGCCTTCATAGGGTAAAAGGAGTTTAATACATTTTTGAATTTCTGAATATGTGTCATTTTCAAATAAATATAATATATATATATATATATATATATATATATATATAATATATATATATATATATATAATATATATATATATATCTGCTTTGTCTAATGTTATTTGGTCTGCAATTTAACTCCCCTTTACCCTGCATAAATTTTCACCTACTTTACATTGTAACTTGATACCTTTTGCGGTCCTTTAAACTGTTTGTTTTGTCTAGAAATGTTCATTTCGGATTTCATTATTCTAAAAAGAGTCACTTACGCTTTAGAGTTCGTGTTATTACAAGACCCAGAGTTTTCTTTCTCTGTTTTAATGAAATTTTTCTCGTTTTAGTTTTTTTTTCTAAATGTATTTACGCATTTCGGTTCAAAACATGCCGCTTGGTTGAAATAGTCTCTTAGCCAATTTGCATTTTGTCGACATTGTCTGTCTAACTTAAAAAAACTTAGTCGCAATGTTTTAGTCTTGGAAACTTGTGTAAATAATTGCGTAAAAATTATAGTTTGCACTATTTTTTGCTTCGTTAATGGCTACTAAATGGATGGTTTCTTTTTCTGCTTTTTTATTTAATAACATAAATCATGTTTAATTTGACTGATAAACTTTTCCGATGATAACTGTTAAGTTAGCTTTAAAATACTTTATTAAATATTTTGCTTTGTCATAAGCTTACCTACAGTATTGTGCGAATTAATGGAATCACTGTGAATTTTTTTTTTCATTTTTTCAATATTCACAGTTGGCAACACTACCTACACAGTTGACAGCTGACCAAGCATTGAAAACATAACCTTACTGTGTGTTGGTGTGTTTGAGTGTGTTTTAGGTCATTTCTTACCAAACTTCTGTTGTTTTGCGGGTTTTTGTAGTATTTTGTGTTGTTTTTGGTTTTATTCCAACATGGATATTACGCATAGGAAGCGCGAAAAGATTGTCACGTTGAGTGAACACACTAGTATGTCACAAAGAGAGATTGCTAGAACGTGTGGAGTAAGTCAGAGGGTAGTAAGCAAAATTTTGAAGCGTAAACGAGAAACGGGATCAGTGGATGTGAAAAGGTTAGGAAAATGTGGAAGAAAGAGAAAAACAACACCAGCAGATAATAGATTTTTACTTCGAAAGAGCAAATTGGACCCAAGAAAATCAAGCCAAGACCTACAACAAGATCTAGCAGCATCAGATATAGTGATTAATGACTCAACTGTTCGTAGAAGACTTTTGGAGAATGGTGGAAGGGCAATTCGTCCACAGAAAAAACAGCTTCTAACTGAACGAATGAAGAAACAAAGGCTACTGTGGGCCAAAAAATACTCTAATTGGACTGTAGGCGACTGGAAAAAAGTCCTATTTACAGATGAAACCCACTTTATAGTTCAGGGACAGCGGTCGAAATTCGTCAGGAAGTCTGACAATGAAAAGCTTACACCATCTCATATTGATCAAACCGTAAAACATCCAGTAAAGAAAATGTTTTGGGGATGTTTTTCGTACATGGGGGTTGGATCTTTGATGCCAATTAAAGGCATGATGAACAGCCAAAAATACAAATCCATGTTGGAAAAGTATTTGGACAAAACAACTCCAAAAATGTCAACCCCAAGGAGGAGCGATTCTTCAACAGGACTCTGCTCCCTGTCACAAATTAAAGGAAATGATGGAAAACAAAAATAAGAAGATTAATGTTTTAGATTGGCCCCGTCATTCGCCCGACCTCAACCCCATTGAAAATTTATGGGCCATTTGCACAGCTAGACTGCGAAAAATCGACTGTACCACTAAAACAAAAATGATAGAAGCGGCCATTCAGGTTTGGTATCGAGACGAAAGGATATCTGACAACTGCCAGAAACTCATAGAATCTATGCCAAAATGGGTAAAAGCAGTAACTGCTGACAAAGGGGGACATATTTCCTACTGAATGATGTAAGTTTACCTTTATAGTTTTTTACTAAATAAACTGTTTTTTCATTAAAACAGCCTATGATTCCATTAATTCGCACAATACTGTATATGGTCGGTCCTCAATTCGTCCCCGAGTAGGTAATAAAAGATAATCCTGTCCTTAATTTTTACCGATGCTAAATTACTGTACTTTAATGACACCACTCATGACAAATAGTGAAGAGGATACTCTGGAAAGATGGGAAAGGAAAAAATATTGAGACGCATATTCGGAGGACGGAAGACGGAAGATGGTTGGGAGAGAAGAACCAACAATGAATTAATGGCTTTATACGAAGAATCTACCATTACCAAGTTCGTCAAGTCACAAAGAATCAGATGGTTGAGACATGAGCAGACAGAATGCCCAAACTAGTAATAACCAGAAAACTAATCGGCCCCAAAAGAAGAGGTAGACCCAGAACGAGGTGGATTAGTAAAGCAGAGGAAGACCTTAAACACGTGAAGGTGAAGGACTGGACAAGAAAAGCACAAAATAAAAGCGAATGGAGAAATACTGTACACCAGGTCCTTTAGAGTAGTTAAAAATGTTATATATACATATTTAAGTTAAAGTTGTGTTTAAAATAATTGTAAGTAGTTAATATTAGGATTATGTTGTAAAAAAATGCCTTAGGAATTAACGGCCTGTTGTGCGTAAAAATAAATAAACTGGAAAGATATGGTTTTAGAGGCACTGCTCTAAAATGGTTCACTTCATACTTGGAAGACAGATACCAGTCTATATCAATCAATGAGCGCTACTCTAGTAATATCTTTATTAATTGTGGAGTACTTCAAGGCTCTGTCTTGGGTCCTATCTTTTTCTTGGTATATTTTAACGATATAACTAACCTTGACATTAATGGACGGTTCACTATAGTTGCAGATGACACCACAATTTTATGGTAAACAAGGACTGAACAAGGTTATTAGTAGTAATATGCTAAAAATCTTTGAGTGGTGCAAAGCTAATCATTTGGCATTTAATTTTTCAAAAAACAAATTAATTTCTTTTAATAATGATCTAAAAAATATTACTGTGGAAATTTGTTCTGACACCTCAAATAAATTTTTAGGTCTCTATATTGATAATACGCTATGTCTTTCTCTCAGCTACTGTCCTGATGAATTCTTGCTGTTGTTTACACTGCATATTATATTGAAAAATGAATATTACATTCCTCTTGCTTTTTGTTTACTACCAAATTAAAATGAACGGTCTTACAAGAATCTTTTTAAACCTTTGCAAATTAAATTGACAGAATAACAATCAGAATCCGTACTAGAATCATTTCTTATTCATTTTAACTAGCTGATCTATACCTCGTCAGCAATCATAAGGATATGATAGTCGTCTCCTCTAAAATCAAAAACTATTTGACTTTGTGACTGTTTTATCCTATAAATACATTTATTGTAACTGAATATTCGAAAGTGTAAACTCCTCCAACAATACATTATGATTAAACTGTTAACTCGAAGTAGTCTCTTGAGATATAAACTTCATAATCATTGTTTGGCTTAAATAAGCACTACACCCTTGAGTTTAATACTGATGTATATCCATAAACGGTTAAAAGCTGCTCTGAAGTCATCTTATACATAAAAAACGTCTTTAAAACACAAAGTAAAAGCTTTACAGAGCTCTAGGGAAAAAAGCATCAATTGGACTTTGTTTTTAGGGTCGCAGTGGCGGGTATAATAAAAGAAATTAGCATTTTATAGAAATTCACAAATAAAAACGTATCTATATATATATATATATATATATATATATATATATATATATATATATATATATATATGATTTCAGTTGTTTTCCGGGTTTGACTCCGCGTTAAGTAGTTTGCCGTTTTTTAGTTATCGAAACGTCGTCAAAACAATGGTTTTTTTTTTAAACCAAAACTACTTAACACGGAGTCAAACCCGGAAAACAACTGAAATCACATATAGCTCTCGCGGAAATTTCAAATCCAATATGTATATATTATTGCGATATTTAAAGTCTTAGTGCGCCAGGCAATTAATTAGCTAATTAATTAATTAATTAATTAATTAAAATTATTTAAATGATATGATTATGATCCTATCACACTTTTTAATTCTCTTATCTCAGGGCTATATTCGTGCTTCAATACCTATGCTTTACACGTGAAAAGTAAGGTCCACAGAATACCGAAATAATAAAAAAACACATATGATATAACACTATATATTGAAATAAAAATAATGAAATAAAATTCACACTCAAATGTTTTCAATAAACAAAATCTCATATAATGATTCTCAAAATTTTGTTCTACGTACGTGAACCTTCAAAATTAATGGTACAAACAATATTAGTTAAAATCTCAAAATCCCAATTATTATTCTAAATCTCCTAATCAAAATATTTATATCTTTTCCAAAGTAAGTATAAAAATTGTGTTATCAATAAAAGAAAAACTGCAGAAAAACAAAACTATCTCTCTCTGATGATGAGTGGTCCAAATCCTTGTTCCTTGTAGCCTATACTATCTACTCTTAGCAGCTCCCTAGGTAACCAGCAATCTTATAACAAATTGTTGCAAGTTTATCGTCCTTAATGATCTCCTTCAAATGCACGAATCGTTCAAATTAGGCTAGCCTCTTCTCCTCTCGATAAACTGAATCTCTCGTTGGCCTGAGTGAAAAATGACTCTTGGAATATCTTCTCTTTACAATAAACTGAATCTCTCGTTGGCCTGAACAGTGACTCTTGGAATATAAGTAGAAAAATATGACTTACAATCTTTTACTGGATCAGCTTCTGTCAGATACACTAACTACACGAAAACTCACAAACTTTCACTGCTACTGCTTCCTACCTCTGGGAAACTACCCGAGAACAACGGCCTTTCGCCTTGTACCCTTAAAAATCAACTGACTATCTTTTTTTTTTCAAAAACTAACTAAAGTCTCATTCTCAAGCCAACCAACCCACCTTTTTCAATCTCATCCAATCAAAACGCGTCATACTTCTCCCATTTCTTCATTTCGAGAATACAAACAAATTTTTACCTACAATTATAAAATTTCCTAAAACTTATTTACAAAATAATCTTTTTCTACCAATTCTTATGAACTAACAAAAACATATCTTTCTAAAATCGATTCTATTGTCCTAATTACTGCACAAATTTATTTGGAAAATCCGCTTCCATTGTCTAGGATTTCACTTAAGCTTATGCAGGTCACTCAAATATATTTTAACAAAGAAAATAATTTATGCATATCTTACGTTGTGTTCAATACAGGTAATCCAAAATTAAAAGACTTTCATTGTTCGAAATGTTTGTAGTTTATTGTTTGACTTATCTGAATTATTTTAATTTTTTTGAACTGATTTTAGATTTTCAACTGTCAATAAGAGAAAAAAATTCTATTTATTTTCTATATATCTTAGCTCAAACAAAACGAGAGATAAGGGCTCTTATCTTTCGTTTTAGAATAAGGGCTCTATGCTACCGCCAATTCTCCTTTTATCAATATAAAAGTTGTTATTTTTACCACCACAACTGCTCATGAATGTTTTTTCCTAGTACCAATCGCTGATTCATTACCAACAACGTTTTTGTCTACCTAGAACTATCTAACTGACATTTGGTTTATTAAAAAACTTGATTAATCCAAAGTTATATTTTTGCGCCACTGACTTTGGTCATTTATAGCTAAAAATATTTTGCGGATTATTAGTCTTTTAGTATTAGTTCTTTTTTGAATGCTTCTTGAATAGAATTGTTAATGGAGTCCATAGTATGTCCTATTCCTAAAACTCTCTTTAACTTTTAAAAATCATACATTATTATAAAATCGCTACCATCTAACGAGCATAGAAAAAAGTTAAATAAACCCCACTAAAAAGGTATTGATTTAACAGTAGCTCTGGTAATATCCATAGCAACAGTTACCGATCAAACTTGAGACCATTTGTCACATAATACTTGTCAGTGTTTATCTAGTAGTAAGCCCCTGGTTCTTACATAAAGGAAAACACAACGCAAATTACGAATCAACTGTAAACCGTTAATATGGTTTTAATTCATATAAAACATAAAGACGAAAGTCAATTTCTATACGAAACAACCCTAAACACAACTGTTGAAAGTCTGGTTACTTCTGTTGTGGCTGTATATAATGGAAGATTAAAGGTGGAGAGAATTTGTAGTGAAATGGAGGAATTATCGGTAAATATCATTATTAATTATATTAAACAAATTAGTTTTATTTCGCAATAATACGTTTTTCCTTTAAAGTTTTTCTAGTTCTAAGATGTTTTTGAATAGGATATTCTAAATGATTTTTCATTAAATATCAATTATGACATTATTTAGATCTTTTGGTTTTTGATGCCTAAACGGCAATACAATAATTAAAAGTAAATATGTATCATCTACCTCTTTTTATTAAGATAATTTTTATCTATTAAACATATTTGTCAAGACACGTACATATGAGTTAAAAGTGTTGTTGTAAAGTAATGTTAAGGATATTATTCGTGATCTCCTATACATAAGTTTCTGTTATGCACATTTTCAGAAATACGGTACTTTATATCCTCCAGATATTCTGGGACTAAATGAAGACCAAGTAGAAGAATTAAAACTTGTAGATACATGGGGCGAAAAGTGTATACCAAGTGGTGGTTTTGACTATAACAAAGACCCCATAGGAAGGAGAAATGGAAAACGACCAAAGAAAAATATGCAAGATGTTTTAGTGAAAGCTGTGACCGAAGCAAAAGAAATGATTTCAAAGAATCTTGTGTTACAAGGTAATATAGGGGAGGAGGAGGCACTTTTGAACGTTTTTTTTTTAAGTGTATTATGGCTTACATATTCAGGAATTCTACAGTATTCACTGCTTGCCCTCGCTCAACCATTTCCATATCTCTCTGTTGTCCCATTCTCCATTGCTTACGCCTTTCTTACTTATGACGTCGTCTACTTCGTTCTTCCAGGATTTTCGGGGTCGTCTTCTTTTCCTCTCTGCTCTCGTCTCCTGAATTTAACTTCAAACTCCGAATCCACAGAAAATATTTCAGTAATCTGTTCCACATAATAATTACACAGATTTTTTGTAATAAACTTCACTAAAATATAGTCATTCTGTTCATATTTTGCAATTTATAAGAAGTCCTCCGATTCATCTGAACGGTCATAAACGATGTCTTCATCGAATTCCGAAGTTTTACTCTGTGGGAACTCCGCATTCTTCTTAATAGTAGGAGTAGTCTTCCAAATGTTTCTTTTCATCTTATTTGCTTACATCTTCTGTTGTTTTTGTTCTCTTTCCAGAGTTTCTTCTTCAATTTTGTTTTTTTCTGGTGTTTCTGTTAAAACTCTAGATTTAACTTTTTTTCGTGTTCTAACATTTTTTCTCGTAGCAGCCATTGGGAAAGGTCGTACAATTTTAGTTGTTATGGTGGTTGATGTAGATGGAACAATTTCAATTTCAGGTGCTACTGTGGTTGATGTAGATAGAACAGCTTCTGTTGAGTTGTTTAAATTATTTCCTGGTGGTGGTCAGTCAGTAACAAAAGCACAGTCAAAATCGTCATCTGAAAATACAAGACGGTTTAGGGGCCAAGTGCCCGTTTTTTTAAAACCTTCAACTATATTCTTACTGATAAATGAAGAAGTGTATGCAGTGTTTGTAATAGCTGCTAAGTCATGTATGGTAATAGCTTGAGCACGATGCATTATCATCTATTCGTTCATAGCTACGGCAAGTTTTGATTTAAACGACGAATAAACCGCTACATCTAGCGGTTGAAGGCGACGTGAGGTGTGGGGTGGAAAAGTATCTAATACCATTTAATACCATTTTCACGTGAATACATTATGGATTTAAAAGAATGAGTTTCGTGATTGTCCATCAATATTAAAATTTGGGAATCAAAATAACACTGGGTAAAACGTTTAATGTGTTTAATAACCTTGAGAAACAGTTCCTTGGTTATCCATCCAGAACTTGGCGAATTAGCCAAACCCAGGCTTCCCAAAGAAAATTCATTCAACATTGTATAATGAAAACGGGCTCTTGGAAATACACCGGAGGCACAGCATTTCCTAATGCATTAATTATCCCACATATAGTGATCAGGGTGCCTCTCTGTACTGAAACTATGTGCCCAACTTGTTTGATTCCCTTTTGCGTTACAATGTTTGGTGCTTGTAGGACAGTTCTAATACCAGCTTCGTCTAAGTTATAGATCATGTCAGGTGTGAAATCGAGGGAAAAAAGAGCACGTTTATAATCAAAAAATGTCCCAAAATTTTCTTTTGTAAAACTGGTAGCCAGTATAAAATATTGCGGTCTATACCAGAAATTTTATTGGCATCTTATTTACTGGTGCATATAGGTTTGTTCAGTCCTTTTGCAGAATGATAAGCCAAAATTCTAATTTGGATGTATGTTAAACCGTAATTTATTTTTGAAGATTTTATTATATAACTAAGTAATAGGTCTTCTTCAGATTTGTTAAAAACTTGACCAGTAGAATACAAACTTGAATAATTCGACAGATCATTATAAACTACACCATGTTGTTCTGCTGTTTCTCATTCCTGCTTCCTTATTATTCTATAAAATAATGTCATATGCTTAATTCCATACGTTGCAGCAGCCTACAAAGTTTCATGCCACTCTCCACTGCTTGTAGGTATGGCATTTTGAATATCATCCTTAGTTGGAGACACTTCTGCACGTTTTCTTTTGTATGTACTTACCATCTCAGTTCCTAAAAATCTACATTTAACATTAATTTTAATTCTTCCTAATTGAGCTTGCAGTTTAGAACAAAGCTCAAAAGTATCCTATTCATCTTGTTTAAATGTACCCCGTAACTACAGATTTCAAATTTAGATAAGTTAAAATTTATGGTTAGAATTACGAAGTTAAATATCGAACACATACCTTGGAAAACCCCTGCGAATTACAAGCTAGCAACAACACAACCCAGTTTCGAATATTTTGCTTGTATTATCCTTACAACCAAAATTACACACATATGCATTTAAATACAAAAAACCTTACTTTCGCTGTTACATTTGTAAACACAACAACAATCGCTCATGCAACTTCACACTAGTAGCATAAATGTAGCCAACATCGTATAACAAAAATTACTAATATTGTGATGCTTATAAGAGGGAAATTTGAATTGTTCAAATCTACCCCATGTTCAAAAGTGCCCCCTCTTCCCCTACTTTAATACTATATTATCGTGATATTAAATTATCTTTAAAAAATTTTCATTTACTTGTTTACGTTGAAGTTAGTTTCATGTTACCTGAACATTTTTTTTAAAAACAAATAATTACTCAGACAAATAGAATAAATGTGTTGTATCGTTTTATCTCCTAGGTTCTAAATCCAAAAGAATCAATAACAGTGTAACCTTGAAAACCTTTTTTGGATAGTGCTAGAAAGGTCACCAATGGAGAAACTGCGGACCGCAGCCAGATGGTTGGTGGAGAGGTCCAACGGACGAAATAAGTAAAGATAGAACAGGATAAGATATATTAGAAAAGATACAGAAATAAACAAAAAGATGATGGGTAAAATTACCAATTACCGATAAGGTAGAAATAGGGCCCCACTTAACTTTTTGGGGTTTAAGGAGAAAATTAAGAAACCTGAGAAAAGAAAAGAGATAAGGAAAGATATTTAGGTCCTGAGACCAAATCCAAGTAAAGATATTAACAATTAATTATTACATAAAGTTGGGCACTATTGTTTAATGATTAACTGAGAATTAAATGTTCGTAATTATTATTTATTAGCAGTTGTTAACAACTGATTGAAAGGTGATATGAAATTATTAAATGTTCCTTGATTGAATGCTAACTCAGTAGTTAACCTAAACTAAGGGTGAAAAAAAGGTTGAACGTAGATTCACCCAGATAATTAAGGACAATATAATAACATACCATATTATTCGCCCAGATAATTGAAGATAATAGATTACGATAACTTACAGTAATATACTAAAAAGCAAAAATATTGGCAGTCGTGATATGAAAATTATATCTAATTTATATTAGAATCAAACTGCCAAGGTAAGAGTTGACAGCCAGTACACCGAAAATATCAAAATACAGAGAGGAGTCCGCCAGGGTTGCGTGCTGTCTCCATTACTTTTCAATGTCTACAGTGAAGCGGTATTTCAAGAAGCGCTCTCAGACTCAATAGAAGGTATATCTATCAATGGAGAAGTTTTGAATAACTTACGTTTTGCAGACGATACAGTAATAATTACGGATAACAACAATGATTTACAGAACCTAATGCAACGCCTTAATGAACGCTGTCATGAGTACGGACTGAAGATAAATTTAAAGAAAACTAAATGCATGATCATGACTAAATCTGCACATGCAAATATCCAATTTACTATTGAAGATACTGCAATTGAGAATGTTAATAACTATAAATACTTTGGAACATGGATAACATCAGATGTAGACCAAACCAAAAAAATTAAGACACATATTGAAATAGCGAGATATAAGGTTAGAACTACGCCTGAGAATGCTTCGATGTTACGTGTTCTCTACTCTTCTTTACGGCTTGGAAGCATGGACAATAAAACAAGTCCATCTGAATAAGTTGGCCGTCTTTGAATTTTGGTGTTACAGAAGAATCCTACGAATATCATGGATTCAAAGAATGTCAAACGTGGAAGTAACTAGAAGGATAGGAAATTAGGCGGAAATATTATTAACTATCAAAAGTCCGCATAGCCATGATGATTTTCAACCTTTGATAGAAGATGGAACTTAAAAAAGAATAACAGTAATTCTCGATGACTGCCACACTGCACTGATTCTACATACTATACTTGTCTCAAGCATTCAGATTATTTAAATTAAAAGGTACTTTATACCAATATTTAATCTAATATGATATTAGATTAAAAAAACTCAAATATATAAGTGTATACACACTTAGAAAGACAATGTAGAGAGACGGTAAGGTAGCATGCGTCTTTTTTCAAAGACTGCCCGACTAGAAGTAAACTAGTTCCTCTAAAAATTTCACAAACTTCCCCCAAAAAAAGATGAGGAAAAAGACAGGCCAGACAGTATATATTTCTAAGAAGGTAAGGTTCTAACGAACATTGAAAAGTTCGAGGTAATTACGGTACCAGTAATTGGACGTAAGAAAAATAAAATCTTCTGAATTACGTTCTCTTCAGAAAAATTACTATAACGTGCCTTCGGCGATATTTACCGAAATTATCCAAAAGAACCCGCCTTCCACCGAAAAGCGTTAGTTCCTTTCATGCTCGGGATTAAAAAGGAAAGGATTAGAGGAAACCTTTCATACTCAGAGACATTCTATGAGATTTCGGTAGTTCGGTCCAATAAAAGTTTGCCGATGTTAAACCGACCACCCGCGTATATATTATTTGCAAATACCACCATAGGCGTATCGGCAACAGGGGTAAAAGGATTAAAAATTAATATTTTAATTATAAAAAAAATGTTACAACAGATTAAATTATAATATATTGTCGTATTGTCTTATTGTCTTAACGCTTTTTAGGAAAGTGTCTCACAATGAAAACAGTTCAGGAAGCCATAAATCTTCTTAAAGGAGCCGTCACCATTGTTTACCCCATGAAACTACCACCTCACGATGTCATACGTATGGAGTTTGAAAATATTGAAGACCTTTCTGGAACTCAAGCCTCATTAGACGTTATTGATCCTACTACAGCGCAAATATGGTTCTGTGGGAAAGAAATGTATAGGTACTATTACCTATATTTATATAAATCCTTTTTTTTTAATTCAAATTTGAAAGCATTAAACCTTTTTTAACATTTTTTAACTAAAACAAGATTAATATAATTCTATATTTCTTTAAGAGACAACAAAACTGTTGGAGATTATGTGGGAAAGATAGAAAAATCGAAAGTGGTTATGAAAATTTCAAAACGTGGCTCTGGACCTCCAGGTCGGGAACCGGTTATGACCGAAGAAGAACGAAAACAACTGATGTATCATGCGTACAAAAGGCAAGAGGAATTAAAGAAATTAGATAAGGACGACGATGATAATTATATGAATTCAGAATGGGCTGATAGTCAGATGATGAAAAGGACTTTCCATGGTTTGAATAATATTTCATGGCGGCCGTAATTGTATATCTAGTGGTATATTTTGTATTTTTTCTTGAATAAACTACAAGATATTTTCTGTTTAGCTTTATTTACTTTGTATTTTGAAATACTAAATCACTTTTAATAATAATAAATAAATAAAGCATCCCAAATTGAAGTTATTGGAAATTTTTCAATAGAGCCTACTGGATCAAAACGTCAAGTATCTGCAATAACAGGACTTTCACATGAGTCGGTTAGAAAGGTGTTGAAATGGCATGTGTCATATGTACAAAACACAAATTCTTCAAAAACTAGGAGATTATGATCCAGACCGACGAATTCTTTTCATCACACGCGATTGCCGAATCACACAATCTTACAAAGTCTACGAATATGGGTCCGTCAGTTGCTGGACGAACCAAACTGGATCTATGTCATGTGTGCGGCAAACCATCTCGTGAAGAACGAATGGTAGAATGTACAGAATGTATAAAATGGTGCTGTTTTGAATGCGTAAATGTACATGATGATTTCGAAGTAATTGGTGATAACAGCTAGAAGTGTCGCCTTTGTGTAGACGCAGCCACTAAGAAGTGTCACCCAAACCGTTGCAAAACCAAGAATTTTTGTTGGTTAAAAGGTACTCATCAACAAACAGCAAAACAAAAATAAAGCTTCTACTTCTGCAGGAAGAACGAGATCTGTTACGTCAAGAAAGAAAGTTAACCAAAGAATCTAGGAGAATTTTAGAAAAAGACGAGTGCTCGAATGATATTCAGGACATTGATGAAGAGGAAATAATTAAAACTAACCCTTTGGTCAATTAATTTCTTTTCTTTAAATATAGATCAGCTAGGCATCCTAGGCTAGGCTAGGATCCTACCGCCGGCAAGAACAACTAGGCATTTTTAAAAATGTCTATAGGCCCCAGGTCGACTCAGCCTGAATAAAATGAGTACCTTGGGTAAAACCAGGGGTAATAATAGGCGGTTGAAGCGTAGCACTGGCCATGTTACCTTCCTTGTATACCGTAGGCCCTAGATATAGCAGACTACCCTGCTATACTCCCAAAGCCGCGTGCGGTATAAAACGGGAGACTATTATTATATTATTAGATCAGCTCTTTATCGACAATGTTGCCCCTTTAACTCCAACACTTGGTAAGTCTATGTCAACTTATAACTATAAAAGTTTAGGTATATTATATAAAAGAAGGGATCCTGGAGACCCCTTTACAGGATCCCTTGTCAGTCATGTGGAGTCAACAGGCCAGTCATGTGGATAGCAATCCACATGACTGGCCTGTTTTTATTAGTAATTTTAAAAGATCTCTTCAGTTATGTCAAGTAGATAATTATGAGAATGTATTAAGATTACAAGGTTTTAAGTCCAGCAAGAGTCAGTGTTTCAAAATTCTTAATTTTACCTCAATGTGTGCCCCAAATTATAGCTACATTAAAAATTCTTTTTGGAAGACCTAAGCAAATTATTGAAGCTCATATAAATTCTATTTGTAAATTACCACCTCCGAAAAACCTAAACACTCTGGTAGAATTTGCTTTAGCAGTTAAAAATTTATTTGTTTTATTAGTATCTAATTTAAAAGACTACCTTAATAACCCTACCATTATCCATGAACTATTAGACAAACTACCTCTACAAATTAAAGTTAATTGGGCGATATATTCGCAGTACTTTTCAAAATTGTCAGGGATTACGTGAACTTGCTGATTGGTTGTATAATCTAGCAACAAAACAAATATTTGTTCTGCTCTACCTACACTAGCCCTTAATAACCAAAGTAATAAAAAAAGGGCAATTTAATAATAATGCCCATGCTAATATACATTAACCAAAGACCTCCAGTGAAACACATAATTGTAAACTGTGTAGTCAGAGAAATTCTAAAAAGAATGCAGGTTATTTATTTATTGCAGCAATAAGATTGCTGTTAAAGCCTTAAATGTATGTAAGCTTTACTTAAAGAAACACAGAATTTCCTGTAAGTATCCTGAAAAATGCAACAAAGAAGAATTCCAAAGGAAGCATCATCCTCTTCTTCATGAATTTTCAGAACAAGTACCTAATAAAAGTACAAAGCTTAACAAAAACGAAAGCGGTATGCAAACAGTAGAATCACACCTCTTATCTGCAGATAAAGAAAGTAATGCACATCAAGAAACAAGCTTTCGAATACTTTTCGTTGTTTTAAGAAATGGAAATAGGGAGGTCACTACATTTTTCTTTCTAGATGAAGGGTCTTCCGTTACTTTGTTTGAAGAAAGTATGACTAAAAAGCTAAAAACAATGGGAAACCCAGAATAACTTTGCTTAAAATGGACTGGAAATCAACAAAAATTAGGCCTTCCAAAACAAACTCTCGATGCAAAGGCAATTAAAGAAAGCTTCCCCTATCTAAAAAACTTGGCTTTCAAAGAATATAAAAACGCTATTCCTCAGATCTTGATAGGCTGAGATAACTGGGGAAGGAAGGTCTAGAACTTCAACCGATAGCTGCAAAGTCCAGGTTAGGTTAGACTATTTTTGCAATGTTTTCAAATAACAATGTGGAATTAAACTATACTTACCACATTTGCAAATATAGTTCTCAAAACATTACTAACCAAGAACTCTTTAGTACTGAAAAAGATTTCTTTTCTGTTGAAAGCCTTGGGGTTCAAAATATTAAACCGTCTGTTTCCAAAGAATTCGATAGGGCTATTCGTATACAAGAAAGTACCCTAGTTCAAATTGGTAACCAATATAAAATTGGATTACTCTAGAAATACGACAACTTGAAACTCCTTAATAGCAAACCAATGGCTATTCAAAGACTGGAGTCTATAGAGAGGAGAATTAAGAAAAATCCATAATTATATCTTCCCATATTTCCGACCTTTAGTCCTAACAAACCTAACAAATTCAGATTAGTTTAGGATGCATCAGCAACCGTACAGGGAATATTCTTAAATATATGTTATTAAAACGAGATAACCAACTTGCTTCTCATTTATTTGCGTTGGTTTTTTATGAACCTCCATATTTGTTTTTGTGTACCGTAGAAGTCGCTTGCCATCCTTTTTGTAAACTGTTCATAGTGTTAATTTTTTGGTTTTTGTTACTGTCATCGAGTGCCATAGTCGCAAGACTAGTACGCAATTCGATGCGCATCGCCCTGCCTCGAATTTTCCAATTGGTTCTTGACCTGGAAATCCCTATTTATCGTTCGAACAGCGGATTTAGATATTGGCGATTTTCAGGTCAACCAAGTCAGTCCCTCACGGGCTCTCCGAGAGCTTAGTGCTCTCGGGGTTCTGCTTTCTTTTAGCTTTTTCCTATATTCTGTGGCTGAGATTTTATTCTACTGCAACCTGGTATTTTTATTTCGACTTAAGTTTGTCATGTAAGAAATATCTTGCCCTTTTCAAGGCAAGCTACCATAAGAAAACTTTTACCCCATACCCTGAAAGTAGACTTAGGTAGAGGAGCTATCGTCGACGTTTTCGAAGCACTCTACAGAGCACCCGGAGGTTCCTGAAGGTGAATAGACCACTTTCATTTACCCCGAGGTGACATTACCAACTGCTTTGTTTCATTTTGTATTCTACTATAAGTGTCTCGGGATTCTGGAGTATTTGATGTTTTGTACTTCGTGTAATCCTCTAGTTTCCCTTTACATTCCTTTTTTATTTCTTTCCTCAACCATGCCAGCGGGCTTTTATAGGTTGCTATATAAACTTTAAAAATATGGGACACATCAAGAAAATTGACACATTCTGCAGTAAGTGAAGACTTATTGTTCTATTACAATATGTTTCTTATTAATTTAGTATTTTGAGAACTCCTCGTAAAATGCTTTTTACGATTTTAAACATATCCAATTTGTCGGTTGTTGTCATCACTATTCTGTGCATCTGTGCAGCCTTCGCGTTTCGTTAAAAGTTTCCACTGACTAAAGAGCTTGTTTACCGTTGTCAAACGTATTTACTCTTAACATCATTATGCAGTAATTTGGGTAAACATGAAATGTTTCAAGTGCATTGTTCGTCTTGAACAGAAAACGACAAACAAAACTAACTTATTTGGCTGATAATTGATAGATAGTCTAGTACGTTAGAGAGCATTGAAAGAGATACTCAGAGAGCTATATTTAACTATAGAAACTGTTACATAATGATGACTCTAGAAAGAGAGATGGAAAAATAGTCATGGTGTGAAGTGTCCAAACACAGTTTTTTTAATATTCATGTTTTTAATTATTTAAATAGAAGCTTGCAAATAACTTGGATTTAGTTCAATTTTAAAAATATTAAATGTAACAAAAATATATTTGTAAATAATACAGAGGTTTTACAGAAAAGGCATGTAACGTCTGACCCAAGCCCTTCTTTCAGTGTGACCAATTTTGACGTCATAGGATTTTAAGAATGTCGAGAATTATTTCATAACATTTTAGTTAAATCTGACAGTTGCAGGATCGTAATCGGCTAAATATGAAAAGCTCTTTATCCGCTATCTGTATCTTTTCCAGGTTTCTATGTCCAACAAGTATTCTCGATGTTTCTTCTCTAGTTTCCTTCACTGCATCATCTAGTAAAATATGGAACAGGATGGGGCCTACTACACCTCCTTGTCGTAAGCCATCATTGACTCTAAACTCTTCTGATTTCATATTATCTGTTCTTACTCTTTCTTTAGCCACGTCCACTTTCTTTGAGGTTTTTTCTTATAGATGTGTTCATTACATGGTATTTGTAGGCTTGTAGAAAGTTAACCAAGGTTTCTCCTCTCTCATTTCTAACTCCAGAGCCGCATTGTCCTATATAGTTTTCGGTTTTTTCCCCCAACGCTAAAGTCGTTGTCCGATCTTAGCGTTGAAGTCTCCTAATCTCGTCGTGTGATAATTCGTGCTAGTTTCTTCAATTTTCTTATAAAATTCGTCTATCTCTTCATCGGAATGTACTGCTGTTTGAGCGTATACTTGAATAATTTTCATGGAGAAGTTATCGTTTACATTTAGCCTAATGTAAACGAAATTAGATATTCTACGCCATCTAGGCTTTGTTCTTCTCGTTCTTTGTAATATAGGAGGTTACCGAACTCAAGTGTTATGCACTATTCCCCTTTTCTTTTACCTCTGCTAGACCAATTATGTCCCATTTGAAGTCCCAAGGTTTTTGGCTACTCAAACGACGGCCACGTTACTGTTTCTTTGTACGGTAAGTAGGAACTAGTTACAAAATAATGAAAAATAAAACTTTACGACACTCGCTTGAAATCTTTTAATCAGAAAATCGTGCTGCTTATTATACCGCAACTTGGAATCAGCAAAATTTTAAACAACTTTTATAAAAACAACAATTATAAAACAAAGTAACGCTGAGAGAAAAGTCATTTTAAAACAATAACAGGTTATACCTTACAAAGCGAAATTCGCAATGATGTAATAGGAATATCATGTAATAAGGGAATCCCCGAATTGCAAACGCTTACTTTACTGACATCTAGATGTGAATGGTTAATATTTAATTATAATGGTTAATAATAGAAACATTTGGATGAAATACAAACTGCACAACTTTAAAATTGCATAAAAATAATCCGCATATAAAAAGACCTTACTGTATATTATTCACAATATACTCGTATGTTAGTTGCAGATAAATAATTTTATATTCTGCTTATCTAGAAGATCTAAAGATAATCTTCTTCTTCTTCTAATGGCGCTACAACACTTTGGGAGTCTTGGTCTGCTTAACAATGTTCTTCCATTCTGCCCTGTCGGATACTTTCGTTCGCCACTGCCTGATGTTCATGATGTCAAGGGAGAATGCATAGCTTGTTCAGAAGCTAAATCCAGCAGCCCTGGCACTAGACTAGGGTGCAATAGGCCGATAACCTGTTTACCTTAAACTCAGCTATCACGAATGCTACGAACAATCTAAAGATAATAACAAACCGATATAGATACACATATAGTTACTATTTTTCTATTTCGACTACGGAAGCCTCTCTAATCTTGATAAAAACTTTAAAATTCTTATCATTATTTATAAAATTTAAGGAATTTCTTAATTTGTTTATACCGAAAGTGTCACTATTAAAAACTATTCACTTATGTACGATTAGACGAAAAAATGATATTTCAAAACTTAATTTTATCAGTAATTACAATTTTACCGATGACGAAATTGTACCTAGATCTTTAGACAAACAATATTTTATTTCTAGACACGAATTAAAAGATATGGCATATAATAATTCCGCAATTAGAATCAAAAAGATAATAGAATTATAAAATAGAATTATGAACCTAGCAAAAAATTAAATATATGGGTAAAACGGCAGCAAAAAACACATTTACAAGAAGATAATACACCAGAAAATAGACATAAACTTATTATAATTATTATAATTAACTTATTATAATTATATATTTGCTCCTAGCGCCACCTGTTGACATATTAACATAGCATACCCTGTTTACTTCTGACAGACATGTCAAACTGGAAGCTTGTTATAAACTTTTCGCTTGAGACACATGGGAATTGAAATTTTTAGAATATGGCTTAATTTGCCAAATGCTGCCCATGTCAGGACTATTCGCCTCTTTATTTCATGGTTTGATTGTCTCTGCTTATTTTGATCTCGTGTTATAAATATTTGTAAGTGTCTGTTTGTTATATGGTATTATTGGTAATAGTTATATTCCCACTCATTACGAGATTTGTCATTAGTTTAGTTTTCTCAAAGTTTATCTTTAATCCTGCTCTTTCAGACATACTTTTAAGCACCATATTCAACGAAAAGATAATCGAAAGCTTAATTTAAAGAAGTATGTTGGAAAGTATGTATTTATTTGTTTTTATTCTCAAATCGGCGTTTGTTTGAACAAAATTATCACCAACCGCCACTGATCATTTAGGTTTTCTTCTTTTTATACCACCATTTGACCATTCCTGTAACTTCAACTTGGCGCTAAAACTAAAAAAATAATTAAAACTTCGAGAAAGTTTTAATAACTCCGTCGCCGGGTCATTCTTTCCTCCGCATATCCTTCGAATCCAGAAATATAAAACTTAATTATGACCCACAGCAAATTACTATGAAGGGGCACAATATCTCAAAAAGCAGATACACAATGGATGGCTAACAAGCTGTGCAGATATCGCCTCGTGGCTTTACATGTTCAATGAAAGTGCTCATTATTTGGCTTAATTGAATCTATACAATAAGCGAAGAGCACGCTAGGGATAATTTATTGACTAATTAAAACCATTAAAAACTCAATTTTAAAAATTTTATTGGAGATATACAGAGAAAACTGTTTTACTTTATGTAACAATGAAACTTTGTTCAAAACTTCCAGAAAATTCTATTATATAATCTTATCACTACAGCTGTTTCGGTTAATTGCCTTTCACAAGTGCTATATTTATAATAAAAAATAAAAAATAAAAATAAAAACGTTTATTGCCATTATTAAGTTGCATGTTAAATTGTTCTCAATATTTCATGTTCTTCTTCTCGATGTCCCGCTCTTGCACCGCCTGATATTGATAATTTTTCCTTTTGGATTCTTGGATGGCATCCTGGCATCTTCTTCTGTAGGTACTTTTTGTGGCATCGTACCTACTTCCCTGATTGGCTGTTCTTCTACAACCATGCGGCTAGACCCTGATCAGGTGGTCGATCAGCTTGTGGGTGTGTCTATACATCCTCTGGATCCTTTTTTTCTCGAAGATGTCCCTGGTCTTGCGGAGTCTTCTTATAAGAAGAAGTATCTTGTCCTTCTCTCAGCCACCTCTCTCAGTGGTGTGTACTGGAGCCTTTCTTTGATGGTTACATTGGATATTCTTTCTTCCCATGTTGATCCGTCTATGATTCGGTAACACGATGTCTCTGTGGCTTCAAGTCTCCTCCAATTGGTCTCCGCTATTGAACTCCAAACTGGGACTGCATACAATATCACGGATCTAACGTAGGCCTTGTACAACTGGATCTTCTTTGCCTTCATTAGTGGACTGGTCCTGAAAATGTAGGGGAGTATTAGTTTTTTTAGCAGCATGGCTTTTACTTTTGTTTTTTGTGTATGCAACCGGAAGTTAGGTTTTCTATCGAAGTGAACTCCTAAGTATTTGGCTGCATCTCCTGCTTGGATTCTGTTTCATCCTACTGTAATTTCGTGCACTGGTGGGTTTTGTTCCTGAGTGAAAATGATGAATTGTGTCTTCTCTACGTTGATTTTTATCTTCCATTTGTCCGTGAACTCTGTGATTTTCCCAAGGTAGCTTTCCATATTCCTGATGATTCTTCTGTCATCTTTTCCGGTTGCATACACTGCTGTATCATCCGCGTATAGGGCTGTTGAGGTTTTTGGATCAGTTGGTAGATCTGAAACAAAAATATTGTAAAAAATGGGTGGGAGAATACTGCCCTGAGGCATCCCTTCCTGGATTTCTTGTATCGTTGACATCTTTTGGTCAGCTGAAACTTGAAAAGTTCTATTAGATAAATACATATCACAAATATTGATTAACTAATGAGGAAGACACCAGCTTTGTCTATCTTGAAGATTAGTGCCTTTTTTCAAACCGTGTCGTATGCTTTTTCTATGTCCAGTATGGCTAATCCTGTCCTTTGTTTTCTGTTGAATCTTATCTTCGTCTCGCTGATAATTCTTTCTAGCTGGAGTTCGTAATTCCTTCCTTTTCTGAATCCGAATTGTTCTTCTTGGATGATTTTTCTTTGTTCTGCATGTTTCATTAGTCTTTTGTAGATGATTTTTTTCAGGATTTTTCCTATTGCTTCGAGGAGAGATATAGGCCCGTAACTTTCTGGTCTTCTTTTTCTGCGTTTACACTTTATAGTCTTTAATGAAATATGTTGAGGAGGGGAGAACTGTTTGTCTCAAGTTGGTCATTCAGAATTATATCTGTGTTTTATAATTTGTTAATTTCCATAGACCGTCGGTCAGATAGCTCAGCGGTCTGTGCGGCTGCCTCTCATTCGCTTCACTGTCGAATGGTTCAGTGGATGTGGGATCGAGCCCCAGCTCGGTGTACAGAAAAACAAAAGGTCTAACGCAGCAGTTTAAAATTCTAGATGAATCTGCGGCTTAGACTAGGATATGCTGGGATCTGATCGGCCTATGGTGGAGCAGTACAGCAAGAGATAAGGGCTTGCGTCTCGGTGATACTCCTCCATAGATCCCTACCGGACGGACGTAACGTTAAAAAACCGGATATATGTATATATATATATATATATATATATATATATATATATATATATATATATATATATATAATATATATATATATATATATATATATATATATATAATTTCCATAGATTCTAACAAAGATAGCTTAACGCCTTTATTTTGAATGTGAAAAATTTTAAATTCGTCATTAAAAGAATTTTTATGATCTAGAAGGTGAAGTGCGTATGTAGTATCTAGTTTTTTAATATTGAAAGCCCTTTTATGTTCTGCTATTTGTCTACTAAAATTTCTACCAGTTTGACCGACGTAAGTTTATAGGCAGTCGCCACATTTAACTTTGTATACGCCACTGTGTAAGTATTTTTTATTTTGGCTCTTGTTTTTAATATGTTTTCCCAAGTTGATATTTGTTCTGAAAGCTGTTGTTATTCCTTTCTCTTTTTATGTGTTTGGCTATTTTTGTTTATATTTTGCCTGTATATGTAATCGAGCAGAAGACACTGGATTTTTTCTCTGGTATTTAGACAGATAGATTGGTAGAAGATAATAGCAGATACTATGGTTTAAATGGTTCCTCATCCACTCGCAGACGACCAACAAAAATGAAACCAATTAGGAAGTAGATCTTCTTACCATTTAGAGCATCTTAAATCGTAATGATTTCCAACGTTGAAGGACCACTCACTTTACATGGGAAATAAAACCACAAGGGTTAACAATACTTAATTTAATGATTGATTTTTTACTACACTAAGTTGATATCTAGCCAAGGGTTTGTCATGTAAAGTTCTTTTATGTAAACCGCCCGTCACTGTTCAAGCCACACAAGTCCGATAAACACTACACGAACACTGATATAATTTAAATTATACTAATACTACTTATTATTGAACCAAGGATATTTCTGCGGTGCTAACCAAGTAATATGCTACAATTATTACTAAGCGGAGTTATACAGAACTCAAACTAACAAAGAATCGACCCATTGGGTCTTAAACTAAATTTATGAGTAAAGCGTCCAGCTTGGCTGGTATACAACGTGACACTTTGAATATTACAAGGATACTGATCGATTGCCATGCCTAACTACCACTGAGGGGTTTAAGGGGAACCGGTTCTCGCTTTCTAACAGGGAATAAGTCGGTAGGTAGATTTTAAGAATTATTAGCTATTTAATGCCAGTGGCGTAGCAACGCTTGGATACATTTCTTACTGAAATTTATCCATAGATAATTAGATAATTTTAATCTATGGTCAGTTTTAAATCTAAAAAAATTATGGATTTTTTTTTCTGTTTCTATTGTAAATTCAATATGACTGTGAAGTGAATTAATATACGATAAAAATTGGTCGAGTTGCCTGTTAGTTCCTGTAAAACATACCAGTACGTCATCTACGTATCTCCATCAATATAAAAACTGTTTGAATATGGGATGTTTTGAAATCTTTGTCTCTAGATGATCCATAAATAAACTGTTACCAATGGGCTTAGAGGATTGCCCATCATAAGTCCTGCTCTGTTATTTGTATATATTTGTATATATTTGATAAACCACGACTACTTTGAATTTAATAATTATTTAATATATGAATTAATTGAAAAGGAGGTTTTTTGAAAGGATGCAAAACATTTACTTTCTAGCTGAGCGCTTTCGGTTTACAAAGTCAACTTCGGAGCTATAACCAAATTTAAAAAAATATCATGGAGTTCACCCCAGTCATTTGGCCACTTTTCGGTATTCCAAATCTCATTGCAAATTCGAAGCATCACTTCCGTCCCTAATTCTCCCATTTCTTTGAGTGTTTCAGCTGTTATTCTATCCTCCATAATCCTCTTTCCATCGACCCTTATTTGCAAAGGTCGGACCAATAAAAACGGAGATACTGTATAGTGCCGTTTTGGCAATGTCTTTGTCTTTGTTTTTTGTGTTAAAGTATTCGATATCTCCTTCTCTTTCATTTACCGTGTTACCATTTTGTGTTAAAGTATTTGATATCCCCTTCTCTTTCATTTACCGTGTTACACGTAGTAATCTGACTAATACCAACAGAGGTATGATATAGTGCCGTTTTAACATATTCGTTACCACCTCCCCTTTCCATCGATAGCTTGCACGTTGTTGTACGTTGAGTTGTTTAGACGTTACAATCTTAGTGTCCTTTTGGCGAAACGCCGTTATGTTTTTTCTTTGTCTACGTATTTGTTGACCCCCTCCCCCTCCACCACAAAACGCTCAAAAAACGAGCAGAATGGACCTTAGCGATTTCTTATGGGATTTAACATGGGAAAATAGCTAGAATTTCTGCTGTTCCTTTACTAGAATGTAAAATGTGGTTCAGATAATGTAATGCTGGAATAGCCTTCGAAGAACTCAATCTTTATGATTCTTTAGATGTCTGGGATGAGGAAATTCTCCCCTTAGAGAGAGCAAGAGCCATATGGCTTAATACAATTTTATATACAAATGTAAACACTCCTTTTAGTTATTTTCTTTTTTAGGTTTTTCTCTATAAACTTAAAAAGTTAAGAAGAAACACAAGATATTTTTATTACCCGCGTGATAAAATTCTCAAGAGTATTAAAATTTTTATTGAATTTAAAAGATGGTAAACTTGTTAAATTAACTTGCTTTTATATCGTAAATATTACTGCTTTGTTTAATCAAGTGAAAGCTTTGGTTAAAGGAACTGTGATAAAGCTGATACGTTTTTCATGCTGTCAGTAAAAAGTCGTTTTCTCTTTTATTTGGAAAGTGTGAGCCACATAAACAAGCTTGTTTATTCGTCTTAGGCCCAGCTGACATCGATAACAATTTTCCTTTCAAGTGAACGTGATATGAGGTTTGCACACACGATATTTGACGTAATAGAACATTTTATAAATATATTTCTTAAGTAAATAAAATTACTTATTTGGTTCTGTTTCATATCCATGTATTACATGTTTCTAGAAATATCTGCATTTCCTAATTTTTTTGAAAAAAAAATAAGACTTCCATGAAATGGAAAGAAGAATGTTTGCTAATTATTTATTGAAATTGCTAATGAAATTATTTTGTTTGCTAATAATGCCACAACATTATTAAGCATTACATTATTACAACATATACAACAGATTCTATGTTTGACCAGCAAGCGAGAAAGACATGTTTTAGGCACTAATTTATCGTGCTCGTTAAATAAATTATATATGAAGTATATTTAAAAGTAATTAATGCTGCATCTGAATGCAGCCAAGCTACAAGAGAGTATAAGAAATCTTTCAATAAACTAAAGCATCATAAAACAGACGAGAACATAATGGACTACAGAAAACGAAGAGCTGAGGCAAGATACATTCTAAAAAAGAATAGAAAAGAATCCTGGAGAAAATTTATTCATCTCTTAATACCTCTTCAAGCCTAACTACAGTTTGGAGAAACTTAAGGAAAATCTCTGGCAAAAGACAACCATATAAGATTCCTTTTTTAGCAAAAAATAACAAAATAATTAGTGATAGAAAAGAAATCGTAGATTTGTTAGCAGACCAATACGAATTAAATTCCAGTGACGAAAATTACACTGATAATTTTAAAATACATAAAAACAACGTAGATAAAACCGTATTGGGATTCGACGGACATGAGATTCACAACCTTAACGTTCTTTTTTCCTTAATAGAACTTGCTGAAGCCTTAAACTCTTCCAAAGATTCAAGCCCAGGACCAGACGGTATCCCCTTAGCATTTCTACTAGATCTACCAGACAATGGAAAAAATTTATTACTAGACCTTTATAATTGTATCTGGAGTAACCAGGTTTTCCCATCAACTTGGTCCGAAGCAATAATACTACCACTTCTTAAACCTGAGAAATCCCGGACATCACCTGAGTCATATCGACCAATATCTTTAACCAATGTTATATGTAAAGTGTTAGAGAAAATGGTAAATAAAAGGCTGAGATGGTATTTAGAACAACAAAAACTCCTTATTCCACAACAAAGCGGATTTAGGCAAAATAGATCCACTATAGATAACCTAATAGACTTAAAGTCAGGAATACATGAAGCATTTGCAAATAAGCAAGATTGTATCGCAGTTTTTTTAATAATAAAGCTTATGATACTGTCTGGCGATACAATATCATATCAAAATTGCATAATTGGAATATCAGAGGCAATATGTTAAGATTTATTTCCAATTTTCTTCATTCTCGCAGCTTCATAGTTCGATCAGACAACGCTAACTCAGATAAAAAAGTTCAAAAGAACGGAATACCACAAGGATCAGTTATAAGCTCAACCCTTTTTCTAATAGCCATAAACGACATACTTTAACAATGCTGTACGATTGTTAAAGAAGATTATACGCTGATGACTTGGTTTTACTCGCCAAAAGAAAAAACCCTACATCTATTCAAAAACATTTACAACAAACAATTAATCATTTAGAATCATGGTCTAGGACTATCGGATTACAATTTTCACCGACAAAAACTAAATGTATTTTATTCACACGAAAACATAACACTATAATTCCACATCTAAAGCTATATAATCAAACCCTTAGTTTCACAAATAATATCACATTTTTAGGTATGGTTTTCGACCAAAAGCTCTCCTGGAAAAAACATACAGAAGAACTTAAAAAATCATGCCAAGCAGGACTAAATTTCATGAAAACTATTTCCAGCAAAAACTGGGGAGCAGATCAAAATACACTATTACATGTATATAAATCTTTAATTAGATCCAAACTCGACTATGGTGCGATAGTTTATTCATCAAGCAAAGTATCAGTATTGAAAACATTAGAAACTGTTCAAAACACAGCTTTACGAATAGCTACAGGCGCGTTTCGCACGACACCAGTTGAAAGTTTACAATGCTTAACAGGAGAACCACCACTAAGTTTACGACGCAAATACCTTTCTCTCTCATATGCTTCTAAAATAGCTGGTAATAAAGAACACCCTACTTATACCAATACGTTCACAGATCGATTTCAAGACACTTTCTCTACAAGAAGACTAGATCCACCATTTTACGAAAGAATTAGAAGAAACCTTCATGACCTACATCTTAAATTTCCTGAAATTCTTCCAACAAATTTCCTAACTTCTCCACCTTGGTTAATACCAATTCCCAAGATTAATACTAACCTTAGTATATATAAAAAACGTGAGACTATAACAGGCCTGATCAAACAATCATTCTTAACAGAAATGGAAACTTATAAAAATCACTATAAGATATACACTGACGCATCCAAATCTTCAGACGGTATTGGTGCAGCCATCCTTACACCCAATACATCTTTAAAATTTAAATTCAATCCCATTACTTCGTCGTATACTGCGGAGTTGTTTGCAATATTACAAGCACTTATCCACATAAAAGAGACGAAACAGTCCCCGTCTCTCATAATAACCGATTCACTAAGCTCACTTCACACTATAAAACGTTTATATACCAATAATCCAATTTCCTCACATACCAAATCAGAAATAGAGATTCTAAATAATAATAAGATCATTGTTGACATCATGTTTGTTCCATCACATTCAGGTATACAAGGAAATGAAGAAGCAGATAAACTAGCCCGCTTAGCATTCTTCAACCAGGACTCCATTCTCATTAATGAGGTTCCTTCAGATGACTGTAAGTCAGAAATAAAACATAAAGTATTAAGTGCGTGGCAAAATAAGTGGAGTGCATCACAAAATAAACTAAAAGAAATCAAACAATTAGTGAAAACGTGGCTCCAACCCACAGCGAATAGACACGACCAAGTGAAAATAACACGTTTGCGACTAGGACATAGTAACTTTACACATAAACACCTCTTCACGCGAACTGTGCCGCCAATTGTAAAACGTGTCAAGTAACACTCTCCGTGAAACATATACTAACTCAGTGCAAAAAATATGAAGCAGCAAGAAAGAAGCACACTATACCAAATAATATGAAGGAAGCCCTAGGAAAAAATATGAACATTAAAAACACAATAAGTTACCTTAAAGACTCAGGACTATATCAATTATTGTAATTTTTTTTTCTAACTGTACCTGTATTTTACATTTAGGTCGCTAATAACCCTGGTGGTTACAGCGTAAATAAATAAAAAAAAAACATATACAACAGTTTTAATATGGCATTACAACTACATAAACAACAGTTTGACGACGACGCGACGATGGGATTCAATATAAAACTTTTTAAAATTTGCCGAAAAGGATTTAACTAATTATTAGATTATTTTATAATAATTTCGTTCTGTTACAGATTTGCGACATTCTTTATACAAGAAATTCATTATTGCCGTTTCAATTTCGCTACACCATATTCCGTTGTTTTTAGGGTCAATACACCAAAAGCACAATTCTCCAATTAAGCAATTTGGAAGCATATATTTTAGTATCTGAAAATTGTCAGTGTTTTGGCAGAGATTTTCGTTTATATTAAACGAAAATTGGGGATTTCAGGAGTAACGGGTGGTCTTTTAACTTACGGATACAAGCATATACAGTTGACAGCACTGTCGTCTGGATACGATTATAATTGTATTATTCTGAGGGGTAGAAACAGGGAGTAGAATGATCGTTATCAATTAAATTTGTATTGTATGAGAGGTTGTTCTTGCTCTATAAAATATTCTCCATGAAAATCAATACATTTTTGCATGCACTTGAACCAATTTTCGAAGCACTTTTTCCATTCAGATTGTCAAAACATGGGTTTTGAAAGCTTCAACCTCTTCTTCGGACATCGAGAATCACCACGTCGTTTATTTTTGACGTGAGGGAATAAAAAAGAAGTTATTGGGTACTGAATCAGGACTGTATGGCGGATAACTGGTTAATTTGATGTTTTGCCCGGTCAAAAACTCCGTTGTATCTGTTGATGGTGTGAGCTTGCATTATGGTGGTGAAAAATGATTAGTATTATATGATCATTTATACCAAAGAAACAAGCGACCGTTTTTTTTATACTTCTTAGAATAGAATAGAAATATGCTTTATTGTTACTGAAAATTGTACAATTTTATAGACAAAGCTTCTTCTTCTTCTTAGCCTTCTGTCGTTCATGTTTGGACATAGGCCTCTCCCAACTCCTTCCATCGGCCTCTATCCTGAGAAACAGATTTCCAATTTGTTCCGGCTATTCTTTTAATGTCATCAACCCATCTCATCTGTGGTCTTCCTCTTGGTCGTTTACTTTCGTAAGGTCTCCAATGTTGTATTGTAGTATTCAAACGTTGTTCTTTCTGTCTAGCAGTGTGACCCGTGGAGCTCCATTTAAGTTTTGCAATTTTTATTGTTACGTCCTCGACCTTTGTTTTGGATCTTACCCAGTCGTTCCTCTTTTTATCTGACCGTCGTATACCTAACATTGCTCTTTCCATTGTTCTTTGTGTTGTGGCTGGTTTATTCATGTTTGCCTTGGTTAGGGTCCAGGTTTGACATCCATATGTCATGATAGGAAGGATGCATTGGTTGAACACTTTGGTCCTCAAGTATTGGGGTATTTTGCGGTTCTTAAGTATCCAACTAAGTTTTCCAAATCCTGCCCATGCTAGTCTTGCTCTTCTAGTAATTTCCGCACTTTGGTTCTCTTTGTCAAGTCTCAGGATTTGGCCTAGGTAGATATATTCTGGATTTGTTCTATCTCACTGCCGTTTATAGTTATATGTCTGGGGTCTTCTGTGTTTGTCATTATTTTTGTTTTTTTCATATTCATTTTTAGGCTGACGTATTGGGAGCTGGCTGCTAGTTCCCCAACATAATTTGCAGTTCCTCGAATGTGCTCGCTATAATCACTATGTCGTCAGCGAATCTGAGGTGGTTTAACTTGTTGCCATTAACGTTAATGCCATAGGTTGACCAATTTGTAGTTTTGAAGACGTCTTCTAGAGCTAGGTTGAAAAGCTTTGGCGATATTACGTCTCCTTGTCTCACTCCTCTCTATTTTCGTCTAGTTGTACTATCATAGTTGCATTTATATATATATATATATATATATTATATATATATATTATGTATTAGTTGCCTATATCTCGAGTCTATTCTACAATTATTAATAGCTTGTTCTATGGCCCACATCTCGATACTATCAAACGCCTTTTCATAGTCGACGAAGGCAAGAAATACGGGTAGTTGGTATTCATTTGCCTTCTCTATCAATGTTCTCATTGTCAGCAGATGGTCTGATGTACTATATCCTTTGCGGAAGCCAGCCTGTTCAACCGGTTGGTAATTATCCATTTTGTAGGTTAACCGGTTATTAATAATTCTCATAAATAGTTTGTATACTTGACTGAGCAACGATATAGGTCTATAATTCTGTAGATCACATTTGTCCCCTTTTTTGTGTAAGAGTATTACTAGACTCTCGTTCCAGTCTTTAGGGATCTGGCTATTATGGAGACATCTATTAAATAGCTCTGTTAGTACAGGGATTGTTAATGTCTTGCTTGTTTTCAAGAGCTCGGCAATTATACCGTCGTGTCCTGGAGCTTTATTATTTTTTAGTTCTTTTAAAGCTCTTTCTATTTCGTATCCCTTTATATTTGGTAGTACTTCTGATCCCACGTTTTTTATTTTTCTTTTGACGTTCTCCTTTGTTGTTTCATTAGGCTGGCCTTGCGAGCTGTACAAGGATGTGTAGAAGTCTTCGACAATATTTGTTATTTTATATTTGTCCTTCTCTACCTTATTGTTAGCGTCTTTAATTTTGATGATTTTTTGAACTCCCAGTGCGGGTCTTAGACATTTTAAGCCTCTGTTGTTTTCAATGACTCGCTCTATTAAGTTCTCGTTCCATTTTTGTATGTCGCGTTTTAGTTCTTTTCTAATTGTTTTATTAAGTTCTCTATATTCTTGAGTATGGCGTTTGTTTTGCGCTAGTAGTTGTCTTCTTTCCGTCATTAGCTGTTTAGTTTCATTGCTTATTTTGTCTTCTTTAGTCCTTGTTTTCTTTGCGACCTGTAGTCCTGCTGCGAGAAGGTTTTTATTTAGGTTTTATAATCTCGTCAATTTGATCTTGATTATGTGAAGGATCAGATTCGAACTTATCCGCTAAGACCTCTCGGAATTGCTCTTCATTTGTTCTTAGTTTAAAGGCATATATCCTCGTTGTTTTTTTTTTAAATCCTTTTTTCTTTCTTCTTTCATGTTAATATTTATTTTTGCTCTGACTATACGATGGTCACTGCCCGTTGTTACGTTGTTTATTGTTGTGACGTCTTCAAATATTCCTTTGTTGTTTGAGATAAAATAGTCTATTTCATTTTTGGTAGATCCGTTAGGTGCGACCCATGTCCACTTTCTGTTAGGTTTCTTTTTGTAGAAGGTATTCATAACATACATGTTTTCTTGTTCCAGGAATTCCATGAGTTTTTCTCCCCTTGTGTTTCTTGTGCCGAATCCAAAATTTCCAATCTTGCTTTCAGAGTCTTCAATCTTACTTCCAATTTTGGCGTTAAAGTCTCCCATTATGATTATTTTGGATTCTTTGTTGTTGTAAGACAAAGCTTACAAAAGTCAAAAAAATAACAATAACAACTTAAAATTTACTAAAATTACATAAATCGTCAATATCAGAAAATTAAACATAATAAATGAATGAAAAGATTCTTTGTGGGATAATGCTACTGTCTTATCCACGTTAAAAAAAGTAAATTAGAGTCCGACTAGGTTTTTATTTGGAGTAGATTAGAAGTTATAATTATATGGAGAGTTGCAATATTAGAATTCCTCCAGGTAATACTGGTATTATCAGCAAAAAGAAAAATCAACTTTTAAGTTAGTAATATCATTTATATAAGATAAGGAAAAGTAGAGGACCCAGTACTGAACCTTGTGGTACCCCAGAACAACTTTTGTTGGATTTGGTTCTTCTTGTAACCCCCAGACAGTTGATTGCTGTTTTGTTTCAGGCTCATATGCATAAATCCATATGTCGTCACCTGTTTAGACGTTATACAAAGTAGTTGATGTACTGCGATTCCATTTTATTTATTTATCGTATGGCATAGAATAAGAACACACAATTAAAAAATCAATATAAAAACGTTACATGAAGTATTACAAACGAACATCTAATGTATTATTAATATAATGTAAAACATTTTCGGTCGCATTCAGGAACTCATCGAAAACTCCAGGGAATCGCCTTCGGGGACATTCTTTAACAAGGTGACGGACGGTCTGTCGTTGCGCACCACAGTCACACTCAGGAGTAAGGGCTTTTCTCCATCTATATAAGCTGTCAGCACATCTACCTGTAAGCTGCTTGTTCTTATTCTGTTTAGCGTTGTCCATGTATTGCGGGTCAGTTCAAAGCCTGGCGGTTTCTGATCGATACAGGCCATTTGATGTGCTTCCTGTGGTGAGTCGCTCTCCCATTATGTTCTCCAAGCTTTGGTCAGGTTGAAATGTTCCTGATGCAAGGAGTTGGCTCTTAGCAATAGAGGATATCTGAAGCGCAGTTTGTTTATTTCGATATCAAGCTTATCTTGGTGGATGGGTAGTTGATGGTTAGCCTCAATTTTTCGATATTCTCTGAGAAGAGAATGACTTTTTCGCAGTTTCGGCGGTGGAATGTGACTCAGGATGGGAAGCCAATAGTTCGGTGTGGGTCTAATTGTACCTGAGATCATTCGCATTGTCTGGTTTAATTGAGTGTCAATAATCTTTGTCTGTTTGCTATTGAGCCATACCGGGGAAGCATATTCAGCCACCGAGTATACAAGTCCGAGAGCGGACGATCTGAGTACGGAGGCTGAGGACCCCCATGTAGTGCCACATAGTTTTTGGACTATATTATTTCTCGTTTTCAGCTTTGCTGTGGCTCTTTGAAGATGTTCTTTAAAACTCAATGTTCTCTCCAGAGTCACTCCAAGATATTTTGGTGTTGAGTTATAAGTGAGCAGTCTGTTTTCGAAGTGGACGGAGAGTTTTTTGTTGGCTTGGGCACTATTCAGATGGAAACAGCACACTTCGGTTTTCGTTGCATTAGGCCGTAGCCTCCATTTGCGAAAGTATTCTCCCATAATGGCAAGGTCATCCGCTAATATTGTTTCTGTGATATCCATGTAATTATGTCTTGCTGCAATGGCCCAATCGTCAGCGTAGCCAAATTTCTGCGAAGTTGTCCTAGGTAGGTCCGCGATATATATATTGAACAGTAAGGGTACCAAAACAGATCCCTGTGGCAGTCCATTGCTGAGCTTCATTTGGAAACTTTTAGAATTGTTCATTGTGACTTGAAAAAGTCTGTCGGTGAGCATGTTATCAACGAGTTTAGTTACCTTTTGACACGGGACGGCACGGATTAGTTTGCAGATTAGTCCTTGTCTCCAGACAGTATCGTATACGGCTGATAGGCCAATGAAAGCAACGGATGTTTTTTGTTTTCTTTAAAAACCAGCTTTAATATGTGTTGTTAAGGATAGGATCTGATCTGTGCAGCTGCGGTTAGGTCTGAATTCTGCTTGCTCAATAGGTATCAATTCAAATACGTTTCTACTAATTCTGTTGTAGATTAAGCGTTCCAACAGTTTATAAACACAACTCAGCAAAGCAATCGGACGGTAGTTTTGAGCCTGATTATTTGCCTTTCCTGTTTTAATATGGCTATAATGGAGGCATTTTTTAATGAATGGGGGATTTCTCCTGATTTTAACATATCTGTATAGAAATCAGCCAGCTATTTCCTAGCATATTTGCCACAGTGGAGTAAAAATTCTGGATGAATTTTATCGGAGCCGGGTGCCTTTCCAGACTTAATTTCTGATATGGCTGAAATAATTTCTTCTAGAGTAAACTCGTCAGAATATTCAGAAGTAGGCGGACATGCAGACTTTAGTACTTTAAGTTCTTGTTTGACTTTGGTGGTGTGATCACGATCTCTAGGTGCTCTTGAGGTTGCTACAATGTGGGAGGCCACTCTGTTTGGAGGTATTGGTACTTTTTCTCTAGTTGGGGGGCTATTACGATTCCATTTCTTGCACCTATTGAAACGAACCTCTGAAACGTGAACGATTTTTAGAGGTTCGATGGCATCTTCGTCTCTGACAACTGGAGTAATTTATCAATATAGAAGACCATCTTGAATAGTTAGTTGCGAAGGGGTAAACAATTTTTTTTTTGTTTTTAATCTGTCCTATATTATTAATTATTATCTTATCATTTAAGCTATAAGAATTGTCAAGAAAATAAAAAGAGCAGAATATTGTAAAGGATTTATTGATTTATTATTAAATTACATTATGTTTTAATGCATATACACTTATAATATGTTGTTAAAAATACATCACGTAAGTATTATTTCTATTTACCGTCTTTGTTTACTTGAAACGTGTTGTCAAACAGTACGAGATAAGTCTTAAAGTGCTACCAGGAGTTATATTATCGTATTGAGGTAATAAACTGACAATAAAACAAACGCTGTAAACTTAACCAATTTGTATTGAAAGGTAAATATTCATTAAACTTTACTTACACTCTGTTTATTATTGAAAGAGTATTGTATTAGAGTAATAGATCACTGTCAGGAGAGGAGTCAGGTCTCTGAAGGATCTTGGCGCTTAACGCGGTATAATATGTATACCGTTCAATCTAAAATAAACGTTATTACAAAACTTAAGGAATATTTTAAAATTTAGTCGGATTCAGAAGGATACTTTTTCAACGGAAGTAAACAAAGAGCAGAAAAAGATACCTTTAGAAGGTCCAAAAAGGACACTAAACACATCTAATAAAAGAGAAGAACAGTAAGAAGATATATTCCATTAATTAGTAAAGGAAATAAGAGAAATACAATCAGACTTAAGTCATATCTTCTTCTACTTTGGGTGCCGTGTCCGTATTCAGACGTTGGCCGTCATCATGTTTACAATTTCCTGAAACCTTTCTCTGTCGGCTGCTGCGCGAAATAATTCTTCTACTGTGGCACCACACCATTGTCTAATATTACGCAGCCATGAAAGTTTCTTTCGACCAATCCATCTCTTTCCTTCCACTTTTCCTTGTATTATAAGGCGAAGTAGATGGTATTTAGGTCCTCTAATTATATGGCCGAAGTATTCTGTTTTTCTCCCCTTTATGGTGTTTATGAGCAGACGTTCTGAATTGATCATTTGAAGAACATCTTCATTGGAAGTGTGCGAAACCCACGATATCTTTAGGATTCGTCTATAGCACCACAATTCGAATGCTTCTAACTTGTTTAGCATTGTGGTTTTTAACGTCCATGTCTTACAACCATACAATAGGATGGACCACACATAACATTTCAGGACCTTCTTACGAATATTCATCGACAGGTTTCTGTTGCATAAAACTGGTTTCCACGTCATAAAAGCCTTACGTGATATTTCGATCCTGGTTATTATCTCTTCATCAGAGTCACAATTTACATTGAACCAGCTGCCAAGGTATTTGAAATGATTTACCCTTTCGATCTCCTCTCCATTAAGAGAAATCAGACCTTGATCTATATTGATCTTTCCAACTGCCATCCACTTTGTCTTTGAAATGTTGATTTTAAGGTCTCTCCGATAACTTGCTTCACCTACTAGATTAGTAATGTTTGGAGATCTTGTAAATTTTCTGCAAGAATGGCTGTATCGTCAGCGTATCTAATATTGTTGATTACTTCTCCACCTAGTCTTACTCCCTCTTGTCTGTCATCCAAAGCCTCCCTAAAGATTTCTTCAGAGTACAGATTAAAAAGAGTGGGTGACAAAACACAACCCTGCCGTACTCCATGTTTGATGGATATTTTTTCAGTCGGACTGTCTCCAATTTGGATAGAGGCTACTTGATTGTAATATAAGTATTTCAGCAGTCTTATATTATAGTGGTCAAGGTCCTGCTGCCCGTAGGCAATCGAAAAGTGTATCGTGTTGTACTCTGTCGAACGCCTTCTCGAAGTCGATGAAACAAACATAAACATTCTTTCGAAATTCAAACTTTTTTGTAATAGAACGCGCATACAGAATAGTGCCTCTCTAGCTCCTAGACCGTTTCTAAATCCAAATTGCTTATTAACCCATCCTACTTTCGCATAGAAGAAATACTCGGTTTTGTATAATTCGTAAGAGTATCTTCAGTGTGTGACTCATCCAAACTGATTAGTCTAAAATCGCTGAATTTGGTGGGCCTGCTTTTCTTTGGTAATGTTATAAACAGTGACTCTAACCAATCATCTGGTATTTTTCCTTCGTTGTAAATTTTGTTAAAGAAAGTGGTTAAGCAGGCAATGCTTTCCTCATCCAAAAGTTTAAGTAGGTCAGCAGGGATTTGATCTGGTCCAGATGTTTTATTGTTTTTGGCTTGCTGTATTGCCTTTTGACTTCCGAATTCAGTATACTGGGACCTCTGTCTATTTGGTTGTCACAGGCAGTATTTGGAGCATTTTCTCTAGAAGCATCGTCAAAAAGGTCAGTGATGTATCTCTCCCATTCTTTGCACTGTTGTTCGTGATCAAAAATTTTTCCGTCCGCGCTTTTTAATATGTGAACATTTTTCTGTTTTCTAATTCCGGCAGTATATTTAAGTTTCTTGTGGAGGTTGAAACTGTCATGCTTTTTTTGGAGGTCTTCTATTTCTTTACATAAATTCTCAAGCCAGGATTCTTTGGCTTGCTTAATTTTTCTTTTTATGCGTTTATTGATTTCACGGTATTCGATAATATTTCTATTTTGTGTTGCCGTCGAACTTCCATCAGGATCTAGAATTTCTTGTGTCATCCACTCATTTTTTGCCAACATGGTAGGTGTTTTCAAAGACTCTTGTACGTTCTCTAAAATCGAGTTTTGAATATCATACCAGCATTCGTTAATGTTTCTGTTTTCGTTTGGTATATTTATGATCATTTTCTTTTTATGCGTTTATTGATTTCACGGTATTCGATAATATTTCTATTATTCTGTTGCCGTCGAAGTTCCATCAGGTCTAGAATTTCTTGTGTCATCCACTCATTTTTTATCAACATGGTAGGTGTTTTCAAAGACTCTTGTACGTTCTCTAAAATCGAGTTTTGAATATCATACCAGCATTCGTTAATGGTTCTGTTTTCGGTTGGTATATTTGATATTCTGTGTATTTTACTATTTATCTGCTGTGATATGTGTTCGCAGGTTTGAGGCTTTTTCAAGGGGTCGAGATATATCTTACAAGGCTTAGTTGGCTTTGTTAATTTCTTTAATTTAATTTGTATTTTGGAGCAGAGTAAATTGTGGTTTGAGTTTATGTCGGCGCCAGGGTAAGTTTTTACATCTTTAATATTGTTTCGAAATCGGTGGTTTATTAGGAAGTAGTCTGTTTGGTTCGGTACTATTCTTCCTTGATGTCCATCTTGAGGGGATTTCCACGTGTAAAGACGTCTTTCTGGAAGTTGAAACCAGGTATTTGTAATGGCGAAGTCATTTTCTTGGCAGAATTCTATTAGACGTTCACCTCTTTGATTTCTCTCTCCCAAGCCAAACTTTCCGGTGATGCCCTGCGTTAGTTATATAGTTATGAAGTTAGTGATATACTTATTAATATGCTGTTTGATAATTATTGCTACTCCATTTCGATGCATATGGTCTTGATTTCCAGAAAAATAAACGGCGTAACCATTTGCAATGAAATTCCCTTGGTTTGGCCATCTTGTTTCACTCGCCCCCATGATAGTAATGAATTGCTTTAATAGCCTGTATAAGTCATATACAGGCTATTAAAAAGTAGATGTAAGAAATGCGATAGAACTTTTAGGATTACCAACAAGAACTTAGACAAGAGTATAAAATACTAAAAAAAGAAAACGAACAAATCAAAGAGGAAATTGTGAATAAACATTACGCTAACTTTAGTACTTTAAATTAAGCTAACACCCAAATTTTAGGGGCTCAAAATAGAGGTAGCATAAAAAAATTTCAAACCCCCCCCCCTAAGACAAATTCTGGGTGCGCCACTGGTTGTTTTTAATTTCAGCATTGCTACTCTATGATTTAAAGGAATAAAGTCTATGACTGACTGCGCAATTCTCTATTCTCTATTCACTTCCTTGAACCTCAATAGTAGTTGAGGGGGGATTCTTCACACCCTCTCCCCATTTAAGGGGTGCCCCGGACTAATGACCATTTTCTTGTTTTCGTCTGTTATTAAGAGTAGTGGGAAATATAATGGGGTGGTTTTCCCGTTGCCATCCCTAGCGCAGTACCACAACCATTCAAACTGCTCCAGTCATGCTTGTAGTATTCCAGTTTGAAGCCGGTCCACGATCATTTCCTCTGCGCCTTGAGCTGGTTCTAATGATCGCTTCTGCCCTTCATCAGGGAGGGATAGGAAATAGGTAACCAGATTTTGGAAGGACTAGGGATGGGACATGATTTTTTTCAGTAAGTAATTGAGAGCAAAGCATGGCTGGCTTGGGCAGGGTCGCTTTCCTGAAGTAGGCCTATTCTCTACCGGGATCGTAGAAAATCTTGAAACCATTCTAAATTGGCGTTTTTGTTGACTACAACTAATGTTAAAATATGTAGAAAGAGGAGAAAGACGATAGATTGACTCATACACGTCATCTTAAGGTAAATAAGAAAGAAGCTGTGACATTTTTGTAGAAAATCTAATGCAAATAATATATAAAACATGTTATAGATAAACAGATCTACTACTTTTGGGAGTACGATGTCGTTCTTATCGCCAAATTAAAGAAAAAGCATTGAACTTGATGACTCACTATCATATCTATTTGTATAATTTATCAAATATCATAATTCAAGTTTTTTTTGTTTAAAGGAAACGTGCGATAAATAGTAGGTTCGATGATATCTACGATATTGTAAAATCCACTCGAAGATCCAACTTTTTATCGCACTTCTCAAACATTTAATTCTCTTTATTGACTCAGTCGGTATTGTTTACGGTGTGGATTATCATAATCACATTAATTTCTGAAGATTATATTGCGGTCGCTTATTCGGGTGCCGCCAGTGACGACCTAAGACAAAGTTTTTCTGTGTTCGCGAATTCAAAAGTTTTGTTGGGCGTGTGTTTTTGTTTGTTCTTGAAACTCTGATAGTGATTTGTAAATGAGCGGAGGAGCTACATTGATCAGCTTACGATACGGAAAAAGTGAGTGATACTATGTTTTGATCAACGAGGCTAAATTAATTAGAACCAAAGAAATTAACGAAATTAAAGAAATTTCTAGTGAAAATTATTCTATAAAAAACCCTCTATGATATTGCTTTGATGTCATTCTATTGTAAAATTAGCAGAAAACAAGTTATAAGGCCCAAAAGAAAATTTGTTCAAAAATTTTTAGTTATTTTTGTTTATAACACTTGTATTAATCATTTTACGATTACAAGTTATAGAAATAAAGTTGTAGACAATTTATTTTGCTACAAATAATTTTGTATAAAATTGTTTGTAGGATTTAGTACAGTCACTGAAGTTTTTCACTCCCATTTCGTTGAACCTCCATCGATTTTTATGAAAATTGGTGAGTAGTTAGAGGATACCTTAAGAAACAAAAGTGTCAACTTGCGCTTTTACCCTGGAGGTGGATGCCACCTCTTCTCGGGGGTGCGAATTATTTTATTAAAAATATCCCCAGAAATGGATAGAGGGACCAAATCTAAACAAAATATCTGATAAAGTTATTAAAATAAATCCATACTTTTTGAGTTATTGAAGATCTAAGATTTGGATTTTTCGTGAAAAAAAATGCATGTTTTAAAGCAGTTTTTCATAAATAACTTAAAAACTATAAGTTTTTATCAAATAGTTGTTATTACCAAATTGAAGCTAATAAAAAACTTGAAAAACATTTTAATATTAGACATAACAATACAAAATACACTACACTAAGACAAACAAACACTTTAAAATTTATATGGCGAAGCTACATATTGTGAAAAAGCCCTATATATGTATATATGTAGCTTCGCCATATAAATTTTAAAGTGTTTGTTTGTCTTAGTGTAGTGTATTTTGTATTGTTATGTCCAGTTTTTACATTTATGACATTCTACTATGTCGGATAGTCCACAATTTTAATATTAATTTAAAGTGAGTTATAGGTAATTAAATGTATTTTTTTTGCGAGTACTTAAATCTGAATATTCAATCTTAAATAACGGGAAAATAATTCATTTTATAAAATATACTTATTAAACAATTTTCAAAGTACTCAGAAATACCTATAAAATGAGCTCTAGAAGAAATTGATAGCATCAAAATTAAGCAATAATGATGAAAATAAGAGGACCCTTTCGAATTTTTTTGAAAAAAGTAAAAAATTTAAACAAAAATTAAAATTTTCTGTTAAGAAGAAATTAAGACTTTCTTTATTTTAGCATAAGTGATGACTTCAAAAATTTTGACCGGTTTAAAATGCATATAGAGCTAAAGGGCTCTTTACGGAATAGACGAAGGCATCCTTCTAAATGGTGAAAGAGTAAACAATGTTAGATATGCCGACGACACCATGGTGATAGCAGTTAGTTTAGAGGGACTTCAGAGGCTAATGGACAGAATAAATGAGTACAGTCAACGGTACGGTACAAAACTAGTAGTCAAAACTACTAAACTAGTAGTCCTAATCCACCTGCTCCAGAAGAATTGTTAAAAATGATTTTTTGCAAGTGCAAAAAAGGATGCGGCACTTCTTGTCGGGTTATTTTACAATGCAGACTGCGGATCATGCAGTGGGGACAATTCCTAAATAGACCTCCAATTAATGAAAAAGGAGAAATTGGTGAAGAATGCTGTGATGAAGAGTGAAAAATTAACAATTAAAGTACTATTAATATTTGATTAATTTATGAAACATTAATAAATAAAAAAATTAATGAACTTTTCATATATTTTAATATTTGTTTCAATTTGTTTTCCTCTTAACTAATAAATTAAATTTTTATACATAAGCACTAAAAAAATTGTTCAGGAAATGTAGAAAGAATAATATTAATAAAGTTTGGAATATATTAATAAAGTTTATCATAACCAATAAAAAAGTTTCTAACTCATTAAAGCTAATAAAAAAAATCTAATATTTTTATGACAAGGGGTATTTTTTTAAGGGTGCAAAATTACGCAATAAATAAATAAATACTTTAAAACTCAATCAATAAGATTTCAATTCAGTAATTTATTATTCAAATAATTAAAGTTTCCTGAAAATAATTTTTTTAAATGATTCTGCTTTAAGGGGGTGATTTTTAATGGTTGAAATTTCACAGTCAATCAAAAATTATATTTTAAACATTAAAGAAACTATTTGGGTAATATTAATATGCAATTTGATATTTCAGAAATATAAACAATGATTGTTTCATGATTTTCGATTTAAGGGATAGTTGCTAAAAGGGTTGAAAAATTAATTAAAATCATAAATCATGCTTATAAATGTTGCAAAATAGATATTTTATTTAATTAATCGAGATTGCTTATGCCAGAATGCTTAAGTCTGCATTTTTTATTATTTTTAACAAAAGAAGTGTATCTCCAACCTAAGATGCAAAAAGCGCAAATTGAGCATCTGCCACTTTTGAAGTTGAGGGTAAAATATACTTAATCCCAAATTTTCATGCAAATCGATGGAGGTTCGCCGAAATAGGAGGTAATAGTTATTTTTAACTTCATTCACTGTACTAATTATTAGTTTACGACATGAAACGCGAAAATTTGAACACAAACTTGAACCGCAAACTTGAACTTAAGGTTATTCTTACCCTCCCAATACACCAAAAAATTCAATTGTATCCTTTAAAAAATGCACGCTACTGGATAAAAAATTTAACATTTCAATGGATTATTATGGCTAAGTAAATTTTTAGAAAGTCACTTAATCCCTAAGAGGCCCAATCCAATCAAAATGTGCTAAGAATCTCCTCGTTAACAATAAAAGTTGCTACATGGAATATAATAAGTCTGTTAGATAGATAGATATATTCCATGTTAACAAATCTTTCAACTTATCTGTTACGAGTTGTTTACCATTTTCAGATCAATTTTTTTTTCTTTATTCCAAGGCATAGCCAATTTTTCTTAACATCATACAGGTCTTTGCTCCCACAGCTAACAAAATGAGGATAAAATTAAACAGTTTTGGCAATAAATAGACATCGCATTGAAATTTACCAAAGATTTAAAAGAGCAAAATAGATAAGTGGGTTGGTAAAAACCAATGTGATGGAAAAGTGTTAAAAATGTTTCGCTTCTTACTTACGTCTTGCATAAACAGCTTATGCTGTCGGATTACGGTCTCATTACTTTTCTTCAACGCTTCTCTTTCATTCACATTATTTACACTCCTTAATCAAGTAGATCATAAGTTATCATTGTACATTAACGTCTCCTACAGTTTCTTTTTAAATTATTTTAATTATTAACTTCGCTTATAATTTCTTTTTTGTTTTCATTTACTTAATGTGGAGAATCTTCTTTCAGTGACGAATCCTCCTTCTAGACCATAGAAATTATCAAAAAAAAGTCTTTTTCATGATAGTCTTTGGTACAGGTATCTAACAATTGCTTTTGATATATTTGGTGATAACAATATGAAATAAACAAAATTTCTTCTTTGGATGTCCTCTTCTTTTTTTCTCATTTCTCCCTCCTTCATTATTGTTTTAAAATTTCGAGTCTCTGGCAATCGCATAATGAAACCAAGCCATCTAGCTCCTTGGCCTTGTATTTTTGCCGTAATTGCTGGTTTTCCATACATCCTCATTATTTCGTTATTTGTTGGTCTTCTTTAAATATTATCTGCCATTTTTATTTCTCCAAAAATTTTTCTGAGCACCCTTCTTTCCCAGATCTCTACTTTCTCTTGTTCCTGCTGGTTCATAATTTACGTTTCACTGACATACATTAATGTGGGTCTGATTTAGCTGTTTTGGCACAATTTTGCTTTCAGTAATGAATTTAGTGACCCTACCGCTGTGCTTCATGTAATTAATATTTTCCTCCTTCTCCTCCTTAGTCCTAATCCCTTTTGGGATGTGGTGACACCTTTAGGCCTTTACAGTTTTTTCACGATTTCCCTCCATACTTCCCTGTCCTGGGCTAGTTGTTCGGCTCTATGTAACCCTTGGTTATTCAATAACATTAGAAATACTAGAAAAGCTTATAAGCGAGAATGACTCTTAGGAACACGATAAATAGGGTAACAATGGAAGGAAGCTTTTCAAGACAGTTCACAGTAAATAAAGATTTAAAACAAGGGGATCCGTTATCAACGAATTTATTTAACCTAGTATTAGAACAAATCGTAAGAAGATTAAATATGAGAACAAATAGAACTATTTTCAATGGCAGGGAACAGTGCATAGCGTACGCGGATGATGTAGAGAATCTTCGTAAGAAGATTCGTAATCTTCATAATCTTCGTAAGAAGATTAAATATGAGAACAAATAGGACTATTTTCAATGGCAGGGAACAGTGCATAGCGTACGCGGATGATGTAGCTGATACTAGCGAGAGCAAAAAAGAACAAACATTTGGAAAAACTTTTCCAGAAATTTGAAACAAAAACGCAATATATGAAAATGTGAGGAGACGTAACAGATAATAGCAAATATATCAAAATGAAAGTAGCAGAGACTGTCTATAGTTTTGAAAAGTGTCAAAATTTGAATACTTTTAAGTCGTTCTAATATCTCTTCTCTTCTTTCCTAAGATGATAGAACCTCTTAAATCTAAAAAAAAAGCTTCTTTTTTAGATTTAAGAGTTTCTATGGGCTCTGGGAAGCTAAAAATTTGTATGAAGTCATGTTTTTATATGCTTTATTCATTATTATATATGCATTATTATAAATCAAAGAAAACGAATGGCAAGAATACTATAAAAAATAACTAACCGAAGACCGCCCCGAATTCAAAGAATCAGAAATAGACGGAATAGAAATCTACACACATGACGAAATCGAATTAAGCCTAGCTGAGGTAAAAAAAAACGATCAAAACTCCAACGAACAAAAAAGCAGAAGGTCCCGGCGGAATACCAAATGAATTGATAAAAAACGGATCGGAAAAGTTATTCCGTATGATACACAAAATGTTTGAGAGGGCACTGAATGCAGAAGACTTACCGGCAGAATGGACCCAAGCATATATGACATCAATATATAAGAAAGGAAATAGAAAAAACTGCGAAAACTATCGGGGAATCAGCATTATATCGTCTATAGGCAGACTGTATGGAAAGACCATAAAGGAAAAATTAGAAATATATATATCTACAAGATAAAATCGGAGAAGACCAGGCAGGCTTCACAGCGGGGAAAGCATGCTTAGATCACATTTACATGGTCGAACAACTAATAGAAAAAAGAATGGCCAAAAATAGATCCGTCCATCTGGCTTTTGTTGATCTTAAGAAGGCATATGACTCAATACCTAGAACCAAGCTATGGAAAGAAATGCCACGAATATTAATAAACGCGGTAAAAGCACTCTACAAGAATAACGAAGTAGCTATCAAAACGGGCAATAGAATATGCACTCAATTTAAAACGACAAAGGGACTACTACAGGGTTGCTCCACATCCCCCACCCTGTTCAAAATATTCCTGGAAAAAACCCTGAAACCATGGAAAATAAAGTGCGAAGGAATGGGTATACCAGTAAGGAACGAATATCTATATACGCTAAGTTTTGTTGACAACCAAATAGTGATCGCACAAGACGAGGATGACCTCAGTTTTATGTTGAGAAAACTAGAGCAGGAATATACAAAGAACGGGATGGAAATAAACCTAAAGAAAACTGAATACCTAACAACGGAGAATACAGAAATAAAACAGCTGGAAATAGACGAAGTGTAAACAAATCAAAGGAACAGAGAAGTATTTAGGTTTCATAATATCAAACAAAGGAACAACGAAGGAAGATATAAAAAATAGACTAGGACAAACATGAGACTGCATACGAAAATTGAACCCGGTACTATAGGATAAGAACATCAGCATGAAAACAAAGAAAAAAATATATAATACCATGACAAGAAGTATCCTTACTTATGGGTGTGAAAATTGGACAATAAATAAGAAAACCAAAAACAAAATAAGAGCAACAGAGATGGAATTCCTAAGGAGAAGCTGCAGAGTAACAAGAAGAGATAAATTAAATAACATGGACATTAAGAGGAGAATGGAAATGAAATCCGACGTAATAGACTACATCGAACAGAAGAGGTTAATCTGGTACGGACATGTCAGAAGAGCAGACCAAAATCGGTGGATAAATAGAATAACAGAGTGGAGCCCGATAGGAAGAAGAAAGAGAGGCAGACTCCGAAGATCTTTCAGAGATAAAGTGGACGAAGCAATGAAAAGAAGAAACCTACAGGAAAGGGACTGGCTAAACAGGAAAAATTGGAGAAAACGGTTGAGTGAAGGAATACAGTGAAAACTGTGGAAATCCTTGTATATATATATATATATATTGAAAGCACAAGTCGTGGTGCTGATCGGTGCGTGGGCACTTTTGACCATCTTATCCCGCTAGGCTTTATCGATTAATTTTGGCACAGCAGTCAATTCATCAGTTTTTACTCTTTCTTTTCTAGTTGCGTCATTGTAATAATCATAAATCTCCTCTGACAATATTTCAAGTTCCTCCAATACAGCTTCTTTATCTGGTTCATCCCCGGATATACGCTGGGTTTGAGCCCTTCAAATGCTCCCAAAAATCTTCAGACTCCAAAAAATTTATGATCATATTTTCTGTTAATCCATTAAACCAACATGCGTTTTTTCTTTATTATCTAAAAGAGAATACATTATTAAAATTTACAAATATATTAACTAATACCTTATACGTAGTAATAAAAAATACATAAAAATAAATAATTAACTTGCAAAAAGAGTAGAAATTTAACTACTTTATTTAATAGATACTTATCAAATTGTCATGTATTTACTACTGATGGGTCTTTGAAATTCACACCACGTCGATATAAACAACTAAATTACATACTAGACAGTATCGGCCAAATTTGGCAGTGTTGCCAAACTAAAAAAGTACACCGTAAATAAAAACATGATCGAGTAAAAATCACAGTTTTTTTTTAACTTGGGAACGATTATCACCAATTCAGAGGGCATAGTAGCGACATGGAAACAATATTGTAAAATGTTGTTTCATAGTGACCATAAAGATGTGAATCCAGAAGAAGTAAAGGACGAAAAGGAACCACATATTTTAAAATCGGAAATAGAAACCGCAATAAAAAAATTAAAAACTGGAAAATCTCAAGAAGACGGAATTACGGAGGAAGCATTTAATGAAATGGAAGAAATAAAAATTGAAGTACACTTTCATATCCATTTATAAGAAAGGCTCACCAATTGACTGTAATACCTCACTATAGCCCTGATCTCCCACGCAAGTAAAGTTCCGCTAACTATAATTAACGAGACATTCAAATCAATACTTCTACCACAGATTGCACAAGAACAATGTGGATTTATCCCTGGAAGAGGTACACGAGAACAAATTCTCAATATGAGACAAATTATAGAAAAATCTAGAGAATTTAATCTAGAAACTTATTTGTGCTTTGTCGACTACTCGAAAGCGTTCGATAATATAAAGTGGCATAAAATGTGGGGAATATTGAGAGAAATGGGTACCCCCAACATGTAATATACCTACCGAAACAACTGTATATCAACAACACGGCAAACGTAAGAGTCAACAACATATACTCCGATAATTTTAAACTAAAAGCCGGTGTTCGTCAAGGATGTATTATCTCTCCCACGTTATTCAATATACATAGCGAACACATCATGCGCATTGAATTCGACGGATAGCAAGGAAAAATAGCAGTCAGAAAAATCATCAATCTCCGCTATGCTGACGACACTTTAGTACTAGCATCATTGACAAATGACCTTGAATATATCATGAACAAACTAGATACTATTAGTCATGAATATAGACTTAAAATTAATGTACAGAAAACCAAGGTAATGATAATCGATCGAATTAGAAATAACCAGCCAGAAATACGAAACGTAGCGGGGTTTGAAGTGGTAAGCCGTTTCAATTACTCAGGTTCTGTTTTCACAAACAATGGTGGATGCGAAGAAGAGATACGTCGACGACTTACAATGGCCAGATCAGAAACGGTCAAACTTACTAAAATCGCTTATATTTCCTATCGCTACCTATGCGTCAGAAACTTCGACCATTAAAAAGTCCGACTCACGACGTATAATGGCCTTTGAAATGTGGGTATATCGTAGAATGATGCGCATACCCTAGACATCACATCGCACAAATATCTCAATATTGACAGAACTCAACAACAATAATAGGCTTACCACAATCATCAACCGAAATATATTGAGGTACTTTGGACACATTACCAGACGAATGGAAGGCATGGAAAGATGGGTGGTTGATGGCAAGGTAGATGATAAACGAACTCGAGGAAGATCGTCACTTCGATGGTCAGACCAAATAGAGCTGATATTCGCGCCCAGGAGAGGGAAGAATGGATAGCAACCATTTGTCAAATACCATAACGTCATCACATCCTTACGAAGGATAAAGGATAGAGGAGGAGGAGCACCTTACGCTCTAATATTCCCAGAAGTCTTTTATCCTTTTGCGTTAGAGTTCATTTTTCTACCTCGAATGTGAAAACCGGCCTCAGCAGTGTTTGGTATATAATAATTTTCAATTGGACTAATTTTGTGAGGACAAAACAGTCCGGATTTTTTCTTTGTGCTTTCATAACAATAAAGTTTTTTAACAGAAGGTGGTCGTTAACCTTTTTCCCAACCCCCCAATTTTCGAAGGACCATTTCTCCTGCTCTCGTTTGCCCTGAGTCTGCGTCTCACTGTCGTTGGTTACCACAACCTTCCACAGAGTTGCTCAGGTTACCGGGGTTTACCGCGTTTAGGTGAGTGTTGGAATTGAGTAGGAGAGGCTAGTTACACTAGCAGAATACAGCGTCACATTTTGCGCAATACTGCCTCATTAAAACCATAATTTCAATTTTTCGATAACTAATAAATGAAACTTCTTGAATGATGTATAGCTGAATATTTGTGGTATTGTCCTCATTCCACGTGAAATTTAGGTTTTTTTGTACATTTTTAGAAAAGTTATTAATCATTTTCAAAAAATCGACTTGATTTTCAAGATCTTTAAGTTTCATCTTACATAACTTTTCTCTTTAATAACCTCCAACCGTCATAATATTAGCACAACCTAAAAATGTGTAGGTATATAATTGAGAAGCAAATAAATATTTAAAACGTTTACATTAACATGTCAATAAACACGTTAATTAAAAATCTTTAGATAGATTTAAAAGATGTTTAGATTTATACTTACACGACTCTCATTTTAAAAATACTATTAATTTGAAATATTTACTGTTTTGTCTATTATTATTAACAATTAAAATTACTTCCAGATTGGAGTAATTAGATTATAAGGTAGAAGATTTTAAATACACACATTTTTGTTAAAAAAAAAGCCTTCACTAACAGTTTATAATTACTCCATAACGAGACAATAATATATTGTTAATAACAAATTAGGTTAGTTTATAACATAGACGTCGAAGTGCACAAAGGCATATATAATATATTTAAAAAGAAAATAAGAGCCAAGAAAAAATGGTACGTTCAAACAAGCGTTAGGAATTAAAAGTACCACTAGAAAGACATAACGACCAGAATGTGCATAGGAAGGTGAAAGAACTGGTCGGACGAACAAACCAGACTAGTTTATTAGATGAAAAAGATACAATTATCTGTAAAAACACCTTTTTTTCGTCTTTATAGAGGATGGTCTGGAATATTCAAAAGACATCTCAGTCCAGGAGACGCCTGACTGACCTTAGTGCAGGATTCGTTCTTCGTACCTCCCGAGGTACTTTAAAATGCCCTCTCGTCGCCGAGTCTACGTCGAATGCCTACCTGCTAAACCAGACCCCCTCTGTCATCCAGCGATCCGGAAGCGGGGTCAACGGTGTAAGGCTCGCATCACTTCCGAAGCACCACCTTTATTCAGTCATTCTCCTTTTACTGACATCCACACTCCAATCATCAGCAAGGAGGCTCCCTGTCTCGTTCCAGGTAGCGCGTAGAAAACGCTCATCGCTCCTAATACGGCATCACTCCCAGACGAGCATTTCCTCCTTCCCCGCAGTCTGACTCACGCAGTCTAAATTATAAATTCTGACCCACTTTTCTAGCTTAAACTTCCAGTATCTTATACTGTTACCTTTGCCGTTAGTCCAGCTGTCTTTCTTTCTCTTCTTTTTTCTTGATCACTGCACGGATATAGTTGTGTATACTAGTCTAACCTGATTTATTTTCAATCATTCTCTCAATCAGATTTCTCACTGTAACAAAATTCACACCTTTCTCTCTTTCCATTCTGTTTCTTTCCACTATTCATTTGTTGCAATCTAACATCGTATGTGTCACAGTGTCCGAGTGTTCACAGTATAGGCATTCATCTGTGTCAGTCTTTCTAAACCTAAAGAGGTAGACCCTAAAACACCCGTGTCCTGTGATCAACTGCGTCAGGAAATAATCCAGTCGCCTGTGGCCACAGTCCACCCAACCTCTTATCAGCAGGATCAGTATTTTCGTACACTGTGCCACATCCTCTGTTCTGTTCCATTATTCTTGCCATCTTTCAATTGACCTTTTTTTTCCTATCTTCTCTCGGTCGTAGTAAGGTTTGGGCCTCTTCTCTCATAAAACTCTTTTCTTTCCACCGCCCAAACCTGCAACGGAACACATCCAGTGATGGTCTACAAGGCTGCCGCAGATACAATCCTGTAGGCGCATGCCAGTCGCAACAGACTTGTTATGTCCACTTGTGTCATGAGCCTCCTATCCTTAAAAACACCTAGAAAATAGAAAAAAGGAAAGAATACATACATGAACTATTAGAAGATTGTGAGTCAAAAATGAACTATACAACAGTAAAGATACTGAGCCAAGTATAACAAAAAAAGAAGTCAAGTCAACGAAAAATCTCTCAACAATCGGAAATATATATTTTTTTTTGAGGGTATACAAGGCAACTATCGAACACGGTGATTAATTTAATCTTGCCCAATTACTTTCGATCAATAGATCATCTTCAGGGACATTCAGGGAATGTCATACATGTAAAATTTGGACATAACAATACAAAATACAATACACAAAGTCAAACAAACACTTTAAAAATTTTAAGGAGAAGCTACATGTTGTATAGAAGCCGGAGACAGAATCGGTAATATATTTTTTAATAAAATACACGAATTAAGATTTTGAAATTTTTAAAGTAAATCACTTTAAAATAATAAAAGCAAACAATTTACGTTTTAGGGGGAAAGAGGTGGGGCTGGCGGGGAAAATTTGCTCTGATCCTACTGTTTATTCACATAAAGCGTAAAAAAAACTTTAAAAAAAATGATTTAGGTTATAGGTATCGATCTCAAAAAATATGTTTTACCCCGCAAAAGCTGGCAATACAGTTAAAAACCTTAAAAAACTTAGTTTTTTTGGGATTAGAGGTGTTTCGCTTAATTTGTGAATGTACTTAAATATTTAGTTACTTTAACTTATATGCAACCTATAAAAGAACCTTGATTTAATTTATTTTGAAATCTATAAAATGTGGAAAATTCTTCAAAAACTCATAAAAACCAGTTTTTTAGATTTTTGAAGGGGACGCATCTAACGAAAAACCTGGGAAAAATCAAAAATGTAGTTTTTTAATAAATACATAAAATGGAAACAAGATTAAGGCTGCAACGGTCTCCAAAAAAAGTTAAACGCGTTAACCTACGGTTCTCTAAAAAATAGACAAGTTTTGTAAAACTCCCAGCTATGCATATGAATTTTTTAAAAATTTAAATTAATTTAAACCTACCGAAAAAAAACTAAAAGCAAAAAATTGAGGTTTTTGGCAGTAAGCGGTAAGTGTGGAGGGCAAAAATCTGAGTCCTATTTTTAATCACATAAAACGTAAAAAACTAAAAAAAAAATTATTCAGGTTGAATCTATCTCAAACAATATGATTTTCCCAGCAAAAACTCGCAATACCGTTAAAAACCTTAAAAAACATAGTTGTGTGTGGGTTTAAAGGTATTTCGCTTAATTTATTAATGTCCTTGAGTACTTAGTTACTTTAAGTTATATATAACCTATAAAGAAACCTTAATTTAATCTATTTCAAAGTCTATAAGATGAGGAAAATCTCCAAAAACCTCTAAAAACCAGGTTGTTAGGTGTTTGAAGAGGACGCATTTAAAGGAAAGATCAGAAATGTAGTTTTTTTAATAAATATACAAAATAGAAACAAGATTTGAGCTGCAACTGTCTCCAAAAAAAGGTAAACGGTTTTCTTCGAAAAAAAATTTCTTTTAAGGTTATGTACACTTAACCTACGGTAGGCATTTTGCCGATCTCAACGGCGGTACCCTTTAATGCTAAAATATATAAAGAAGTAACCCATAGACCAACCCAGTACGGTATAATAAACAAAAATAAATACTTTATATTTGATTTTGCGAGAGAAAAAAATATTAAAAGCATTCCTAATTACTAAATTTTTTTTGAACCTGTTCTCTATCCTTCCATTGTTGGATATAGGTCTCCCCAGTTCTCTCCATCTTTCCCTATCTTGAGCTGTTCTCTACCATGTGGGACCTCCTTGTTTCCTGATGTCATCTTTCCGCCTCATCTGTGGTCTGCCTCTTGATCTCTTTGCATGGTATGGACGCCACTGTCCGATGACATTGTTTCATCGTCCGTCTTGGAGACGTTCATTGTGTCCAGTCCATTTCCATTTCAATTTTGCTGCTTGTTTTATCGCGTCTACCGTCTTTGTTCTGGTCCTGATCCACTGGTTACGTTTTCTATCATTCAGTGATATACCCAACATTTGTCTCTCCATCGCTCTTTGTGCCTTGCTTATCCTATTCAAATTTTCCTGTGTAAATGTCCATGTCTGTGCTCCGTAGGTGAGCACCGGTATTATACAGGAGTTATATACCTTGCTTCGTAAGTATAGAGGGATTGTTTGATTTTTTAGAACGTAAGAAAGTTTGCCGAACGCTGCCCATCCCATTCTTACTCGTCTCGATATTTCGGCTGTTTGATTTTCTCTGTTAGCTCTGATTGCTTGTCCTAGATAGATATACTCATTTACCTGTTCTATTTTTTCTGTTTGTATTTTTATTGCCTCTTGGTCTTCCGTGTTTGTCATTACTTTTGTTTTGTTGAAGTTAATTTTTAGGCCTTTTTGCAGTGATTTTTCATGAAGTTCATTCAGCATTAATTCCAATTCTTGTCGTTCCGAGGAGATCGGGAGTATATCATCCGCATATCTAAGGTGATTTAGGTACTTTCCGTTAATACATATTTCTCTGTTTTCCCAATCTGTTGATTTTATTATATCTTCGAGGGTTAAGGTAAACAGTTTAGGTGAAATTGTATTGCCTTGTCGGACTCCTCGTTTAACTTTTATATTATCCGTTATTAATGTGTCGTCCAGAATTACGGTCATGGTTGCGTTTTGGTAAATATTATGTATCAATTGTCGGTATCTTGAATCTATTCTTCTATTGACCAGAGCTTCTTCAACCGCCCAGTGTTCAATGCTGTCGAAAGCCTTTTCATAATCTACGAATGCTAAGTACAGCGGAAGGTTGTATCCATTGGTTTTCTCAATTAAGATTTTAAGCGCATGTAGATAGTCGATTGTGCTGTATCCTTTCCTGAATCCGGCATATTAAGATTGTGTTGGCATTTCTCCATTGTTTAGGTATTTTACCTTCAAACAGACATTTTGTTGAACAGTATTTTTAGCATTCTTTTTATCGTGTCTCCTCCTTCTTTTAGCAGTTCCGCCAGTATTTTGTCCTCATCGGCTGCTTTATTTCTTTTCATGTCGTTCATGGATTTTTCGATTTCATCTTCAGTTATTTCTGGTAATACCTCTGAGCCAACATTTTGTATTTTTCTCGAGAGATTTTGTTTAGATGATAGTGGTGGGTTATTTTTAGAACTGTATAGGTCTGTGTAAAATCTTTTTGTGATTTTTACTATTTCTTCTAGATCTCTTTCTTTACTGTTCTCAGCTTTAAGCATGATTAGTTTTCTTTTTCCTATATTTGTCTTCATTGTTTTTAAACTTTTGTTCTTCTCTATGATTTTTTTAGTGCGATCTTCTTGGTATTTCTTTAAATCTCCCTTTATCTGTTTTCTTATGGTTTTGTTCAGTTCGGTAAACTCCACTGTATTTATTTTGTTCATTATCATTCAGGAGTTGTCGTTTTTTTAGCATATCTTGTGATTTAACGCTAATTTTTGGTTGTTTTCGCTTTTGTTTATTAGCAATCATCAGGCCTGCTTCTAGTAGTTCTGATGTTATTTTATCGTTTAATTTGCCTAGTTGCAAACGGTTTAGCTGTGATATGTCACTTCTTTTTAGCTAGTTTATGTATTGCTCTTTGCGTTCTTTAAAAAGTTCTGTATCTATCTCTTTTTTAGATGGTTTAACTTTTTGTCTGTCTGTTGTGGCGTTAATTTTGATTTTGGCCCTAACAATTCTGTGATCACTTCCTACGGAAATCATATTTATGACAGTAACGTCTTGTACTATGTTCTTTTCTTTGGATAGTATGTAATCAATCTCATTTTTGGTTGAACCATAATTAATAAATTACTCAGAAAAAATTCGCAGTGGTTGATTGTATACTGTTAAATATTAAAAGGGAGTATAAAAACTCCTGTTTTGTGTAATTCGTATATTTTAAATTTTTTAATATAAAATTTCAAATATACCGATCACAAAAAAATAAGTTTTAGTTTTTCTTCTAATTTCTTAAAAGCTTCTAATGTCAACGTAAAAAATTACACAAAACAACATTTTGTCTTCTTATTTCAAAATCTTGTGATCAAAATCCATTCGACGGAATTATAAAATGATTATATCGTTAATACAACATTTTCAATTATATTAAATTATATTATTAAAACAGGATCAACCCTCGTAGATAATTTAATTAAAATATTGTTTACCCAATACCTCAATAAGCAGATAAGCAGTTCGAATTACAATTTAATACCGTCTAATTTTATTTAATAAAGAAGGAATCCCGATCACTTAGCCGTAATGACAAGATGATGTAAGAAAACGGAATTATTTAGTGCTAGAATATTGAGTTCATGTCCCTCCAGGTATCGAATTATTGACATATCTCTATAGAATTAGCCAAGGGGATGTAAGTTCAAAACGACGAAACTGAATGGGGTTGTTAACTGAGAGAATCAGTGGGATATATAATTACGTGTCATCGCAAAGCGGGAATAGGCATATATACTCTGGAATGAAAGAAAAGAAAAAAAATAATCTGTTTCTAATAATCTTCCTAGAAAATATTATGTGATTTTTATAAATGTCATTTTTATTTATAAATAGAATAGAATAGAATTTATTTAGTCAATATACAAAAATTTATAATTTATATTTATAAAGTCAATATACATTTTTACATACATGCATATAAAATTTTTGAGAATTTAATCATAACAAACAGATTTTTAATATTAAACTCCTCCTCCTCCTCCTCGCCAACTTCCTCCAGGAGCTCATTGGTTTAGTGGAAGATTTAAGACTCCAGTGCTTCCAAGATCACCTAAAGGTCCACGACCAACCAGACCAACAAAATCTCCATTACCTCCACAACCACAAGCTTATTATTCACCACCCAGAACACCAGCCGAAATCAGAACACCTCCACCTTCTCCTGACTTGGCGAAAGAACGCGATCTTGATACAGATGCTTATCTAGCTAGATTAATAGCCCGACATCCCGATTTACCTCCACTGCCACCAGAGGTAAAGGTAGGTACCTTACCTACACCACCAATGACTCCCCCTCGACGACCAGGAGGCATACCAGGTTGGCCAGATTCACCTGAACGGCCTTTACCACCTACTCCTCCCATTCATCAAATGCCCTTATCTTTTCAAATGCTTGACTGGGGAGAACCTCCTGATTTATACGAAACTTTTGAAGAACCTGAAACTCCTCCATTTCAAGCACCGGATGTTACTGATAAAGATATATCTGATTTTCTTATGCCCAATTTTCTAGCTTCACCTCCACGTACAATGGCAGGTCCTGATTTTCCGTCTACACCCCCACGTCCTATACCTAGGCCGAAATGGATGGAAACCCATCTTCTTCTGCGGTGACTCCAAAAATGAGGGAAATGGTACTTCGAGCCGATTTGGCTGATAGCTATCTTTATCCTCCTGGTGGTGAAAGACCCACAAGAAAACGAGCTTCACCTCCAAAAATGCCAGTAATTCCGGGATCTCCCCCACCTACAAATATATTTGGTTTACCAACTCGAGTTCAATATTCGCCACTGTATAAATTGATTTAACAATTTAAGAAACAACAAACACACTAATTAAAAATATAAAAACACAAAATATCATCATAATAGGCAAATACCTTGACCAAACTAGTACTATTATGTAAAAGCTGTACTTAGGCACTTCGTTTTTTAATAGAAACTATGTTTCAAATGTTTGAATGTTTCATTTTTTATGCTCTTTGTCAACCTAAATCATTGTGCTCTAATAGTATCTCTAGATCTTGTATCGTGATCATGGAAGTTGCAGGTTATATTAAACTTTTTTTTTGGCATGAACTTTAATCTTCTTCTTCTTCTTCTTGACCTTCTATCGTCCATGTTTGGACATAGGCCTCTCCCAACTCCTTCCATCGGTCTCTATCCTGAGCAACATATTTCCAATTTGTTCCGGCTATTCTTTTAATCTCATCAACCCATCTCAAAAACAAAAAAAACAAAAAAAAAACAAAAAAAAACAAAAAAAAACAAAAAGTATGAAATGTAGCGAAGTAAAAGAAATAGTCAGCAAAACATTAAATAGAAAATTTAAAGAAATCGATAATACAACGTAAAGCACAGAAGATAAGATAGAATCCCTTAATAAATCAATAGACGACATTAAAGACAATTTTATGAAGAACGAAGAAGGTAAGAATAATACATGGATGACGACAGAGATTCTGCAACTAATGGAAGAAAGAAGGAAAACAAGAACGATAACTCCATGTATAAAACATTACAGCGAGAGATACAGAGAAAGATCAGAGAAGCCAAACAGAAAGAACTGGAGAAAAAATGCCAAGAAATCGAAATTCTCCAAAGTAAATACGACGACTTCAACGTGCATAAGAAGTAAGAGAAATTACAGGTAAATGTAAAAACAGAAGAATAAGTAAACTTGTTAATGACAATGGAGAGATAATCGTGGACAAAGAGAGTATCAATGATACCTGGAAAAATTACATAAGAAATTTATTTTTTGATGAGAGAGAGAACCAGCCCCCAATACCTACGGAAACAGGACCACCTATACTAGTGGCAGAAATATTAGCAGCCATAATATCACTAAAAGAAGGTAGAGCTCCAGGACCAGACGGAGTACAATCTGAATTTCTTAAACTTCTTGATGATGAATCTTTAAGAATACTATGTAAAATCTTTAATAATATCTATGACACAGGCAATATCCCAAAAGATTGGCTACTTTCAGAATTTATTACCTTACCAAAGAAACAGGGAGCAAAAAAGTGCGGAGAATATAGGCTAATAAGTCTAATGAGCCATACATTAAAACTTTTTCTTAAAATTATACATCGTAGAATATACAAGCTATGCGAAGAGAGAATACAAGACACACAGTTTGGATTCATGAAAGGCGTAGGTACAAGATATGCACTGTTTAGTCTACAAGTATTATTTCAAAGATGCAGAGATATGACTTGCGATATTTACACCTGCTTTGTGGACTACCAAAAAGCATTTGATACAGTTCAACACCAAAAAATGATGGATATTCTAACAAAAGCCCAAATGGATGATAAAGATCGGCGTATAATACAAAATTTCTACTGGAACCAATCAGCCACAATAAGAACGAATTTTGGAGGTGAACCAACGGAAATGATCCAGATTCTACGAGGCGTTAGACAAGGTTGTATACTTTCACCTATATTATTTAATCTATATTCAGAGGAAATATTTAGTGAAGCCTTGGAAAAATGCGAACATGGAATACTTCTAAATGGAGAACGCCTAAACAACATCCGTTATGCAGACGACACCGTTATTTTTGCAGACAGTTTGAACAGTTTACAGCAACTAATAAACAACGTAAATGAAGTAAGTGAAAGATTTGGACTTCAAGTAAATATAACAAAAACTAAATTTATGATCATCAGCAAAAATAAAGTTAGAGACGCTCAACTACTTATCAATAATACACCAGTGGACCGAGTAAAACAGTATAACTATCTTGGAACAACAGTAAATGAACAATGGGATCACTCACAGGAAATAAAATGTAGAATAGAGAAGGCTAGGAGTGCATTCAATAACATGGCCAAACTCTTTAAAAGCCACAATCTTAATCTGGAGATAAAAGTAAGGCTCCTACGCTGAGTTGAATCCTGGACACTAACTGAAGCAATGGAGAAAAAACTTGAAGCCTTCGAGATGTGGCTATACAGGCGAATTCTAAGGATATCATGGACAGACAAGATAACCAACGAGACCGTATTACGAAGAGTGGGCAAAGAAAGAGAGGTGATGTATACCATTAAAAGGAGAAAGTTGGAATATCTCGGACATATAATGAGAAACAGCACTAAATACAGATTACTGAAGGTAATCCTACAGGGTAAAGTATTCGGAAAGCGAGAAATTGGGAGAAGGAGAATATCATGGTTGAAGAACCTGAGGAAATGGTTCTCCACAACAACAACGAATCTATTTAAAGCATCAGTTAATAAAATAATTATAACCAGAATGATTGCCAATATTCGGAACGAATAGGCACTGAAAGAAGAAGAAGAACCCATCTCATCTGCGGTCTTCCTCTTGGTCGTTTACTTTCGTAAGGTCTCCAATGTTGTATTGTAGTATTACAACGTTGGTCTTTTTGTCTAACATTGCACTTCCCATTGTTCTTTCTGTTGTGGCTTGTTTATTCATGTTTGCTTTGATTATGGTCCAAGTTTGACATACATATGTTATGATAGGAAGGATGCATAGGTTGAACAGTTTGCTCCTCAAGTATTGGGGTATTTTGCGGTTCTTAAGTATCCAACTAAGTTTTCCAAATCCTGCCAATGCTAGTCTTGCTCTTCTAGTAATTTCCGCACTTTGGTTCTCTTTGTCAAGTTTCAGGGTCTTTCCTAGGTAGATATATGTCTGGACTTGTTCTATCTCACTGCCATTTATAGTTCACTGACTCTGGGGTCATCTGTGTTTGTCATTATTTTTGTTTTTTCATATTCATTTTTAGGCCGACGGACGTGTTGGGAGCTGCCTGCTAGTTTCCCCATCATAATTTACAGTTCCTCGAATGTGCTCGCTATAATCACTATATCGTCAGCGAATCTGAAGTGGTTTAACTTGTGACCATTAACGTTAATGCCATAGGTTGACCAATTTGTATTTTTGAAGACGTCTTCTAGGGCTAGGTTGAAAAGCTTTGGTGATATTACGTCTCCTTGTCTTATTTTTCTCTTAATGGGGATGGGATTTGTATTTTCGTCTAGTTGTACTATCGTAGTTGCATTTTCATATATATTATGTTGCCTATATCTCGAATCCATTCTACAATTATTAATAGCTTGTTCTATGGCCTACATCTCGATACTATCAAACGCCTTTTCATATTCGACGAAGGCAAGAAATACGGGTAGTTGGTATTCATTTGCCTTTTCTATCAATGTTCTCATCGTCAGCAGATAGTCTGATGTACTATATCCTTTGCGGAAACCAGCCTGTTCAACCGGTTGTGATTCTAGTAAATTCATTAATATTTATGGTTAAGCCAAAAGTAGAAATTTGATCACAAAAACTGTTTAATTCATTAGAAGCTTTTTTGAAATCAATGTTGAAATCTCCAATTATTATTATTTCTAACAAATTAGCAGAGCAAAACACCAATAACTATTCAAATAGGTCTAGAAAAATTTTAAAATTCCCATTTCCGGTTCTATACACTGTTACTAAAATAGTTTTAATCTCTATAATGTATGATGCACAAAATTCACAATCATATTCGCATGATATATCGTTTAAGCAAATTGGTCGTGTAGAGATTTTATTATTGCTAAAAATTGCAACACCTCCATGTTCCCTTACCTTTCGACAATAGAAATTTGACAAAAAATACCCGTCAAGCCATTAAGCTTTAATGTTGTTAATTCGTTGTCTCTGAGCCAGTGTTCAGAGAAACATAATATAGGTAGTGTATCTTTTATTTTTCAAAAAAATATTAAGCTGATCTATTTTGTTTAATAAACTTTGTGTGTTTACATGAAAAATATTAACTAGACTAATCTGGTCAGAGTTTGCTAAAGTATAAAATGGTACAGAGTTATTCGGAATAACACTTTCACTTCTGTCTTTTTCGCTTAATGTATCTGGTTTGCCTAGAAGATTTATCTACTATAGTGTATTTTTATGTATGAGAGAGTAATAAAACAATAAATTATGTATGCAAATCCCTAAACTGTTGATACGGGTGACTCAATGAAAAACAGGTATTTGTCAACAAGTTTACAGAAGTATATAGGAAAACAATTTTAAATTGAGTATGACCACCAGGTATAAAGGTTGGAGCAGAATAGAATACAATAGTTGTGAGGGTTACTAATCCCTAAATAAGGTTGCCAGTGTCGGAGTGATGGAGGTTAACAGGTACTAATGAATTTGCAAGAAATGTAAGATGTTTATTTTATTGGTTTATATATAACCAATAAAAGTTTAATAAGTACCAACCTATTTGCAAAATAAAGTTTAATTCTTTAGATAAAATAAAACGTTTTATTTTATCTGAAATGAGTGCATTCCACGAAGTAAGGGTTTCAACAATCAAACATTTAATTCTTTAATTCCAGGAATCTACGACAGTAATTGACTAGATAATTACCTTCTAAACTTATTCCACAGAAAATGTGATAGTGGGTTTTTCCATTTTGTAGGAAGGTCCAAGTGGCGTATTCAAAATTCTTAACTGTTTACAAAAAGTAGGTACTTCAGTTGCAAGGTGCAGTTTATTGTGTATACTAGTGTTATAGAAAATTTGGAAGTGCCATGTAAACGCCGAAAAATTGGTTCTTTAACAGTTAATGAAAAAACATTAATATTTAATTGTTTTAAATCATTTACAGACAAACGTTTATGTGAGAGTGTTGATGAGACCGTTGAGTTAGTTAGCAGTACACTTGGTGTTGGGAAATCTACGATTTACAGAGTTATTAAAGAAGAGAAATGTGGTAGTTTTCAAATGCCACGTAATGCTCCAGGGAAACCAAATTTCAAATAGAATATCATTGTAAAGAAGGACTTCGACGGAAAGTGCATGAATTCTTCTTTAGACAAGAATTTCCAACATTGGATAAAGTTCTTGTCTCAGTTCGAGATGATAAGGATTACCCAGAAATGAGTCGAAGTACGTTATGGAAACTTTTAAAAGAAATAGGCTTCCGCTGGAAAAAGAATCCCAGAAAGTCTATTTTATTAGAAAGAAGCGATATTGTCATATGGAGAAGACATTTTCTAAGAACCATAAAGGAAATGAGAAACCAAAAAAGAAAAATATTTTATCTTGATGACACATGGATCAACGAGGGTCATACACCAAATAAATTTTGGCAGGATGAAACTGTTACAAGTCAAAGGCACGCTTTTGTAAATAACTTATCTACTGGTTTAAACCCACCATCAGGAAAGGGACGCAGGCTGATAATAGTACACATTGGCAGTTCAGACGGTTTTGTTGAAGGTGGTTTATTAACTTTTGAATCAACTCGTACCGGTGACTACCATGAAGACATGAACGCTGATGTCTTTCAAGAATGGTTCGAACAAATGATGTATCTTCTTCCTAAGAACTGTGTAATAGTAATGGATAATGCAAGTTATCACTCCAGACTTATAGAAGGACTGCCCACAACCAAGTGGTTAAAAAAAGACTTGCAGAATTGGCTAAGTTCAAAAAATATTACGTACCATCCGGATCTATAAGAAAGGAACTTTATTCGTTGTGTGCCCTTCATAAAGAAAAATTTAAAAAATACGAAATTGATGAAATTGCCAAAAATCGTGGAATGACAGTACTTAGATCCCCACCATATCATTGTGAATTAAACCCGATTGAACTGGTATGGGCACAGATAAAGAGTGAAGTTTCAAGAAAAAATACCACTTTTAAAATTCATGATGTTAAACAGTTGTTTTTGGACGCCGTAAATAATGTACAACCTGAAAACTGGGAAAAGGCAGTAAATCACACTATTAAAGAAGAGGAAAAAATGTGGAAGCTGGACAATATTACTGATAAAATGATCGAGCCAGTTATTATAAATCTTGGTTCTGAAAGTTCATCTTCTGAATCTGATCTGGATTTGTAACAAGTAGCTGTAAGTTTTATATTAATATTTTTATTCATCTATTTAACATACCTTAGACGGTTTTAAAAACTCTTTTTCTCTTTTGTAATTTTTAATAATTAAAAAAAAAATGTGAATTTTTTAAAACCCTTTTTAATGTAGGTCAGTCAGTTCTAATACAGTGTGTGATAAAAGAGGTCACTTTTGTTTACATACACATAACACTTTATAACACTGAAATAATTCATTTATTTTTTACAATGATTCAAAGTAATTTTTCAATTAATCTTGAGCACGCCCATGGAGTGGTCGGAGCTACCAGTTAAAATTATGCTAATTACTCTCTCGTTCATAAAAATAAACTATAAATGTTTTCTCTGAAAAAAAAAATATTCACTCGCCTCTAGGCCCTTCGACTACGTCTGTGATTAAAAAAAACAACCTTCAATTCTGCATCTGCCGTAATTCTAAAGAAATTTGATCCATCAACCTTATTCGCGTACAAAGTGTACTGATCTCGGCAAGCGCTAATTCTGAGATGGCTTCACTGTATAAATTGAATTACAAGGGTGATAAAATACTCCCTTGGCGGACCCCACGGCGAATCTGGATATCCTCGGTCAGTTCATTTTCAACTATAAGATTGTTTATACTTTGCCGCATAAATCCACACTTTGTCTTTTGATGCTAGCTCCTCACTATCGCTGTTAATACCACAACTTTTACATCCGACCGTGAAAATTTTCCAATTGGCAAGACCAATCTTCTTAGCATCCTGTGTAAGCCAATATTTTATAGATTTTTTAAACAACAAACGCAAGAACCGCGTTATTAAAAGATAATTGAAATAATCTAAATTAAAATCTTTGCTATTATACATTTCTAAATTCAGAAGAGCATTTGGTACTCTATTCTTTTCGTGTACATTTTCCTTGCAATGTCATTTCCATTATGAAACTCAAAACAAACCCAACTATAATTTGTCGTAAAAATGAAATTGTAAACAAAAAATTATATTTATATCCACCATAGTTTAATCCCAGTTTGGCACGAATTATAAAGAAACTCTATAATTCAGCCAACTCAAACCATCCTACGTTAGAATCTCCCACGAAACCTACATCCCTATCGATTCAGTTTATATATAAAACAAACATTTTAGATATTCTGAGTTGCATAGTTTCGCCTTCGGGAATATGATGGCTAGATTAAAGTAAGTATACTAATTCGTCAAACCAATTTGTTGAAGGCAGGTACTTGATAGGAGGTTTAATCTATATTCCAAGGTGATATGTGTAGGTTTACCGGAGTAAGACATTTTCCATTAAACTAATCGACCAATTAATATTGCAATATATAGGTGGTATTGATCCGACCCCAAGATGGAAAGAAAACGATAAGGAGTTAGTTTTAATCGCTGCTCCTATATCGGGGGTTGCAACATGAGCGAAAAATAGAAAATTTTATAAGTGCTTTTTAATAAGGTCAATTAGTGGTTTCTCTAATAAACTCTAATTTTATTTTGAAAAATTTCTTGTTTGTATGTAATAATTTTTTACTAAAGTTATAATTAATTCTCATTTAAAGTTCTCTTCTTTAAAATATATATATATATATATATATATATATATATATATATATATACATAATATATATTATATGATAACTTAATTATGATAAATATATAACTATAATATGATAACTTAATTTTGAAACTCCATGCACAAAATTAAATTAATTATAATCTAATTAGCAAATTAAAACAAAGAAACTTATTTAATGAATTTTAATGTAGACGCCAGATTAATAAATATGTTTTTCTCATCTCAGGTTTCCTAATTGAGTTCAAAAACATTACCTTTTCTTTTAATAGTGCTTGAGAAAAAAGGGGAGTATAAGAAAATAAATTTGAAGTAAATTCAACATATATATATATATATATATATATATATATATATATATATATATATATATATATATATTGTTATGATATGTAAAATCGAGAAAAATATTGGTTTGCTAAAAATATTTCAAAGTTCAAAAAATTAAAATAATTCAGATAAGTCGAATAATAAACTACAAACATTTAGAAGAATGAAAGTCCTTTTATCTTTGGATTACCTATATTGAACAAAACGTAAGATATGCATAAATTATTTTCTTTGTTAAAATATATTTGAGTGACGTGAATAAGCTTAAGTGAAATCGTAGACAATGGAAGCGGGTTTTCCAAATAAATTTGTGCAGTAATTAGGACAATAGAATAGATTTTAGAAAGATATGTTTTTGTTAGTTCATAAGAATTGATAGAAAACGATTAGTTTGTAAATAATGTTAGGAAATTTTATAATTGTAGGTAAAAATTTGTTTGTGTTATCGAAATGAAGAAATGTTAGATGTATGACGCGTTTTGATTGGATGAGATTGAAAAAGGTGGGATGGTTGGTTTGAGAATGAGACTTTAGTTAGTTTTTGAAGCAAAAAAGATAGTCAGTTGGTTTCCAAGGGTGCAAGGCGAACGGCCGTTGTTCTCGGGTAGTTTCCCAGAGGTAGGAAGCAGTAACAGATGAAAGTTTGTGAGTTTTCGTGTAGTTAGTGTATCTGACAGAAGCTGATCCAGTAAAAGATTGTAAGTCATATTTTTCTACTTATATTCCAAGAGTCACTGTTCAGGCCAACGAGAGATTCAGTTTATCGTAAAGAGAAGATATTCCAAGAGTCATTTTTCACTCAGGCCAACGAGAGATTCAGTTTATCGAGAGGAGAAGAGGCTAGCATAATTTGAACGATTTGTGCATTTGAAGGAGATCATTAAGGACGATAAACTTACAACAATTTGTTGTAAGATTGCTGATTACCTAGGGAGCGGCTATGAATAGATAGTATAGGCAGATATTAAGATCCTCATCGATTCTTTGGTTGATTACGTACCAGGGGGCATCAACAATTCCTCTTAAGACTTTTTGATTGGCATCTTTCCATAATAGCAATATTAGATTTACTACTACAGCCCCACAGCTCTATGCCATATGTCCATATTGGTTTGATAACTCTTTTATAAATTAGAATTTTATTATTTATTGACAGCTTGGAGTTTTTTCCAATTAACCAATTGATTTCTTTTTGTCTTAGTTGTATTTGTTTTTTTTTATGTGTTCTTTTCAACACAGGGTTTGGTCCAGGTGTAGTCCTAGGTATTTGGTTGTTTTAGTCCTCATTGTTGATATATATTGGCGGTGGTGTTTCTCGTTGTAAAGTGAAAGTTACGTCGGTTGACTTGTTTTCATTTATTTTTATTTTCCATTGTTTTAGCCAGTTTTCAAGCTCATACAAACAGTCTTGGAGTTGTTTTGTAGCTATGTTAATGTGTTTGTGAGTTGTAAGTGCTACTGTGTCGTCTGCAAATGTGCTAATTGTTACGTTATGTGAAGTTTGTAGATCAGACGTATATAATATATATAATAAAGGTCCCAGGACGATGCCCTGTGGAATTCCCGCCTTAATGGAATGCATTTTAGATATTTTTCCTTTTACTCTTGTTCTAAACTGTCGGTTTTCCAAGTATGATGTAAGTATTTGAAAGAATGGTGGTAATATTTGTTTAATGTTATAAAGAAGTCCTTTATGCTAAATCGTATCGAAAGATTGACGTACATCTAGTGATACCATTGGGCAATATTCCTTTTCTTCTAATGCGGAATTGATTTTATGGGTTATTCGGAGGTATTGCTGGATAGTTGAGTGTTCTCGTCAAAATCCAAACTGATAATTTGGTATGCAATCTGCGCCTGTAAAGTCTGGATCTATTCTTTTTATTAAAAGTCTTTCTAGTAATTTGGAGATTGTTCATAACAGATTGATAGGTCGATAAGATGAGACTTCACTTGGATCCTTTCCTGGTTTTGGGAAATAAAGTATTTCTGCATTTCTTAGATTGTTAGGCCAATAATTGCATCTTAATATTGCATTAAACATATATGTAAGGATTACTATACTCTTTTTTGGTAATTCTTTTAGCATTTTTGGTGTTTTAGGTCAATTATTGGTGACGTTTTGATATTTAGTCTTACGATTTCTTCTTTAAGTTCTTTGGGTGTTGTTAGTTTTATTGGATTTGCTTATGATTGTTCTGAGTTTAAATAATTAATAATTTCTTGATCTTCTTCATTGATTAATATATATTGACCAAATAAATTTGTAGATTTTCATACACTAAATAAATATCTTATAATTAAATGTTTCCCTAAACTACTCTGTTGCATATATAATTAATCACAAAACAATTCAAATTAAATATAGTTCAATCAATGTCTCGTTTCTATAATTTGCCTCATATTTTTCTAAAAGGATTTACTTTAATTAGTTCCCTATGCCACAAACTCCTTCCCGTGTTCTGCTTATAAAAACAAAACTGTCGACAAACTCCTAACGATATTTATTGCTCCTATTGGAAGGCCAAAATTTTTCTTAGATATGCGTCGCTCCAACAATGGTAAATTATTTTACTTACAAATACTGCAACTACAGCTTTCAACACTTTCTTTGCACTACTTTTCGTCACAATAATTTTTTTTCACCGGTATAAAAAAACAAACTATCGGCACGCTCCGTTCGATGTTGTCTTCACTCGGTTCAAGTCCAACAGCAGATGATCCTCCTTGCTTTTTCAATCTCATTCCTGTCTGTCTAACCCTTCCATAATTTCTTGTAAACAATCAAAATATTCTTCCTTTGCATTCAACCAACTTTTAAAACTATCCAAATTCTTAACTACTATTTAACTGGGAATAAGCCACAATTAAAGATAAAAATACGTTTATTGACGTTTCAATTTCCACTTCGGAAATCGTTCTCAAAATACAAACAGTAAATAAACAAATTTTGTTTTTGTTACATAGTGAAAAATTCTTCTAATAATTTAATTTTATCTGACTCATTTATATTGACAATTCAGTTATACATTATGCATTTTAAAGTAGACGACTTTATAATGATATTGCCAATATTGTTGAGTTGCGCTCCTGGGACGACTTTACTTATAAGATAGTTCATTCGATTACATGAAATCAACTTTAACTTGAGAATATCCGTCAGAAAAAAATCATAGCATGTAATTCGTCTTTAAAAAGACAAACACATGACATGATGACAGTAAAATTCTCCTGTTAGTGATTCCATAGTAAATTATGAGGGAAAAAACAGGAAAAAAACCTCATAATACTATCCCGACATTGTAAGTATTTGTTCGTGAATTTAGTTTACCTTCAAGAAACATCAAAATTCTGATTTTATATGTTACGTTATTTAAAAAACATAAATGATGTATCCTCCATATGTTACTGACTTACTAATACTGGTATTTTCTTATTAATAACTTCCTCGTTCAATATTGGTGACCAGATCCTACTACATTCTGCCGAGGAATTTGCGACACAATTGGCCTCATTTAGCATAATTAGAGCCGCTTCTTTGATTTTTCTTTTTTTACCATCCGTTTATTTTAGGACTACATTTGAATTATTCCATTGAACCCTATGTTCATTATCCCATGCGTGTTTACATATTTACATATATGATAGTTGCAGGCAGGATCTAGAAAGGGGTACAGCTCAACCGACCACCTTCACACTCTTAAAATATTGATAGAAAAGACCAAGGAATACAACCCTCCATTATACCTAGCGTTTGATGACTATGAAAAAGCGTTTGACAGCATAGAACTATGGGCAGTGGAAGAAGCGCTAGTTAATTGCCGAATAGATTCACGGTACAGAATGTTAATCCACAATATATATCAAAATGCCACTATGAGAATTCAGCTAGACAGAGATTTGCAGGTTTCGCTAGCATACGTTATTATAGACCATACGTAGTATTTTAAGACGCGAATATACAAAGGAGTGTCGCGCTGACAAAGGTAGTCATTGAATTCGGTAAAAGTATTTCTTAGCAAGTATTTTTTTGGAAAAGCAAGAAGCGGTAAGTGACTAATCAACACTTAACTACGGAACAGGTCTAGGTCATATCAATACTCTAAAACCGGTAAAGAACTGCCAGTAGACCAACAGTCAAAACTCTAGGGCCAGTGAAGTGGTTTCTAGATCTATGATATAACTCGATTTTCTTATGCGCCGGCTCTTATTTTATACAGTTGTAAACTTTCTGTCTCCTATAGCTTGCAACGATGAAAGTGGGACTCAGTGGAATGTACATCGTTACACCCCCTTTTCTTTGAAAAAAGAAATGTAGCATATATTTTTACAGTTCAAACGAAATTATTTTGTCAGCTTTTTTTCTGGTTATTAAAACTTTCTTTAAAAGAATAACAAGTTTAAAATATCAAGAGGTTAAAAAATAAACATTTTTCTGTTTTTCTCAAAACTTGAAAATATCTCCTAGTCCCTTTAAGAACTAATCGATTCAATTGTATCAAATATAACTATTTAAAATTGTATTCTTCAATATGCCCTCCATTTGACAGTGCTGCCACATCTAATATAACGGTCTGATGATCTGGTTCATACATTGCGTGATTTTTCACAGTACAGACATTTTATTGTGCAAAAAGAAAGCGCGGACACCCTGTATATGACGAACACAGTCTTACTTTCTTTCTTTGCAATATACAACATCCCAAAAAGGAGTACATTTACATCGAAAAACCGAATCGTACATTCCCATTCCCTACTCAATTTTACCGGACAAAGGACTCCAACCTAAATTGAGGTTGCTCACAAAAATGCTCACTTTAAGAGAGCATCGTCCTGTTTATGAACCAAAGTGATTTATTCAATTTGGCGTCGCAGAGGCGAGTGTCAATTTAATAATAAAACAATTTGCCGGCAATTCTGTAAAGCTGATAAAGTTATAAACTCATTTACAGGAATAACCAAATGCAGCGGGATAAAGTAAATAGAACACTCGCCGCAGTTGTAGGAAAAATATTAATTATGAGGAACGGAAGTTACATGATTTAATAAAAAAGTGGTCGTGATAAAGTAAAGCTGTTTTTTTTTTCATATACATCAACATGAAATCTGGAAATGTTAATACATATACAGAAACTCTTCTAAGGTATAAGATATCAATATTTTTAGAAGACGGTGCTCGAGTAAGTTGTGTTAGTTCTACTTCTCAAAAATCATGTAAAAGATGCAAAACTATTATGTTTTATACCAACATGAGCTTTTACCCAAATATAATTCGTAGTTTCAGTTTTATTTTTAAGGTTAACAAGCAGGTTTTATTGACGCATTTTTTAATGAAGCTGACATACACATACCATCATCATCCAGCCCTTTGCGTCCACTGCTGGATATAGATCTCCCTTATTTTTGTCCATTGTGCTCTATCTTGAGCACTTTTTATCCAATTTTTTGATATTTTCTTGAGATCGTCAGTCTTCCTCTACTTCGTTTTTCTAACCTCTACCTCCACTCAAACAATCTCTTCGTCCACCTTTCATCACTGATTTGGGCGATGTGTCCGGCTAGTTCCATTTCAGTGTGGCAGTTTGGGAAATTACATCGGTAACTCCAACCTGCATACTAGTTGGTATGCATCAAATTTGTTGTTTAGTCTAGTTTTGATCACCTTATTGAAAGTTTTATAGATTTGTGACAAGAGAGATATTGGTCTATAGGTAACTAATTTTGATCTGTTTCCTTTCTTATATATCAGAATTGTATTTGCCTTGTTCCACTCTTGCGGTATTTGTCCTTCAAACAAACAGAATTTATAGAGGTGTCAGACAAGGGGATACAATCTCACCCAAACTATTTACTCTGGCGTTGGAAGACATTTTTAAATCTATAGACTGGGACAATAAAGGGATTTGTATAAACAGAAAATATTTAAATCATCTAAGATTCGCCGATGATGTACTCCTGATAGCAACAACTATGGAACAAGTACAAATAATGATTTCAGACCTAGAAAAAACACCTCTTGAGAAAGGACTAAAAATTAATCTAAAGAAAACTAAAATAATGAGTAATACAGACGACAGATCAGTAATTACCATATGTGTAACAAACATAGTACACGTCCAAGAATATATTTACTTAGGACAAGCTATCAGAGCAGACAAAAGTAAACATACTAAAGAAATAACCAGAAGAATAAGAATAAGGAGGGCTGCATTCGGAAAACTCTCATATGCTATCAAAAACCAAAAAAACCTTTAAAATTAAGAACGAAGGTATTAAATGCATGCGTCCTACCTGTTCTGATATATGGTGCCCAGACGTGGACGTGTACAAAGAGCAACTTAGATAGAATTAAGAAAACTCAAAGAGCTATGGAAAGACAAATGTTGGGAATATCGTTGAGAGATAAAAAGAGAAACAAGTGGATAAGATGCAAAACCGAAACAACAGACGCTGTCGAACATGCATTGAAATTAAAATGGAAATGGGCTGGGCATAACCAAAGATATCAGGATGGAAGATGGAATAAAGAAATTGGTCGCTGGAGACCATATACTGCAAAAAAGTCAAGAAGTCGACTGCAAATGAGATGGAAAGATGACATTGAGCAAAGCGCAGGTCCAATGTGGAAAAGACAAACAGAAGACAGAGACAAAATGAGACAAATGGGAGAGCCCTATATTCAACACATGAATATATTTTGGGCTATAGATAGATAGATATATAGAGAGAGCCTTACCACATCGTTTCTATCGTGACACTCTGTAACAGTATAATTTAAATTCGTATAAAACGCTCTGTATTGAAACAATAATCTAGTACCGTCATAATGTTTTATTTTTTTACACCGTTTGGAGTACCAGAAATTGAATTCACTAAGAATTTTGACCATGATGAACGGCATGTAGAATGCAATTGTAGATTCCCTTGCCGAGTAATTTATCAAGCTGGTTGCTTTGCAAATTTTAGAAAGCACAGTGCAGCAAACAAAAATTTGAATTCGAATTCGCCAGGTAGAAATCGTATTTTTTTTTGTTATTAGATGGCGTAGTTACGTTCGTATATAGTTATTTTGATAACTATTATCTTCGACGAGAGTAGATTTTGTTTCGGTACAGAATGCTCTACCGCTCTAAAGAGACCTAAAGAGGTCGAAATACCTATAAGCGGCTTGCCACCGCTCTGTATTGAACAAAATCTAGTACCGTCATTATGTTTTATTCTAAAACAGTTGTTTATATAATAATATGGCTCAAATTTTGAATAATATTATTCCAAAATCTATAAACTGTAAAATATGGCACCAACAATTATTATTATGACAATGTTGGACGAGCAAATCTAATTTCATCAAAAACGTAACAAAATTTGCAATTAGCATACCGTAATTTTGTAGAATATATTTTTAGAATCCTAATAACATTAACATTTGCACTATATGTAAACAGTCATTAATTTATGATAAACCCAACGCTTTAAACGCCAGAGGTCATATGCAACCGATTTTCCGGAGTTGTTGTACCAGATAATTCGTTCGGTTGTTTAAGGGTTGATCCTAGATTAAATAGTCCAAAACAGCTTTGATGAATTTATTTCTAATTTGCATTTAATCGTGTTTGATATTTATTTGGTAATACATGCATTTCAGGTATTTAATTTAAAAAGATTTACAGCAGCCAATAGTGGAATTACTAATTAAAGTTTATAAAAATTTTGATCCAAAAGAATTAAATAGGTTTAACACGTTCACTGCCCCTAACGACATTTTTTCGTTCCCGTTTACATTTGTACGCCTCATATATGGTTCTTGGAACGTTAAGATAATATTATTATATTACCTACGTATGTGGCCCACAAATTAAAAATTTAAAAATGACAATTTAAGTTACAGTAACGAAATGAAAGTTGAGAGAGCTTCAAAGTGAAGGAGAAAACCAATGAGGAAGGATGTCACAAGCTAGAAGGTCTACCTAGAGGTTTTTATAACAAGATATACAGAAAACGCTGCCATGGGTGTTATATATACTAAGCTAAGAAAATAAAAGTTACTACAAAATTCTCAACTTTCTGTCGGAAGTGCCACCAAGCATATTGTATTTTTTATTACGCAGAATAATTATTGGTTATTTTATTTATAATAATTCTTTCTTCAATGTATGATCGACTATTATATCCCTTTGGTGAGAATAGAAGGATAAAAAATACAGGTGTGTGGTTTAAATTATTGTTTCATAAACAATAAAATTATTGGAAAATATTGAACTTAGTATTGAAGTTCGTTTCGGTTCGTAAATGCCCCTTTGTCCACTTCTCGTCGATCGATGATGATAGGGTTAATAAATGTTGAAGTTGTGTAGTAAAAGTGATGATTTATTGACAGCAACTCGTAATTACACAATATGGTGTTCGTTCGGTAACTACTCAATATTGACTGTGTTCATTTGAACTCAAATCCCCCAATTTATAATCTCACACATAATAGATACATAAGCACCTTAGGTCATTGCTTCGTTCATATCACACCACCTAACTTTTGCTTATAATACAATTTAATCTACGCCTTAATTGCGACACTTCAATTTGATGAGGAAGTTCAATTAGAAAATATTATTATTCGGCAATTTATTTAGTTGTAGGTAAATGAACTAATTATTAAATTATCATACGATATGGTTTTGCAATATATATAATGCAAACTTATACACGGTGAAACTATAAAAGATTAAGAAGTTAAGAATAATGTGAGATTACAAATTAAGGGGTTAATTTGTGATTGAACAATTATAGTGTTATGTAAATAATCTTTGCTTATTACATAAGGTTCTAAGGTAATATAAATTTGACAGATTTATGAGGCAAAAACTTCAAAAGACAAAAAGACAGCGAAAACTCGACCTTTTTTGCGGTAAATAAATCTAATGAAAGGAAATATAGTGCAGATGCTTACTCTGTAATATTAAGTAAGAAATATGTTAAGGCCGTATTATGGTATCCTACTGGCTGGAACACAAGGGTATCTGAAATATCTTGCTTTTTGTTTAATAGTTTCATATTTAAAAGGAGAGAACTTGTACTGAATCCATTTCTAAATCCAACTTGCTGTTGTTAGTGGTAGTTGTCTAATTTTCAATTTAACCTCGTTAAAATTTTAGTTGTTAGTTAATACATAAAGTTCAATAAGGTTATTGGTATGCAGTTCTTTAAATCTTTTCTATTCCCTTTTTTTAAATGTTATTCCTACAACACTGGCATCAGACTACAGAACATGAAGAAATGCAAAGACGCTTCAGAGTCAACTTTGATCGTGAATTGAATACTGAGATGTGTTCCATTCAGGTGGGTAAGGAAGAGATCTAATGTGTCTTTACCATGGGGCCAGATGACAAATGTGTTATCAACTCACCGTAACCAGCAGGTGGGTTTGAGATTTAATGAGGACAGGGCTGTTGTTTCGAAATGTTCCATGTAGATATTAGCTATTTCAGTAGAGAGGGGGATCCCATTGGGGCACCTTTGATTTGACGACAGAACTGATTTTGGAATGAAAAGTATATATTAGAAATGCAGTGTCACAATAAGAGATAATGTGTCTTGGTAGATTTGGATCTTCTCAACCCGTGGGAATGAGAAGATCGGGGAGAACGGGGTAGATCAAAGCTTAGGTGGATATATGGGGTAACACAAGATGCGAAGAAGATCGGAGTCGGCAACTGGAAAGTGCAAGCAAGGGACTGAACAGAATGGCGTAGAAAGCTTGAGAAGGTCGAGACCTTCTAAGGGCTGTAGCACAAAGATGATGATGATGAGTGATATAAACTCATTTACATCTTTATTATATTCCTCTTCTAACTCAAACTCATTTTAAACTCAAATAAAACTGCATAATTGTATAATCGTGTCTGTTTTCCATTTATTTAAAAAAAACAGATTCTATCTTATGCCCATATTTATGATAAAATAAAATTTATGCATGAAACTCTTGTACGTAACCACGATTTTATGGAGAAACACGCTACAAACTCATTTTTTATTGTTACAGGATAAGCCATGCCAAATCGCCACATACAAATAATATTGGAGAAACAGGATAGGGAATTATATCTCGCTGAGCAAAATTGCACCATTTTATATGGTCACGATGTGAAGAATAAACACCAGGCAGCGTTTTATAACAGAACGTCTCAAAGTAAGTAAAAATATAATACTTTAAACAGATATAAACGTTTTTTAAATAAATTAAGTAAGTAAAAGATTCTAGTAAGATCCAGGAAACTTTTAGACCAGCAGTTCCCAACCTTTTTTAGCTTGGGGCACACTAAGATAAAAAATCGACTAATTAGCAAAATTAAGAAAACAAAAATTTTAATGCACTTACAAATATATATTTTGTATTAAAAAAGACGAGTTTATAATAAAAACTAATGGAGTATAAAACAGAATGTCCCTCTAATTAAAATAGTGACACCATATCTAGTGCGATATTTCTGCCTTCAGTATTAAATCCTTTCTAGGACGTATTGTAGACAAGCACACCCTCAAGTGGTCCTCTAAAGATTTCCAACGTGGAATAATTCGTCTACAGTCATGTTTATCCAGTCTTCGCAGCCATGACTTCTTCTTTCTACCAATTCCTTTTTTGCCAACAACTCCACCCTGCATGATGACCTGCAGAAGATTATATTTATCATTCCTCAGTATGTGTCCAAGCTATGCAGTCTTGCGTACTTTTATTGTTCTGAACAATTTTTTGTCTCAACCCATCTTTCTCAACACTTCCTCATTGGTGACCCTGGCAGTCCATGGAATTGTTAACATTCTCAGGTATATTCAAAGTTCAAAGGCTCAAGCTTCTTAACTATTTGTGCTTTTAACGTCCATGTTTCTTCTGTAACATTCAACAAACCTCAGTCTCAGCGCAGTATTCTTTATAATCATAAGCATAAAATAACAAAAAAAAAGACATTAAAGAGTAATTCGACGAACTAGCCAACCGATTCATTTTTGGCGGTGACTGTAGTGACAAAAATCACAGTTAGGACTAGACTATAGTTTAGTAAGATTCAGGAAACTTTTAGACCAGCGTTTCCCAACCTTTTTTAGCTTGAGGCGCACTAACTTAAAAACTCGTTCAGCTACCGCATACTTTGGTAAATAATCTCTATGTGTATAAACATAATATATTGTTATGTGATTTTTTTACCAAGTTATATGGCTTTGATAGAGTCAATTAGCTAGACTTGTTTGTGTTTATTGTTAAGATCAACTGAATTTTATTATTGATTGCAGATTCATAGTCAAAATTTTCTTATTATCAGTTATCAATGTTAGCACTATCAACACAAAGGGTTGATAATTTTTGAAACCAAAAAAAAAATAATAGTAAAAAGAAACTTATTGGAAAAGGAAAAGATAATGCTAAAAATGGCAGAAAAAATTAATTCCACTCCATCTTAGTCCAGAAGTGTGAGGGGGTGAGTTTTTAAGGGTAAAAATCGGTTTATCGCGATTTTCGGCAAAACTACAAGTGCTATGGAAAAAAAGTTAAATGGCAAATTTGTAGGTAACAAAAAGATCTACAATTTCTGTATTTACACTTTTTTCACATAACCTCAAAATTTTTGTAGAAATTTCAAAAAACTAACTTTTTGGTTTTTTATTTTTATCTTTTACAAAAAAAATACATATACAATATTTTATTGGATTCATGCCGATTCCGTGCTAGCATGTAAGATGGCTAAGAACATGATTTGCTCTCAGCCGATTATATAAAAGTTTAAGCTAGTCTTACATTTTCTGTAACGTAAATGCCAATTATTTTTAAGTTTTTGTCTACTAACGGAGTCAATATCTGTCGCTGGAATTAAATTTTTGTTTACTTTTGCTCCAAGCATATATTATGTTGATTTAGCCAAGTTGTCAACGATTCCATTGCCTTTTATTCAAGAATGGCCCTTCATCCATGTAATTATTACATTTAATCCTAATTTTAAAGTTTCATAAAGAATTTTAAGAATTGTCAACGTGGTTAATGTGTTTGACTGTTTGAATGTTGTTAAATCTGTCGACCACGCTTTTACTGTCAGTAAATATGTATTACATAGTTGCTAGTCGGATTCAGTACTACATACTGAAGAGCAAACATTCTTACTAACATTTCTGCAGTGTATATTGAGCCTTTACTGGGTAAGCTATACTGGTGATGGTAATTTTTATTTTCGTGGAACATTGCACAGCCAGTTCCATTTGAGCCATCTCTTGAGCCATCAGTAAAAATGTACTGTTTTTGCCATACAGAAAATAGTGTTTTTGCCATTTCACCGTAGTAGGGTGGAATTTGGCTTTTGTAGAGAATATCCTTATAGTTTTCAGTACTTAGACAGCTTTCTACCAAAGGTATACATTTTTTAGTTCTTTAGTATCTTTAAGATCTTAAAGGTATTTATAATTTTTGGACATAATTCGGATTGTAAATTTGTCGCTAAGGAATTGGTGGCGTAAATGCAATGGATGTTTCACCGCTTTATTTTTAATTACTTGCACTGGAGTGGATTTTAAATATCCTAGGCATAATCTCAGACATTTATCTTTTTGAACTTCAAGTTTGTGTAGATGTGTATTGGCCGCTGATCCAAATACATAACAGTTATAGTCAAAAATCGGCCTGATCTCATATTACGGTAAAACATCAAAACAATATTTTGGTCTGCGCCCCAATTTGTTTTATAGAAAAATGTTTATTGAGTTTCTGATTTTTTTAACAATTTGATGAATGTGATCTTTCCATAACCATTTCCTGTCTAGATAGGTACTAAGATTCTTAATACAGTTTCATAGAGAAATTAAATTTTCCCACATTAAGATTGCCTTGTGGAACTCTATGTTTTTGTGAAAAGTAACACACCTCAGTTTTTGTGTCAGAAATTGATAATCCTATTTCTTTATAGTACTGATTTACGATTTATAATGTGGCTTTTAAATTATCCTCACAGGTACTTAACATTTTTCCTGCTGTATATAAAACAACATCATCAGCATATTGAAGAATTTTTGTATGGTTGGGTATACTAACGTTAAGGTCTATGTTGTACAGAATATATAAAATCGGGATTAAAAACACTCCCCTGTGGCAATCTAATATTAGTTAGTCGTAGGTATGAAAATTCCTCGTTATTAATTTTTAAAAAAGTTAGTCTGTTAGGATATCAAAATTTTAAAAAGAGAGCAAGTGATCTACTTAGAAATTCCAATATACAACGTATTTTCGTAAAAAATGTCTAAATTGACAATATTAAAAGCAGCAGAAATGTCAAGGAACACAGCTGGTGTAGACCATAGACCAAAACCAAATAGATGGCGAACTCAATAATGACATTTAGAAGCTAAAAGGCGACATCTACAAATTCGAAGAAACTAAATACAACGTTGCCGCACTATTGCCTCTTATAGTTTTCTTATTCAGTTAATAAATGTGCACTCAGTGTGAAATATGTTCGAATGTTTTTAGAAAAAAAAAAGGATAAATAAAAACTGATAATTAACAAAAAAAATTTTATTTTTTAATTTATTTAATTTTATAGTGTTAATTGAACATGGATATTTGCACCATACCACACATAAGTTTTGTAAAAATTATTATTATCTATATTGAATAAAATATTGAAATAAATATAAACCATCTGACCAACTGAAGTGAATAACAAAACAAACATATTAATTAAAAAAAAAAAATTAACTTGTTAAAAAAATCTACAATTACAATAGATCATTCTTACCGTAACAAATACAGATTAAAACTTAACACTACATTGGAACAAATACAGATTAAAACTTAACCTAACACTATAAAACTTAAACACTATAATAGACTAATAAATTAAGAACTATAAATGCCACACCAAGTTAAATAAAAATACATAAAAGATCCTCAAAAGATAAACACCACCACGCTGTAAATAGTAAATAATCACACAAGAATCTTGACAATGACAAATGTTGACGTGAAGTTGCCATGTCTCTTTAAAATATGTAGGTACTGTAGCGCCATCTGTGTATTCGAAGAAACTAAAATAAATTTCAAGGTCGCCAATATGAGATAAATATCTATATGGTTTTTGTCTATGGTGTAGACTTATTTGATATAAAATTAAACTGAATTGGAGTAACTAAAGCTGTAGTTGCATTTTTTTTTTTTTTTTAATTGAGTTAATGCCTCGACAACTAATGGTCATTGGCATGGTACAGTCAGGTACCTAGTGTAGTGTGTGTGTGTGTGTGTGTGTGTGTGTGTGTGTGTGTGTAGAGTAATTGTCTTGATACTTAGCAAAGTCGACGTCACTGTCTTTGCTAAGAGACGCTAATTTTATCCGAACGTCTGCGGTCCCTCCGGTGAGTACCGATCGCACAAGGATAGAAATTATTTTCATTCATTAATTTTTAATAAACGAAAATTTCTCCACCCAGGGGAGATTCGAACTCACGACCTTTAGGTTTAAAGGTAGGCGCTCTTACCACTGAGCCACAAAGGGGGTTGAGTGTACGTAGACTTACAAAAACCATATTGGGATCTTGTAAGTATAACATCGTGTTTTATACACAAAAGTATACTTTCTTTAAAATATAATTTAAAACATAATTCATTGAGTTAATGCTGTATTCATTATGAAAACTAATTAGCATAATTAAGAAAACAGAATTTTAATGCACTTACAAAACATATATTTTTTGTTAAAAAAGAGGAGTTGATAATAAAAAATCATGGAGTGTAAAACAGAATGTCCGTCTAATTAAAAATAGTGACACCATATCTAATGCGATATTTGTGCTTGGTGATCCTTGATTATTAAATCTTTCTAGGACGTATTGTAGCCAAACACATTTTGACGGCATGATGACGGTGTTCATCGACAAGAAAGCAGATTCACAGATATAAGAAGTTGTAAACGGTATTATTGCATACATAGCTTTCTTTGTGACCAGTGAATATTTGATTTTCCTCAGTTTTGACTGAGCCTCTGCTTCTTCTTAGTTTACTGTACTTAAGTTTAAGTCTACGGTCGTTTTTTATCTCCATCAGTCTCTTCATCAGTAGCGAACAAGACCAAGTCATAAGCCGACTCGATGTATGGATTTCGCACCCAGTACATTGATGACGTGAGAAAAAATAATTTTTGATATTGCCATTCAGCTTACTAAGATTTTTCAAAAAAAAGTCTGACAGGTTTGGTTGTACATTGCAATTGTTTGTTAACTTAAACATCTCCCACGTGGCTTAATTTTCAACTTTCTTTATCCACAGTAAAAGCTTTTACTGGAAGGAATTGATTTTATTAGTAGAGGTGAGGATGTTTTCTTGCTTTTCCTACATGCGCTTACTTAAAACATACCATTTCCTAAAAATATCTGCCAAAAACGCAACTTTGGTGCACCAGGTGTCATCACTAAAGAAATTGGCATATTCAGATTGTTCGAAAGTAGACAATACTAACAGCTTCTCTTTAAGTTCATAGAATCTTTGAAGGATACATCCGCGAGATGACCATCTTACTTCTGTATGCAACAATAACTGCGTATGCTCAGAATTTATAGCAGAACACAAACTGTTAAATAATCTCGCTTTTAAAAACCCACTTTTGATGCAGTTCACCATTTTCACAACAGTTTGCAAAACATCATTCATTTCAGACATCAATAACCTAGCAACAAGTGCTTCTCTGTTAATAAGCAAAGTGTGAAATGATATCTGGATTTTCGTTTTGGACTAAACCCAGAAACCCTGTTAAGTGCCCTACCATCGCAGAGCAACCGGCTGTGCAAACACTTAAAACAGCCAAAAGCCAAGACAACCAGCAGTGATAAAATAACTGTTCACTAATTGAAAAACGTCTAATCCTGTTGTATTTTTAGAGAGGTCTCTACAAAATAAAAACTGTTCAATTACGTTAGATTCACAGATAAATCTAACAAAAGTAATAACCTGGGGTTATATGTTTTAAAAGTGATACTTTAAGTATGCTTTCGATGTACTAAAATCCATCACATACTGTTTAAATATTCCAATTGACATGAATAAAGTGTAGATTATATTAATCTGTGTTGATATTGATTCTGAACATTTGTTTAGTTAACACATTATTCAATAATGACTTCGAATAATAATTAAAAAAGCATATTGGCTTTTGATAAACAACGATATCAACGTCTCTTGTTCAAAAAATTAATAAAACAAACTGTACTATTACAAACAAAATCACGAACGGCACATACAAAAGATGATACTATACGCAAATAAATTATTTCATTTTTAACTACCCATACAGGTACGCGTTCAATCAATTATTAAGAGATACTGAATTTAGTTTGATGAAAACTTTGGAACAAGAAAAGAACCATTTGCTATAAATTTACTAATATAAAAATTGTACATGAACGTTGATGATAAATATCTTCTTCTTCTTCTTCCCTCTTGTATGTAGGCTTTAAAGCATGTTTTTTCTTCAGTATTAGCCTCCTAAGCTGTTTAAATTGTCGCATCATTTTTTTCTAGGTCTGCCAATACTTCTTCGTCCATTTGGTGATTTAATTTGCACTATTCGTACTATCCTGTTCTCTGCCATTCTACTAATGTGTTCCTTCCAATCCTGTTTCCGTTTTGTCAGCCATCTATTTATGTCTTCTATATTGCTTGCTCTTCTTATAGTTTCGCTTTTCTCCCTATTTAACAGACTTTTCCTGATATTCGTCTCTGTTGTTTCTAGCAATCGCCTCGCATTAGATGTGTCAGGTTTTGTCTCCGCCGTGTATGTTAATATAGGTCTAATTGCTGCTTTATAGATTCTTGTTTTTGTGTTTTGTCGTGGGTGTTTGTTCTTTCAGATTGTGTTATTTAGAGATTCCGCCGCTTTACTTGCTTTAAGCTGTATTGTCGTACTTCTTGTTCAACATCTCCGTAAGTACCTAGTTATATATATTCCCAGATATCTAAACCTTGCTTCCTGCTTTAATATTTCCCCATCAGTTTTCTTCATGCTTTAACTCCGATGGATTTTAGATCATCCTCTATGCTATCTAGATACCTAAGTTTTGGTCTTCCTCTCGATGGTCTTCCCACTGGTTCCCTTTGGTCGAAAATTTTTCTGATCATTGCATCTTCATCTCGTTTAATTACATGTCCTATCCATCGAAGGCATGCTAATTTAATACATTTTACAATTTCAAGCTCCCCAAAAACTTCTGTTTAACTTAAAGTTGTAGCGCCTACGCCACAAACCCCTGTTCTTGGACTCTCCCATATATTTTCGTTAGAATTTTTCTCTCAAAACGTTTAAGCAGTTCTTGGTCGTTCTATGTAAGTGACCACGTTTATGACCTGTATGTTAATACTGGCCTTATTAGTATTTTATATATGGAAATTTTAATTTTTCTAGGTGGTTTGGGGGCCATCTATTTCCTCAAGCCATAATAGCACTTATTGTCGAGCACTATTCTTCTTTTAATTTCTTCGCTGACATTGCTGTCTTTGGTCAGCAACGAGCTCAGATAGACGAAGGTGTCCACACCTTCCAGTTCTAGATCATCAATCAATAGTCTAGGTATCTGGTTGCCTGATCTAGTACAATACATATACTTGGTTTTCTGTGCGTTTATTTTTAATCCCATTCTCACTGCAGATGCCCTTAATGATCTAAATGCTTCGATCAGAGATTCTGTGGACCTAGTAATAATGTCTATGTTATCTGCATATCCGATCACTTGGATACTGGACCTTACGGTCGAAAAATGTATTATTAATTGTCAGTTCGTTGAAACCACAGAGATTAGCCATTTGCGTTGACATGGTTTTCATTAAATCTTTGTATTACTCCGATTTGTGCATTAAAGTCACCCATAAGAACCCATAAGAAGGGTTCTTCATGAGGTATTTCGTCCTGGATGGTTTGCAGTTGTTCGTAGAATGCCTCTCGTTCCTTCCTAGGTTTGCAGTTCTTGGGGCTATAGATAGATATGACATTTAATTTTTGGTAGTCCATTGTGATGTTCATATCTATTATTCTTTCTGAGATATAACGGCAGTTATTTATGTTATCTTTAAATTTTTTATGGACAAGTATACCTACACCTGCCCGTGCTTGTTCTTCTTTCTTTACTCCACTGTATGCTAGAAAATATTGGTTATAGTCTCTTTGGTCAGGGGGCAACATCCCGGAAGAATGGCTTAAATCGATATTTTTACCTCTACCAAAAAACAACAATCCCAAATCATGTAATGACTATAGATTGATAAGCCTAATGTGCCACCCTTTAAAGATTCTTTTGAAAATTGTTCAAAACCAAATTTATAAGAAATGTGAGGAACAGATAGATGAAACTCAGTTTGGCTTCAGAGGAGGCATGAGTACAAGAGAGGCATTATTTGCGTTGACGGTACTCTTGCAGAAATGTCGGGAATATAACAAGACTGCATATGTATGCTTCATAGACTTTAGGAAGGCCTTTGACCGAGTGCAGCATATGAAGTTAATAGATGAATTAAAAAAACATCAATTTAGACAAAAAAGACATTGAGTTTATTAAGGCTATACACTGGAACCAGAAAGCAGTAGTAAAGGTGAACGATATAGAAACAAATAATATACCGATTGCGAGAGTGGTTAGGCAAGGATGCGTCTTGTTTCCGACGCTTTTCAACGTGTACTCACAGGTCGTATTCAGAAAAGCCTTATGGGAAAGAAAAGAGGGAGTAAAAATTGGTGGAGAAATCATAAACACCATGAGATTTGCAGATGACACGGTAATTATGGCTGAGAGTATAGAAGATCTACAAACTTTACTAGATGCAATAAATAGTGAATGCATTCAAATGGGATTTGACATCAACACAGATAAGACCAAATTTATGATAGTATCAAGGAGTCCAATAAATAATGAACAACTAACTCTTGGTGGACAGCAAATAGAGAGAGTGACAAAATATAAATATCTGGGAGCTTACATCAACACAGAATTAGATCCAGACCAAGAGATCCGGGTACGAATAGAAATGGCAAGGGCAGCAAACATGAACGTGATAAACTGAATCATGATCAACTAATGAAAATATTAGAGAACAAAACAGTAATAGCAATGATAGAAGACGAATAACTGAGCTGTAATGAAACCAAAAAGCAGCTATTATTTTCGATAGTAAATTCTCTGAAGAAATATAAATCGAAGGAGGAGTAAGATGAGGATGCATACTATCTCCACTAATATTTACTCAGTACTCCAAATATAATTTAAACAAAGCTTAAAAATTGTTTAGAAAAACTAAACAGAGTCAACAGTCACTCAGCTAAAGCTGTCACAGACTGAGCATGAATTGAAAAAGAAACCGTTATTATTGACGATTTCATTATAAAATGAATAAATAACTAAAAAATTTGGAAGAGAGACGAAAATCTCATGGTTAATAAATCTTCTTGAGTGATTAGGCTTCAGCTCAGTTAAGTTGCAGATAATTTTTAACCTTCGTGGGGAAATGGCGTACCTATAAATAGGCAGATTAACCCTAGAATACGGGTCATTCGTAAATTTGACGACCTTCAAAATACATTGTGCATTTTCGCCCACTCTCGCTTGTTTTAACGATTTCCCCAATTAAGTACCTTCCTAATTAGTATCGAGCTTGATAGTATCGCAGACGGTTGTTATATTTTCCAATTCTAAGACCATATTTCGTCGCTTGGTTTTTTTACGAAAGTCCCGTGTTTACGTCATATAATAAATTAGCTGGTTCTTATTGTTTGTTTTTTGATTTTAAGTGTTTTAGTAACAAAAAATTAAGGTAAATGGCTTTTTCATTCTCATTACATAACATACTATTTGAGTTTTTCTTATAAATATGTCAAATAAAAAGTTTTTGTCCACAAAAGAACTAAAAGAGAAAGCGGCACGTATTATGAATGGGGAAGACAGTTATCCAGACCCGTTTGAAGGTAGTGGTAGTGACTGGGAAGAGGACAATTTGGAAGCTGAATCCTCTGGCTCCGATAGCGAGGTTGATGTGAAAATATCTCCAGATATCAATATATGATTAAGTTAAGCCTTTGTCTTGCAAAACCACGGATACTAAACAGATACAACACTGCAAGTTTACATCGAAATATTTGCCAACACATAACTGAAATTCTTAACATAACTGAAGGAAATGATGAAGTTATGGTTTAAGAAAAGAAGAGAAAGACTTGTTTCTACTGTCCAAGCAAAAGAAGGCGCATGTCCACCAACTATTGCAAGGAGTGTAAGAAGCCAATTTATGGAGAACACCAAGGAGATATTTGTACCGTATGTTCCTTAAAATACTCAAATATGTTCGTTTCATAATTTTATGCTTTTGTAAGATCTTAATTGTTTTCTATATAATGAATAAAATATTCAAAGTAAAAAATATAGACTTTTTTCTATGTAGTAGTAAAATTTACGATAGTCCCGTATTTACGTTTGGCAAAAACGGTCCCGTATTCTAGGGTTAAGCAACTAGCACTTGACAATGATTCCATTACTTTCTCCCAATGCCAAACAAATTTTAACATATTTACAATTCACGTATAAACATTCACTTCATAGTACATTAACATACCTAAGCATCGGCATAAATTATCTCGTCTATATACTGATTTATGAACGTCGACTTTATCGGGAAAGCGTTTAAAATAAATTTTTAAGCACGGCATTATTCAAAAATTTAGCATCACTTGGATGACATAAACTTCAGCCGACTCTTTCATCACCTTTATAGCCTTGTCATCGTAAGTTCAGACATTCCATTAATTTTTTATTCGTAAACCTCCGTGTAAAATTTATGACCTTTCAAAAATTGTCTCTCACGTATATTGGAAAAATTTTACGATGCTGTATTAGAAACAATAATATATTGTAGAGAACAATCTTTGTTTGCTCGTATGTCAAATTGTTAGTATGTCAAAGCAATTTTTCCCATTGGAATTAACTGAAATGTCCTTAATCCTTCCGTCTCTTAAATTAATTTGAGAGAACAGAGAAATACGAATAAAAAACGAATAAAAAAATTAAAAAACCGAAAAACACCAAGAATACTTTGAAGCCACTTATTATAATTAACGATAAAAGAAGCCCTGAGATTAAATTTTAATTAAAATTAATTTATTTGTTTTTGCAAAATTAAGCCTAAGGAATAATAAATCAATTCAACATATAAAAGTCCAAATTTTCCAATCATAATAGTATATATATATATATATATATATATATATATGATTTCAGTTGTTTTCCGGGTTTGACTCCGCGTTAAGTTGTTTTGGTTGGTAAAAACCAAAACAACTTAACGCGGAGTCAAACCCGGAAAACAACTGAAATCACATATACGTACCTCCCGCGAAAATTTCAAATCCAATATATATATATATATATATATATATATATATATATATATATATATATATATATATATATATATATATATTGTAGTGAGAGCAGAAATGCAATAAATTAACATAGCAAACATAACATAACAAATAAAATATATTTAACTCAGCGATGTGTAGATACGAACAGATATACACTGTTAATTAATAAATTTATTTAAATAGTAATTAAAGACATAATTTATAAGTTATATACTAGATAATATTATTAAGAAATAATTATATGAGGGTATTTTAAGAATTTAGCATAATAATTAGGTTTAAGAATTTTTTTTTTATTTTATTTAATATTAGATATGTTTAAGTCAGCCATGTGCATATTCAACCAAACATACACTGTAGTGTCAAAGTCAAAAAGTTATTTATTTTTAGAATTTTAATTTAAAACAAAATTATATATGTAAAATAGTAAAAATATATTTCATATAAATGTTTAAGTTACATATAATAGTGTAATTCTGATCTGGAGAGCCTAAAGTCAAGTAAATTGTACATAGAAAATTCTAGAAATGTCAATAGGACTATTTGCATAATACATCATAGACAAAAACCATTCCATTTATTCCAGAATGTTCAGATAGAAAAAATAGAATGATTCGACCATTATTTATTGCTAGATTATTCTGGAACCAAGGAAAGATATTATACATGATACTATGATAAGGAGATAAGATATTGCGCATTTTTTTGGTGACGTCATTGGAGAGTTGCACGTTCGAAATGACAGTTTTTTGTATGTGTCAATAAATAATCTTTAATAAATAGTTTTTAGATATCCTTATGTGTACAATTATTGTAATTATTGAACTTTTTAACTAATTTTTGTCTAGTAATTTCATCACAGAATGCATACAAATCCCATTTAACTTTACCAAGAATTCAAATTCTACTCTCCAATGACGGCATGCGCGAACACGACCGATTTTGGGCTACGGGAAGATCCTTTCTTGTTATTCATAGTATCATGATATTATATAAACCATGTAATTTGAAGCGGCAGTTCAGTTATCAGTTAGAAGTTAGTCAGTTAGTTACAGATTATGATTAGTTACAGTTGATTAATCAGTTAGTAAAGTGAGTCAGTAAAGTTATAATTCAAGAATTTAGTTACAAGAAGATTATTAAGTCAATTATTATTATTATTAAGTCAGTTACATGTGATTATTAATTACAAAGAAGAATTAAGAATAATTTATGAGGTTATGAAGAGATTATTAGCTAGAAGAAGGCATTGATTAAGTTAAATGAATTAATTAAGTCTAATACAGTTGAGATTAATTATTACTACAGTAATATAGTGACAGTATAAAGTTAATTCATTGAAGTAAGCATTCAATAATACAACCACAAGATTCAGTATATTTGAAAGTACATTATATGGAAATTACAAGGATTTAAATCTATATATTTATATGGTGAGTGGAGATAATTAAGAAGAAACATATTAAAATTGTTGAATAACCAAGGCTGAGTAAGAAGAAATCGAGTGGTGATAATAACTTTGATTGTGGAAGACTTTAGGCGTTCAGTGATAGAAAGGTACCAAATTTTGTTAATAATTTAATAATTGTAAGAATTTCAAATTTTAGATAGATTGTTTTAAATTGATATTGCTTATATTAGATAGATATGTTTATTTCATAATAGTTATAATAAAGATAATTTAAAAAAAGTACTTACAAACTAATTCTTTGAGAATCGCAATAAAAACCCTATACTTACATATATCATTCAAATTTACTCATAGCTCATACAGAAACAACACATCATAACAATATATATATATATATATATATATATATATATATATATATATATATATATATATATATATATATATATATATATATATATATATATATATATATATATATATATATATATATATATCAGTATCATCATCAGTTGGCGCTACAGCCCTTCGTGAGCCTTGGCCTGCTTCAAACATTCTTCCCACCTTCCCTAACGAGTTGACTGCTCCAACAGCCCCTCACTCCAAACTCCCTCAGATCTTCCTGTACATCGTCCAGATATCTGAGTTTAGGTCGCCCCCTTCCTCTTCTTTCGACCCGGCCTGTTTAGCATAGTTTATTTAGTGGGATTACTCTCATCCATCCGCATAACGTGGCCCACCCACCTAAGGAGGTTTATTTTGATGGTCTTCACAATATCTGCATCACCAAAAAGTCTATAGAGTTCAAAGTTATATAGCCTTCTCCACAGACCCTGTTCGTTTACTCCGCCATATATGGTCCTCAATACTTTTCTTTCAAAGACTCGTACTGACTCTTCATCTCGGGTCGTCATTGCCCATGTTTCCGATCCGTATGTGAGCACTGGGCGTATTATTGTTTTATAAAGTTTTTCACTTTGTTGCTATTGACATACTTCTCGCTCTTAGTTGAGGGACCAGGCCAAAATAACAGCGGTTAGCCACGCATATTAACCACTACCACTACCACTAACCATTCACTTTAAGAAACTGGAACTAACTAACTATCTCATCTCATCTATCCATCCATCCAACTTCTCATTATACACACCCATCTCACCACTTTCTAAATTCTCGGCCAATCAGAAATTTGCATACCATTCCCCACATAAAATCTGAAATACCTACAAACTTTCCTAATTCATATTATTTCTACAAGGACACTTCATTTCTACGGGGACTGGGTATTTACAGATTCCGAAAAACCATTTACTTATTAACTATTTTTATTGTCCTGTTCATGGCGCAAACGCGGATTACGGAACACTTTATGGCTTATGGGAAAAAACCATCGTTAACTTCTATTCATGGTACCCGCACTATCCACTTGTTATATTTATACAAAAGATTATTTATGACTAAGATTACCATTGGTTAATTCCAGGCAGTTCGGATTATTTTTACTTTCTATAATCTCTGAAATATTGATTTCATCGTACATTTAATATTTCTACCCTTCAATTTTGAATACCATAAACAATATATATATATATATATATATATATATATATATAATATAATATATATATATATGTTTTTAATGTTGTAAAAAATTCGTAAAAATACCCTTTTAAGCTACATCCCTGAAAGACAAGTGAATAATTTCTCTTGTCACAAACAGTGTACCCGTGTCAGTGAGCAATACCCCATAAACCATCTTGAAGTATAAATGGAGATCATTTCTACGAGTTTATGGTTAACTTTTAGTTCTAGGTATAGCAAAGTTAGTTAGTTGGTGCCGATAAATAATTTTTATTCGAGAAGTTTTCTCCTATTAAGGGGAGCCGTCAAATCAGGAGAGCTATAAACCAGAAGCCCTTGGCTTATTGCCATGAATATGGTGTAGTAAAAATATGAGGGTTAAACTAAGTATGTCGTGGTACATTTATGATTGATGAGACATTGTTCAGATGCGCAACAATATTTTTTTTATTTTAAGTGTAATATATCTCGATAACATGGTCATTGATACAACTAACAAAACTATGATAATACAATATTGTTCATATCTAAATTATAAAATCCAACTAAGAGAGGAAAATTCTAAACTTATATACACAGTTGTCCCTTGATAATTTGACAGGTATGGAACCAAAGGGGTGTCGAAGTACCAAAAGTGTCCGGATTGCCGAAAGTGCGATAGACTCTGAACTGCCTGACGTTGTTTGTGTCCATTTTAGGACTTTCTCCCAGAGATGTGACATGTATGGTAGACTGAGGGTTAATGCAGTGGTTTCAGTAGCTGAACTAATCAATTTTATTAGTCTCCTTCTCATGATAACCGGGACGTGCATGGCCATAGCCATGACGCCCAGACCACCCTCTCTTGTGGCTGCGTAAGTTTAGGCGTCGGCACGTAAGTTGTTCAAGAATTAGGTCTAATTCTGTGATATTTTTGATTAAATTCTGAATAAATTCAGATATCTCAGACTCATCTGCACTCAACTTCTCTCCACATATCTTCAAAAATCGTATTCCGTACCGTTTTTAGAAGTCTTCGAACCAACCTTGACTAGCACGAAACTCAGTTTTCTTTGTTAATTACTGACAAAAAAACTAAGCTTTATTTTTTACAATATCACCTGAAATAGGAGCTTGTCTGCTTCGTTATTGCTCAAACCAGATGTGCAGAGCTTCTTTCCCATCAGGAAATTCACTCATTTTAAGGGGTTTTCTGTCCTTAGAATCATTCTGTGTAGATTTCATAAAGTTTTCGATTTTGTCTTTGTTTTTCATAATGTCGTACACTGTAGCTCGTCTAATATTATAGAATCTAGATATCGCAGTCGGAGTTTCACCACACTCACATCTCTTAATAATATCCCATTTATCTTTTAGAGTTAGGGTATTGTGTTTTCGTTTTGAACTTATACTTGCCATTAAAACCCTAACAAACCGAACTGCTCACTATAAAACACACATAATGAAGCATCTGGTAAGAATGAGATTCATGTTGCGACAAGTTTTAGTACAGGCAGACACGGCAGGGACCGAGCATTCTTCTTCTTCTTCAGATGCAAATCCACTAATGGATGTTAGCGATCACATTTTCCATTAACTTTCTATTTCTTGCAATATGTATCAGAGATTGTATGTCGTTAATCCCTGTCCATTGCCTTATGTTTCGGAGCCAGGACATTTTCTTGCGTCCCATTCCTCTCTTGCCTTCAATTTTACCCTCGATTATAAGTTGGAAGAACTGGTATTTTTCATTTCGCATGATGTGACCTAGATATGCCGTTTTCCTTTTCTTGATGGTTTCGAAAAGTTGGCGTTCTTGGTTTATTCTTTTAAGGACATCTATATTTGTGATTTTCGCTGTCCATGGTATTTTTAGGATACGGCGATAAAGCCACATTTCGAAAACTTCCAATCTGTTCATATCCCTCGTTTTGAGTGTCCAGCCCTCTACGCCATATAGCAGCACTGACCATACGTAGCACTTAGTAAACCTTAGTCTCAGTTGAAGATCGAACTCAGAACAAGTCAGTACCTTCTTGAATTTTACGAAAGCTTGTCGAGCTTGCTCAATGCGACATTTTACTTCCCTGTCCGATGCCCAGTCTTCAAAAAGCCACGATCCCAGGTATTTAAATTTACTCACTCTTTCTATGAATTTACTATTCAGTGTTATGGTGGAGTTTTCAAATGCATCCAAGTTTCTGGAGATGATCATGAATTTGGTCTTTTTGGTATTAATCTCTAGTCCCATTCGCTCACTGTATTCTCCGAACATATCCGATTGCAAAACGTCTGAGTCTCAAGGGTTTATTGTAATTTATTTTTGAAATAATCAAAATAAATCATGTTCTGAAATGAGCAAAAATTTGTAATATACATCAATAGATTTTGAATTAGCCTATTAGTAAAATTGAGGATGTTTGTGTTATTTAGTAACCTAATTTAATGTACTTTATATCATTATACTCGTAAATTATTATTACTTACAGTTGCCTTCTATAATAAGTTTTTTGTTTTTGCCAATTGTTTTTGAACTTTAAACATAGTACTAGAAATATTTCACTTACTTTATAAATCATCCACTCACCGTATCAACATAACAATATATCAAGATTACATTATATATTGTACCTGAATGATTTTTATTTGACCTTCTATTAAAAATAAAACAGTGAAGAAACATCTCAAGTTGATCATTTCCTCAATTAATGAAATAATTTGAAACTGGCCTACAGGAGCAAACGTTACCAGAAAGGACTCGAACTGGGTTAATAAGACTGCCCACGGAAACGGCGGATGGGAAAGAGGAAGTTGTCGTAAATTACAGGAAGCTGGCGGAGGCATTTTCGACCGATTCGCTTAATACTAACACAAAATCATTTCTGATGTTCGTTGTCAGGATTTGAATACTTTTCAGAGGAAAATAAGACGCAACACGTTAATTATCCTTATCCCTTTTCTTATCCTTAATTAATTACGCATTTGAGGGTCGTTTTGGCTTCAAACATTGCTCTAACCGAAGTAGACTCAAAACCATGTTGAAGAAGAATATATTCCAATCATATAAAATACACTTAGTGCAGGAACTTTCAGTAAGTGAGAACTGATCGATCAACAGTTTTTATTTAATATATCGATGGCTAAAAGGACAAATTTGTATGTCCAAAATTGATGTTTTCAGCAATATCAATTTGGAAGTTTGTGTTAACCTTGAAAAACCGTACTTTTTAATCTTTTAAAAGTAATTAAAATACAATTAAGTTTATGTTACACCTTTTTTATACATTATTCAGTTCTATACATAGTTCATACAATACATGTGAAGTAGAATATGGACATAAAATATAGGGGAAGTATGCCTATGATGGCCTCTCTTCACCTCTTGTGTTTTTTATTAAAATAGATGATCATATTTTTTGTTACAATTTTTTTCTAGTACAGTTGAATGTACCAATTAAGCTGTACATATAAAGGTCAAAGGGATTGTGAATTTTTATATTAAAAAATTGAAATATCAGAAATGTCAAGTGTGCCATCTTAGGCACATTCCTTGCCTATGATGGCATGGCTGCACAGTATAATAGAAAAAAAATATGTTTTAGTGGAATTTTCGAATTTTATTCAAAGAAAAAAATAATACAAAAAAAAAAGTAACACACGTTAAAACAATTAAGAGCATAAATCACAATAAAATATCTTCAATTTTTTATCGATCCCAGCACATTCAGTATGACACCAGGATTGGCACTCCTGACATTTAATCCAGCATTCTTTCGATTTTGAGAGGAAATACAGGCCATTACAATACAAACAAGCGACGTCGGAATCATCATTTTCAAAATTTTCGTTATCGCTCGCGGATTCCTGTTCCTTCTCATCATTTCTCTCTATCCCTTCTTTTGCCATTCGGTATAATGTTCGTTTTTCAGGAAAAGTGTCACTTACAGATTTCCGTTCTAATCCACTGTTGTACGCTTTTCCTTTAGGTTCTATCTTCTCTTTTATTTGTCGTTTATCTTTGTTTGCCAGTTTTCTTTATTCTAAATTTTCTTTTTCAACAATCTTATCTTTTCATTCTTGAATTTCGGGGTTTGAATTTATTACCCCTGTTTTTCCACGTTTCTTTTGGTTTTTTTTGTGTGTTTGACTGCGAAACACTTGGAATGGGTGATAAATCTTGGATTGTTATGTGAAGAAGATTGTTACGTTGAGTATTTTCTAGAAGGACCCGTTGGTAGTCTTTAGGTTGGTGATTTTGTCCACTTTCTAGGTTTTCTTCTAGATTATAATCTGGATTGTTTAGATGGATGTTTTGAGTTCGATCTTAATTGCTCTCTATAGGTTTATCAGTAACCAATGATAGAGCGAACATCCATTCCTCAAAAATATCAGGATTAAAAGGTTGAATTCCTGTTTTGGCAAAGGCATGTATGGAATTAGCAAGAGTAGCACTTTTAAGGTAAGCTATTTTAAACAACCCAGCAACTTGAAAGTGCGTAACGAGTCTTCCAGGATTTTGTTTTAAACCAATTTAAACCTCTTGGTTATAATAGGTTTGTAGAGGACTAAAAAAGCCCACGTCGAGTGGCTGCACCCGGTGGGAACAGTGTGGTGGAAAGCAGAAAAGTACAATACCATTCTCTTTTGCAACTTGTAAGACTTCCAGTCCCTTATGACTACTGTGGCCATCTAACAATAATAATATTTTGTTCTCATTCGAAGCTTTGGTATAGTGAATAAAATGTTTAGGCCATTGAACAAAAATGTCTGAAGACATCCACCCTTTCTCCTGGTAAAAATCAAACACTTCCCGGTGGGGCAGCGTCCATTAATTCATTTTTGAACCTTTTTCTGGGAAAAATAAATGCAGGTGGTACAAAAGTACCAATTGCATTCATTGAACATGCAACTGTTAAATGCTGACCTCGTTCCGGTCTGCTCAGTGCTCCAACTTGTTTCCGTCCCTTGGTTGCAAGTTGCAAACACTTTTTGAGGCCCTGTTTAAACAGTACTAAGATCTGATTCATCAACGTTGAATTTATTTTCGGATTGGAAATTGTATGTATCTAAAACTTTTGCTAAAGAGATAAAATATGCATTAATATTGTTCTTTTTAAATGCTTGTGCTCGCGCGAGAGATGTATTTTCTGGTATTCTGAGTGAAATGGTACTATTTGCTACTAAAAATGGTATTAAAGTGCTACTTAGCAGAATATTTGGTGGAAAAGTAGTAGAGAGAGAATAGACAAGACGAACTAATGCAGAAGTGTATCATTTTTATGCTAACCCTACAATAACAAAAGTGGTGAAAAAACGTAGACTACAATGGCTCGGTCATCTACAAAGAATGCAAGGTGATAGACTAGTCAAGAATATTGCTTTGAGAATACCTGAGGGTAAAAAAAGAGAGGAAGACCAAGAAAGGAATGGAAAGATGTAGTGATGGAAGATGTCAAAGAGATGGGAATTAGAGATTGGAAGCTGTTAACTAAGAATAGAAAACGATGGAAATTATCCATCCAACAATGGGTCTAAAAGCCATGTTAACGCAGTACATACATACATACGTGAGAGTAAAAAATCTTGTTTCGTTGTTGTCGAGCATTGTCAGCTGCTTTTATTTCCATTCATTTAACCATTTAAATACCTTTAAATGCACAAAATATAAGTTAAGCACATTCATAAAACGCCTGACAAGCTGGCATTTTTCATTTCAGGGAAAAGTTAAAATGACACCTTATTTTTTATACGGAAAACAAACAAGAATGGAATTTTTTAGATGCTCGAATTAAACTGTTTTCGAAGTAAAACTTTCCAAATTGTCCCAGAACACGCTGCGTGAAATTTCTTAAGAAAGTTATGCGAAATTTCCATTCTGTAAGTTATTTCCGGGACATGAACGTCAGGAAATTTAATGTAAGTAAACTTTCTGATAAAAATATGGTATTTGAAATGCAACTAGATTTTTTATTCTACAAATTCTAAGTTCAAATTCGGATCAAATGCAACGGGAACTTTATGTTGATGATAAAGTTATATGCACCTAAATTTAAAATCCAATCTTGTACTTCGGAAAGTGTAGATTTGAATAAACCATGGGTTTCCAACTGTTTGACATGATTTTATAAGTTGATGAAATATTCTTCATGTTTCTCTTTAAGGAATGTTTAGGAATAAGTCATAAATTGACAATATCAATTTAAATTTATCCACCGAATACTGATATAAGTATAAAAGAGGTAACTCATATTATAGATCAAATTTCATCGTCTAAGATTATAATAGGAGATCTAAATGGACACAATGCACTTTGGGGATCTAATAGATATAACAATATAGGACACATAATAGAAACGGTCATTAATAACACCAATATTACCCTACTTAACGATTGATCTCCAACAAGATTTAATTCTTTTACTGGAAACACTAGTTGTATTGACTTATCTCTTGTAGACCCTTCTTTAGTGCAAAACATAACTTGGTAAGCAAGTACACAATTGTATGAAAGCAATAATTTTCCGATAGAGATACATTTCAATAACAAACAAAAAAGTTAACCATGCACTAGATGGAATACAAAAATACAGGATTGGTCACGTAATGTTAGTAGTCCAGAACTTACAATCTTTAATACAAAAATAGAATATGTTGATTGTATCAAATTCCTTGGAATTAATTTTGACAAACATTCAAATTTAGAGCAACATATTTATCTATCATCTTAAAATATGTGGTCAACAATATTTAAACATAATGAAACTCCTATCTACTAAAAATTAAGGATGTTATCAAGATATCCTACTGACAGTATATAAAAGCCTTATTAGATCTAAAGTCGATTACGGTTCAATAGTGTAGGGGTCTATCAGTCAATCACTTTTAAAAGAGTCGCAAACAATCCAAAATGCTGCTGTAAGAATAGCCTTAGGAGCCTTTTGTACCACACCTACAGATAGCTTACTATGTTTAGTAGGAGAAATGATTCTGGAATTAAGAAGTCCATATCTTAGCATATGCTGCAACACGTTTCAGCAAATAGTGAAAATCCCGTTAGAAACAATGTCTTTGCTTCTCGTTTCCACACAACATATCTTAACAAAAAAAGATCTAAACCCCTTTTTATGAAAGACTTAATAGATACATAACCAGTAATAATATTCCTTAGAACATACCAAACCAGCCTTTTAACCGCTTCCCGTTGAATGGTCTATTAATCAACTTAATTGAAAGACTATTAATCAACTTAATGCTTCCTTTACAGTAAGACTGATGAGTACCAGAGTTACCAACATATTTATACTGATGCCTCAAAATCAGAAAAAGGAGTGGAATGTGCCTTCATACACAATGACTACACTGCTTCATAGAAAATCTCAAATTTAAGCATAGTATATACAGGAGATCTATTCGCAATTTACAAAGCATTAGAATATGCACTGAACGCCAACTTAGTCAGGTGTCTAATAATGACAGATTACTTAAGATTCATGAGTAGCTTTGGCACCATTTACTCAACTCATCCATTGTTGCGATTGATAAAAAACCATTTGTACCCAAATTCAGCAAATGAATGCGATTGTAAAATTTATGTGAATTTCGTCACATATGGATATTTATTTGAAATGAGGTTGAATGCTTGAATAAATGAACTTTGAAAAATAAGGCTATTATCGAGCACAAGTTAATTAAATGTAGCCCAAGTACTTTCGCTTAAAATAGCATCTTCAGGGGCATTTCGTCAAATATAAACTATCCGGCAAGCGTAGAATGTGGAAACATTAATAATGACATAAAATTGTACAAAACATTACACTAAAACGAGGACAAACAGTTTAAAATTACTTAAAAGATTCTACGCTGCATATTCTTTGTCAGTATCTGGAGGGATAATCCATTATTATTATCCCTATTATAATCCATTAATATTATCCCTCCAGATACTGACAAAGAATGTAGCGTAAAATCTTTTAAGTAATTTTAAACTGTTTGTCCTCGTTTTAGTGTAGTGTTTTGTACAATTTTATGTCATTATTAATGTTTCCACATTCTACGTTTGCCGGATAGTTTATATTTGACGAAATGCCCCTGAAGATGCTATTTTAAGCGAGAGTACTTGGGCTAGATTTAATTAACTTGTGCTCGATAATAGCCTTATTTTTCAAAGTACATATAGATATACCTGGTAATGAAAGAGTAGATGCTGCCGCCAAATCTTTAGTTAACACCGAAGACTTGACAGAACCTACCTATAAGAAAGATTTTCATCACTGGATTAACTGGACAATGAAAGAACGGTGGCTTCAAGAACAGAATTAATCTCAACAAAAACTACGACACATAAAAACAACAGTTACAAGATGAAAAAATAAGTGTAAAGTGTAGCAACAGGAAAGACCAAACTATAATAAACAGACTGAGATTAGGACATACATATTACTGGAAGTGTTTATCCAATGTGCGGTAAGTGTTTCAACAGTTTAAGTGTCCAACATTGCTTAATCGAATGCCCTGCATATTCAAATGAGAGTCTATTCGTTAGTTTTAAGTTTTCTAAAATCAGTAGGAATATACAACCAAATATTAACATTAGTGCGTGTACAAATAAATGCCTAATAGTCAATGCTTCTATTAACAATGTACTTAGTTTAAGTCAGATTTATGTATGTAAAAATCATCGAGTTAGAATCTATGGAGAGGGCATCACGTGACTAAAAACGACTTAACTTCGGCCATATTGGTATTATTGTTTTGAAACTTTTGACAGATCGTATATGTTTGGTTATATTTGTTGTTTTTCGAATATTTTCAGTTTTATAATAATTTTATAGAAACTGTAATATATTGTGATAGTGGATAATAATGGTTTCTTGTTCTCAACGTAGTTGCAGTAGCAGAAGTAATGTTAATAAAAAATCTTCAGGAATATCGTTCCACAGGTTAGTACACAAATATGTAAACAAAGTAATGGCCCGTACTTCAGAGAATAAATTAATACTATTTGACTGTATTAATTTATCTTTATATATAATATATCGTGTTTTTAGTGTTTACCGCTGGATAAATAAATCATAGTTTATTAAAAATGTATTGCACTTTTTTAGATTATGATTAAATCTTCTGAATAACTAGTCATATTTGTATAGTAGTTTTATTATTATTGAGTCTGGCCCTGATGTCACCGCCATATTGGTATTATAGTTAGCCACTCCTACCTATGCCGTTTTTAATACATATGCTCATAGCTTCTCCATAGATTCTAACTCGATGGTAAAAATCTATGTATGTCAAAATGTCTGAATTGTCAATACGAATGAGTCAGATAAAATTAAATTATTAGAAGAATTTTTTCTACACATAAAAGTACACGTTTATGATCTTCTTTTTATTAATAATTCATATCCAGTGGGTTTAGATTTCACTGAAACTCATAGAAAACAAGATAATAGGAAAATATCTCATAATAATGTAGCGTGAAGCTGATATTAAAAGTGTAAGCAATAAAAAATTACACATTTTAGCGACAAATTGATGTTTGTCGCAAGAATTGCTTTTGAAGAGTAGAAAAATAATTTCTACCACGATATTGCTCAAAGGAATAACGAATTTTTATTTTGATATACGGTTTTCCATTCGAGGATTATTTGATATTTTATTGAAACAGTTGTAAATTGAAAGATAAAGTTTTTTATAATGTTGAAAGGGGGATTAGATTAAAGTTTAGATAAAAAAAGATTAGTTCTAATGTACTTGTACTAATTTGTATTTACATTGCATGGTTACATGATGTGTTTGGTTTTAGACAAGGTTAGAAAGGATAGGCATAAAAAATATAGGTTGAAGCAGTTCTGGTAAAATTGGCGCAATATGTTAATACCTACACCAGAATTTAGAATTGTTTATTTGAAACCAAAGTTGCCAATTTTGCCGAATGTATTCCAAGCAATTATTTAACGGAAAATAGAAATGTTTTGGCGACACAACATGTTCACGCTAATTCACTCTAATACAGAGGTTTTCAAAGTGGCTAACGCAGCACCCTGGGGTGCCTCAAGCTTACCAAGGGTAACGTGGAACATTTTTTTACAACAATGAACACCTTTTTTAAGAAGAAACAGAATAGTAAATGGACGTGGGCTAGTCCAGGCGGAAGAACTCAGAGCAAATATGATTATATAATAACAGACAAAAACCAAATTATTCAAGATGTCACTGTACTCAATAAACTATCAGTAGGAAGCGACCACAGACCAGTAAGAGCTAGAATAACGATAAACCTACAAAAAGAAAGAGCAGAGATGATAAACAGTTGCAAACGCATAGTTTGGAATTCACCAAATCAGCCAGAAGCAACATAAAAAAATATAGCTGAAACTTTACAGAGTAATAATCCCAAACCTTTAAGTATCGACGAGTACAATAAATTAATAACAGACTCGGTTAGAAACGCACAACTCAAATTTTGCAAAAAAAAATGACACCAAAAGTGCAAAGATTAGCAAAGATACAAAAGCTTTCATGGAAATACGACGAAACCTAAGCGAGAACGAAAAGGGAAACTAAGAAGAATATAGAGAACCAAAGAAAAGAATTTCAGCGGAAATTAGAAAAGATGTAAGAAGATATAATACTAATGTAAGTACACAAACAGTCGAAGAGAATAAAGGTTTAAATATAATAAAAAGAAAAATCACCACAAAGTAAAAAAGAAATATACAAGCTGAGAGATAAAGACAAAAAGGCAACAACAGATAAACAAAACATTCTGAAAAATGACCAGAGAGTTTTATAAAGACCTCCTCCAAATTAGAAAATTATAGACCCATCAGCCTCTTGACACATATGTGCAAACTCATTATGAAAATCTTAACAAAGATACTAACACCTAAACTCGATTTCTATAAGCCCAAAGAACAGGCAGGCTTCAGTGCAGGATATGGCACAAATGACCATTTGCATACCATAAAGATCTTAATAGAAAGTGCATCGAGTACAACATACCACTGGTTCTTGCATTTGTCGATTTCGAGAAGGCTTTTGATTCTGTAGAGTTTGAAACAATACTGGAAGCCCTAAATCAAAGCCGAATAGATTACAGGTACACGACACTAATCAAAAACATCTACGAGAACGCTACATCAAGTATTAGACTACACGAAGATACAGAAAAATTCAGCTTAGGTCTAGGAGTTAGACAAGGAGACAATATTTCATCAAAATTGTTCATGGCAGCTCTAGAGTCAATATTTAAGAATTGACAAAAGAACAAAGCAGAGACAATCAAACAAATGAAATACAGAGGCAAATAGGCCTGACATGGGCAGCATTTGGCAAATTAAGGCATATTCTAAAAAGTTCAAATCTCCCATGTGTCCTAGGAAAAACTCTTTTATGTAGTTGGTCCATTCTTCCTATTTTTCGTTTAAGTCCAGAATAAACCTTTACAGTTTCTCATAAAGTGATGGGTTCTTTTCCTCTGAGTATAGGTAATTTCTTTAAATTTTTTGTGTATATTAAACTCATTATGTTTTCTTTGTAGTGCTTCCATCTCACGACATCTCTGTTCCATCCAGGCCCCGTTTGCTCGCTTAAAATCGTATTTTATTTGTCGATATATTTCTCTATATCGAGTCTCATCTTTATTTTTGCAATTTCTTCTTTGCTAAATAAGGTCTAGTATGTAATTGGTCATCCAATCCTTTTTCTTTACTGGATCTTTTTTGATTTCAGAACTTAGTTTGCTATGGTAACCATGGCGGAATTCATTATATCTATATTTTGTCCGATATTTTCTTGTTCAGATCTTTCTATTTATTTTTTAAATTCATGATTTATATTTCCGAACTCATCTGCTATTACGACATTTCTTAGGAGTAGATTATTATGTTTTTTTTTCTGAGCTGTCGGAGTTTTTATTATTTTTAATTTTAGTTTGAATCCAGCACAGAGCAGATTATGATTAGTTACAACATAATATACAGTGGCATATAATATACAAACTTGTGCGTTATAAAACCGACTTTATTCCTTTCCAACAGCCGTTTGTCAATTTCAACACAGCACTCCAGACCGTTAAATTCTGTAAGAGTCGGCTATCCTCTCCCACCAGTCTTCTAATTAGCAATAAAACGTGATTTACATTTATTTCGGCAAAGAAAGTACACTCTTAAGCTCCCACGAATTAGATATGTCAGAACGTATCGTTCCACCTGAGCCGTGAATTAGGACAAAAATGTTGAAGGCCAAAGAGATTACCACCGAAGGGTTGCAAATGAGTATTCTGTCGAAGCGGAAAATTTAAGCTCGACAAATTACCGGGTGTATTTAATGTGTACGACTCGAACTGATTGTTTCAGTGGATCTAAATATGCTAGTATTATGGTTTAGACAGAAGATTAAAATGAATGAATTTAATTCGTTGATTTCTGAATGCTAACAAAGTATTTTTATCAAGTAAACTGTCATAAACATCTAAAAATACAGTTGATCGTTTTATATATATACAGGGTGGTGAATCGTCAAACGGGCCATAGGAAACTCAATGAGAAATTCTAAATTGTTGAATTCCTGCTTCCCTAATTATTTTACACCAAAAGTCATGGGAAACTATTTGTAGAGGACTCAAATATGTATCGAAAACAATTGTTAAAATTGTTCTCACGACTTAAACGTATTCCAAAATTTTGCTAAAATATAATACATTTTTCAGGCCACCCCTAAAAGTCAAGCCAGACGCCGTGAAAAGAATGTGTATTACGTGTTGCGTTTTGTCATATTGACGTTTATAATATTTGACAATTTTTAAATAAAGTATATTATATTTTTATCTATGATTTAAATGGCCAAAATTTTGTGATTTATTATTTAAAAAACAAATTAAGTTGATTAAAAAATGTAGTCAGTTAAGGAGAAAAGAGCATTAATAAAAATGTTTTATTATAACATTTGTTATAGTTTTATGTTTAAAAATTATCGTATATTATTATTAGGAATAAAGATCACAGTAACAGTATATTGGAATTCATTGAATTGTTGTATAACTTAACATGGAATTAAATTTTAAAATTAATAATTAATATTATTTTATTGCAGATTTGATGTGTCCGCCGTTTTGGGACTCGATCATATGTTGGCCCTACACACCAGCTGGAGAAAAAGCTGTTATACCTTGCCCATCATACTTCGCTGGATTCAGAGAGGTAAGTACAGGGGTACAAGGGTATTGGGTAGACACTTTTTTACGTTTCCAGTAGAGAATAGGTCTACTTAAGCCTATACTTAGCCTATAGGCCTAGAAGCGACCCTGTCCAGGCGAGCCATGCTTTCCTCTTAACTCCTTACTGAGAGAATCCTTTATCATTCCAAAATCTAGTTACTTTTTTTCTATCCCTCCTTGATGAAGGGCAGCAGCGATCATCAGTACCTACCAGATCAAGGTATAGAGCAAAGCATCCTGGATCGCCTTGAAACTGGACTACCATAAGCATAACTGAAGCATTTTAAATGTTTGTAAATACCAGAGAATTCAGCATTCAATGGATCAAAAAATGTGTTTAAATCAACAGGCTTAAGTTGAATATGTTTAGAACCATAGACACCTCTATGTAGTCTACAATATGAAGAGACAAGTTAAAAATTCTCCAATTTTATTCTTTGCAAATTATCAGACTTTAATCAGTGTTCCGAAATACAAAAAATGTCATACTTATTATCTTTAAAAAATGCATTTAATTCATCTACCTTATTAGTAATACTTTGTACATTTAAATGAAACACACAGCATATTTCTTTAGTAATACATAGTTATTGTTTATGCATTGTGATTAAGTAAAAAATACAAGTACTATTATACTAAATGTTTTATTAAAAATAAATATGTACACATATTTAAACCTAAATTAACACCTATTTGTCTACAGTCTACTAATTGTCCTCTTCCATCTGTTCATCTTCATTCTGTTCTTCACATTCATCCTCGTCTTCATCTTCAACTTTGAATTTTTCAAAACCTTTGCCCCTAGTCCATTTGGCTTTCAATATGAGCTTAAAAGTAGCTATCCTATGATCCAACAATTCTAAAATTTTAGCTTGCTCAGGTGTCAAGACACTACCTGTCTTACAGACTTCAAAATCTTTGATCAATGTAACAATACCTAAAATATAAATGTGATTAATATCCCTGCTCAAGAAACTTTAAAATTTCAGACTATATAGTGGAATTATACTTCATAATGTCATTCAAGCTTTCTAATTACAGTGTGGAGAATTATTATGCTTAATTAAAATTACGAAGACAAAAATTATAATAACTGAGTTCTGTTTTGAATCAATTTTAAACAAATATGTTAATTATACCTTTGTCTAGTTTTGTAGGCATTCCAAGCTGCCTCAAATAAGGTTCAATGGCATGTGAGAACTGTTTCAAAGGACCTGCATCCAATTTAATAGTAGTTTTCGCTTTAAATCCTGATCTAGCATATTCACCCACAGAATAACTCTCAAACCATTCCTTCACTTCTTTTTTGGTACAGTCTGTGAATAGTAGTCCACATTGGCCTTTCAACACTTCTGATAACTGAAATATGATAAATGTTAGTAAAGATATTGTTGAAAACCTTGAAGAACTGTTTAAATACCTGAATGAAGCTAAGCAAAATTCAAAAGATGAGTGAACATCAAAGAAAAGAAAAATATTTATATAGAAATATAAAACAAACAAAACAATATAGGTTGTTTTAACAAATGCAAGAAAAGTTTATCACAATAGTCAGTAAAAAAGTAGAAGCATTCAAAATGTAGTTATACATAAGAACTAAGAGAAAAACATATAAGTATAAATTACTGAAGCGATTTCACGAAATTATCACACTAAATTTTCATTCAGACAGTATTATAAAAGCATAGTAAGCTTCTACCTTATGTAAATCATCTTCAACCTCTTCTTCTGGTGTCCTACCCAAGCCTATTGAAATAACTTTATTTTTGCCAAAGAAAAACTTGCTGGGTTTCCATTCCTGTCTCACAGCCTTCATTGTTTCGTTTCTCATGTTTTTATAGGTAAATACATAAATACTTTTAAATTTTCCAACTGATTCCCTGACATCTTCCACAATTTTTTGTTTCAAAGCTAGACCCTTCTTATCGGTCTTCGTTAAGGAAACTGGAAAAGAAAATATGGATTATTAGATACATTTTTGTATTGTATTGTAGATATTTTATACTCACTCTTTTTTATCCCTTTTTGATTTCGGCATGTTGCAAAAGTTTATAACACTACAGGCTTTTTAGGTTAATAAACACGTGTTGTCATGTCAATTTATGTTGCTGTCAAAATGTCAATTTTAAACTCTAATAGTAGTTCAAATGTACCGACCAAAATGCTTTTTCTTTGTGTCTTTTTATGAACAAATATTATATTTTACTTGATTTTTATATTTATTAAAACTACTATGAAAATTAATTTTATCGGTGTATTCGTGTTTAAATTCTGAATAACATCTGTGTTCTGGAACTGTGACTGGAAGTTCAAATGTACAGATTTAGAAAACGCAAGCGCAATAGGTACAAGTTTGAAATCAATGATGAAGGACAGGGTCGTATTTAAACTGTGGTGTCTGAACAGGATCGGATTTTTAACTATTTTTATTTAACTTCTGACTTATATGAAATGTATCCCATTAAAACAATAACATATTAAATTTCTTTTTTTACAAGTATTATTTGTATCTTTTTAGAATTATAATGCTACTAGAACTTGTACAGAAAATGGAACATGGTATGTAAATAGCAGCACACATGAACCATGGGGAGACTACACAGCCTGTTCGGAAGGAAGAATCGCAACTATTTTCACAAATATTACGTCTGAATCAGATCTCTGGAAAAGATATGAGACTTTAGTACCCATTCTTAAGATTGTCTCGCAAACTGGATATGCTGTGTCACTTCTATCACTGATTGCGGCGTTTATAATAATGCTATCAATTAAGTAAGTATATGGTCAAGTTTTTATATAGTGTATAGGTTTTTTGTGTTTTGTTTGGATCGTATTTTATGGATGTGGAATGTGGGGACTGAATCGTCAAAGTAGATTAAATCGTAACTTTTTCTTCCTATGCTATGCTACATAAATAATTTAATAATTATTTTTCTGCTTCAGCCTTAAGTAATCCAACTTTGGACATAGGCCTCCCCCAAATCAATCCAGTGTTTTCTATTTTGCGCCACTTGCTTCCAATTGTTTCTTCCAATCTTTTTAATGTCATCAGTTAATCTCATTTGAAATAACCATTTGAAACAATGGATTTCCGCGTCTTTCGTGATTTATCATGTCCCACTTCAATTTCAATTTTTCTATTATTTGAAATTTAAATTTATTTTATTTTCAGGAAACTGCATTGCGCTAGAAACATCCTTCACATGAACTTATTCGCCTCGTTCATCTTCAGAGCGCTTTTCCACATCTTAAAAGAAATACTGTTTGTGGAAGGGGTAGGATTGCAAATTGATTTTAGTGAGAAAAATGGCGATTTATATTTTAAAACTGATATTGAGGTAAAACAAAAATAGTTTAAATAACGTGTTGATATTGATGTAATTTTTTATGTTTTAGCAAAATAATTACCAGTGCAAATTACTGACGTCATTAGTACAATTTTTTACTACAGCCAATTATTCTTGGATCTTAATGGAAGGTCTATACTTGAACAATCTCATCTGGAGAGCACTCTTCGTTGATTCGAGTCGTAATTTAGTGTACTACATTTGTCTTGGATGGGGTAATATCTTAATTGATTATAAATTTGGTGAAGTGTCATAATAAAACGATTTTTAGGTTTGCCGATTTTTGTAATTATTCCTTGGATCATCGCTAGAATTTTTCTTGACGATACCATGTGCTGGACGACTAACGATAACGTTAAGGCATATCTTATTATTGTAATTCCCACAATAATAGCGGTTTTGGTAAGTTTCACCTAATAAATGGTCATAATTTAAAAAAAAACATTTAAAATTTTCAAGTTTTCATAAAATTGATTGATCTCAACAGTTTCACAGATACATAGCCGAAATGCATCCAAATGGTGGATCTGCTGACTTTACAGTGTAAGCTCAATATGTATTTGATCCCTACATGGATGACAAAAGTAAATTAACACGTTCAATGTCAATAATGTTAAAATGTTAAGAGTATCGGAAAAACCGGTACTAGTGTATTACTAATATGGACATTAAAACCAATAAAAATTATTATACTTATATATATTTTGAAGTATATATATGAGCCTCTTACAGCACAAGTGGTGTAACTCCATTTTCGATTAATTTTAGTTAAGGTCTAAATCGGATTCCGCAACAAGTATTTTATATTAGCACAAATGGTGTAAGTTATAAGTCATATATACTTCATCTAATTTACACACCGATGCACGTCATCGGCGTCATAGCCCGTGACGTCACATGATACCAACACGAAATATTAAGGTGGTAGGTGTGTTCTTTTTTAGTATCACTTTGCCGAGTACACTGACATTACAGCCACTAGACATATTTTATTATATACGCGTAGAGATAATATTTAAAGATTTCTATTACTGTTAACTTAAAGAAATACACAATAATATGTTTCATTTAATTTGTATAAATGCATTATAAAGCGTTTTTATGAAGAACATTTGTTCGGAACACACAGTAACTGTAATCGAACGAAGGTGAAATTTTGGCATAAATTGATAACACTTATTTGAAAGTTGCCGTGTTAACGCTTTTTGTACTTTATTATTTTGAATTTTAAAGTGAATACCTCGTTTTATATTTTTACCTATTTAATGAAATCTGTTCTTTTTAGCACAAAATTAGTGTGTTTTATTTCAGAAATGTCACGTAAGAATTTAAATAGTCTTGTAAAGAGATGGTAATACTTTTGCAATAATTATGTGATCTATTTGATTTAAAATGGAGGATTTTTTTATACTTTGGCAACTATGTCAACTTCGATCTCTGACGTAGATAATGACTTGCATCGGTATGTAAATTAGATGAAGTATACACTATTGTTCCTGCAACTGTTTTTGATTTCACACGTGTTTGTGTTTAAAGTTCAAAGCGAAGGTAAGGAACCTGTGGCAGAGCACGTTTATCGTAGCACTTTTAATAACAAGTTTAACTTCCATTTTCATGCACCTCACAAGGATACTTAAATAAGGATAATAAACTGAAACAATCACTAAAAGAACATGAAAAATCAAAACTTCGGCAAGCCCAAGAAGCTCGAGAATCAATGAAATTGGATACCGAAAAATCAGCTTCTAATAAATCCTATTATGCCTTTTCTTTTGACTGAGAAATATATTGATCTTTCCCACGTCTAACATGTCAAATGTCTTACTATAAACGTAATTTGTACGTCTACAATTTAGGTTGCCATGAGCTTTCCACAAAAAAGAGATTCATGTATTGTTGGGATGAAGTAACTGGATGGTTAGCAAGAAATTAGCGCTTGTTTAGTCAAACACGTAACAACACGAGCGTCAGAAGCAAAACATAATTATGTTTAGTGATACGTGTACCGTTCAAAACAGGAATTGGAAAATAGCCCTAACATTATTCAAACTGGTGTTAAGTGAAGACAACAATATTGAAATCATAGACCAAAAGTTTAGGCAAAGTGGTCATTCCCTTCTTCCCAATGATTGTGATTTTGCTTCTATCGAGAATTACAACAAAACGCAACTACATTTTTTTGTCCCACTGATTGGTACAGTATTATTGCCAAGGCAAAGAAGAAAAATCCTTTCCAGGTTACCGTTATGACGAATAATGATTTTTTGTCTGTAGACACATTGATGAAGTCAATCGCTAAAAGAAAGAATGACACGGAAAAACACGCAGTATCATGGTTAAAAATGGACAGCAAAAACCATAAAATTACTTTCTATAAAAAGGGTACTCTACAATCTGTGTAGCCTGATTGAAAGGACATGAATGGATTAGGTTTTTTAAATGAGCAAATTGAATTAAATATTGTTTTAAAAGTAGGTAACTTATTTACTAATTTAACTTTCAGATCAACTTTGCTCTGTTCATCATCATATCCATAGTACTATACACAAAACTGCGATCTCCAATCTGCGAAGATACCAAAAGGTACCAAAAATGGGCACGATCAACATTAGTGCTGGTTCCTCTTTTCGGAGTTCACTATGCCGTCTTGCTAATATTCTACTTCACAGGAAAAACGGATATTTGGCTCATCTGCGATTCTCTCTTTGGAAGCTTTCAGGTAAAATTTCTTTCTAAAGAAAAATTACTGTTTGTAAATTTTGAGGTGTGGCAACAGTGTAAAAATCTCAGATCTACCATCAGTAGCAAAGAGTTTTAGAAAAAATTAATATTTTTTCTCGATCTTTCTTCACTTTTGTCTGTACTAAAAAACAGTAAATCCCTTTGTTGTGATAAATATTTGTCGTATTTGCCTGCGTCAAAATTTAAGTAATAACTGATGTCTCAAAATATTTAAGTGTTACTTAATTTTTAGGGACTATTCGTAGCTATTTTGTACTGCTTCATGAACGGCGAGGTAAAAACAGAATTAAAACCACATATCTATAATTTCCTTAGCTATTTAGCAACTCATCCAGTGTTGGGAATATGCTTTCCGTGTAGAGCCAAGTTTTTAAGGTACGTAAAGTTTTCTTTTAGTATACGCCAATGTATTTTTATTTCAGACAAGGCGCGTCAACCATATTGACTAGAAAAGTTGCTATAAATTGGAAAAGTTGTGTATAGTATCAAAATAAACTTTATTATGATAACCAAATAGTAAGTGTTCTGAGAGGCGCTGTAGGAAGGTATTGTAGTAAGAAAATAAAAACGCATGAAGGAAAAAACGACATCGATGATGAAAAATTAAACCATTTACGCGGACAATATCGTGCCGATATCGGACAAAGAAATCCAAAAATCGCTCAGTAATCTTAAAAAGACCCAATGACTCTAACAACATCCAAATTTTAACATACTTTCCATCGAGCCAATATAATTTCTGAAACAAATGCAAAGATAATATAACTGAAGATATTTTGCGTTGAGTAAGTTCAATAACAGCAATAAGAACTTAAACTTTGCTCAGAGATACACAATGAAGTTTTCATATCTTTGAAAGATTTGTGAGTGATGAAGAATTGTTAGACAACTAACATACCGCTTATTCTGCGCTAAAATTGCCAAGCAGTGTACAATGTCGCACAAATGAGTATTGGAGACAGTCGATCAAATATTAAGAGATTTACGTAGCAATCAGATCTTTTTGAGGAGAGGTGATTCTACTGACTGGCGATTTTCACCGAATGCTCCCAGTCATTTCTGGATCAACAGCTTCAAAATCAAATAAATGCTTGCTTGAAGACTTTTTTATGGAAGTATGTAAAAAATCTTAAGTGAACATCGAATATGCCAGTTTTTTATTATTAAACATTAGCAATAAGTAAAGTCCTGTGGACTCTTCTAATAGCCTTATTTCATTTCCATCAAATTTTGTTAATTTCATACGTCATAAGAAGAATTACTTTCAAAATTGTCTTCAAATATTGGGGCAAATTACAAAAACCATACTTGGTTGAGCAAACGCGCAGCAAGAATAACGTAGATAATTTAAATATAAAAATTCAGAGTCAAACTAATGGACGAATACTCTTCATCGTCCATTATCCAACTGAATTCCTAAATTCATTGGATTTACTACCACTACCTTTATCGTTTCTTTATTTACTCGGTAAGTAAATCGCACGCGTTGTTCGCTCACGAGGCAAAAACTGTCACGAACTGGCATTCGTGTGCTTCGTTTCAAGTATCAACTTACCTCCAGCCTGATTCCACAAGAATAACGCAGGTGTCCTAAGGCCAGCTTAGCGAAGAGAGAAACCTTGCGTAAAGCAAAATGACAAAAGTTAGCTTGATCCCGAAGTTCAGTATGCACAGAGACTGCGAAAGCATGGCCTATCGATTCTTTTGGCTTCAAGAGCTTTTCAGCAAGAGGTGTTAGAAAAGTTAGTACAGGGATAACTGGCTTATGGTGACTAAGCGTTCATAGCGACGTTGCTGTTTGATCTCCGATGTCAGCTTTTCCTATCATTGCGAGGCAGAATTTACCAAGCGTTGGACTATTCACCCATAAACAGGGAATATAGAACGTAAGCTGGAGTTAGATCGTCATGCGACAGGTTAGTTTTGCCCTACTGATGACTCGTCGTTGCGATAGTAATCCTGCTCAGTACGAGACGAACCACAGGTTCGAACATTTGACTGATGCACTTACTCGAGAGGGTAATGGTGCGAAGCTACCATCCGTGGAAATATGCCTGAATGCCTCGAAGGCCGTATCCGAGTTCCGAGATTCAAAAAGCTCAAAACAATGTGACTACTAGGCAATCGTAGTTCATCATCATAAGTGGCGCGACAATTAGTTATGGATCTTGGCCTGCTCAGAAAGAAGTCGCCACTCCTGTCAATTCCTGGCAACTTCCCTTCACCTTCTGACTTTATGAATTCGTAAATCCAATAATTATGACTTTATCAATGAAATGACAAAAACAGGAGTTCAAATGATGCAAATATGCATCTTGTTGTTGTTATGAACAATACGATTTCGATAGTACTAGTAAATATCGAGAGTTTCCGATAGGCCAAACTATCGATATTTATCGATAGTGTTATCGATAGTTCTCCACCTCTATCGTCAGCAAATGCGAGAATTTGCGTCGATCTAGTTACACCTACGTAAGAAAGGTGTGGAAAAAATCAGTATATCTCAACGAGGCATGGACCCAAATCTCATTCATCTTAAGAGCCAAAACACAGATTACATATGCTTGGAAATTATGGCATATATGAAGTGAAAGTGGGCCAAACGTGTCGAGACTTAATGAATTTCGCTAGGTAGACTAAATGCACAATTATGGAGAAGATTATGTTTTTTTTACAGCTGGTAGTTCTTTTAATAAAGCAACTTGAATGACGGATATAATCAAATTTTAAATAACTAATTGGATTTTTTTGTAGATCAGCCGTGGGGAGGCGGTCAGTCTGCACGACTTTGTCATATAGCTCAATTTATGTTAATGGAGTTGGGCACAGAAATAGCAAATCTAAGTTTAATGAGAAAGGGAGGCATCCAAATCAAGGTGAGTAGATTTTATGCATTAAATACTACGATACGAGCTTATTTTTTTAACGATATCCAATTCTGTTTAACGTAACTCTTTACAAACTTTCACGTGAATACAATTAATTGCTGCGTTCTAAATTAAATAAAAATTTTTCTACTCTCTTACTAGTAAGTTGTATATTACCTACTATTTGGATGCTAAGTAAATACATCAAAACAGATACTGACACGTAATGACTAGCACTTAATATTACGCTTCAGTTCTATAAAAATGTGTAATATCACATAAGCCTTGTAAGTCAGTTGGTCGAGTTACCATGGAAACGAATTAACAAACGCTATTTTGACAGATTAAACATTATTAATCTGTCAGTGTAAATATAGTGGTAATTTAAATACAGATAAATAAAATGAGTTCATCGAATAGTACCATCCAATATTATGCAGTTAGCTGCGAGCACTACCGAGAACCCATGATACTATGACTTCCAAGATAAAACCACTTCGCAATCGAATTTTGTACGTCGATGCGCATGACGTCACTTGTCGATAAAAGTTTATCTTTAATTTAATATTCTGAAATATATTTTATATAAAGTGCACACATTTATTTGTCAACGTACTAGATAAACGATAAAACAATACTAAATCTGACAAAACTCCATGCAAAACACAACATTTCTGGTGATATTTGTCGCCAAGTGACATCACACGTGCAAAAGAGATAGACTGATCGCATGCGCGTGGGTTTATCTTTAGTTCATAGTATCATGCCGAGAACATATTACCAGAAAAATCTAGAGGAAGATAGGAAAAGGTACATCAGCAATTTATGAATTTGCGTACAACAAATAATGTAAAGTCATTTTCTGTAAATCGTTAAGAAATTTAAACTATCCTCATTATGGACAATATATTCTATGCTAAGAAGTGTTATAACTTGAAAAATAATGTTAATATTGAAAATTACCCGAAATTGCGAGCTTAACTAAAAAGGCAATCAGAAGGTTTTAAAAACAAAAAATCTCAAAATTTTACATCCTGATGAAATAAAACTTTTTTTAAATGGAGCTCCTGATGTACAGTACTTCTTAATAAAGGTATGTTATTTTAAAGTATAACATAAATCTGCCTACTTATAACACTTTTATTTTAAGGTTATTGCAATTATTGGAAAATGTGAAGCTTGTAGGAAACAAGAGTTAAAAAATCTTAAAATTTGTGACATTGATGATTTAAGTACCATGTTATTGGTTAAAATTTCGGATACGAAAACCAAAATATGTAGATCTTTCGTTATTTCCAGAAATTTCTATAAAATCTGCAAACAATATATAGAAATTTGACTACAGATTAGCGATCCGCAAATAAATCAATTTTTTCTTAATTAACAAAGAGTTAAATGTACGAAACAGGTGGTAGGATTAAACAAAATAGGCGGTGTTGCTAAGCAAACAGCCGAATATTGGAACGTTACCAGATCCCAAAGTGTACACAGTATACACAGATCACTATTTAAGAGGAACTTCTGCCACTATTTTAGTAGATGCCGGTGGTGATTTAATAGCTCTTAAACGACATGGCGGATGGAAATCTTCAACAACGGCCAAAGGATATTGATGAGTCAATAAATAATAAGACGTCAACAGCCAATAGAATTATAAATTCAGTTGAAAGTAATTTACAGACCTTTACATATACTGAAAATACCAATGTTCAAAAAGAACACACTGTACAGTTTACGCCATCCTACCATTCACCACGTATTATTGAACAACCGCCAAACTCGGATAAGGGTATAGTTATAAATAATTACCAAAATTTTACAATTAATTATTATACAAAATATTTAATTTAAATTGTTCCTGAATTTTTTTAAATAAATAAAAATTACTTGTTATACTTTTTACTTTTATAAATGAAAATATTTGTAGAAAAAGCATAGTACACAACTTGAGTTGTAAGCTTATTACATGCTTGTAAAATTACTGCGCTCGCTGCTACGCGGCTCGCGCGCAACTTTTTTACTCGCATGTAATAAGCTTCTTACAACTCTCGTTATGTAATATACTATTAAAAAATATAGAGATTCTTTGAATCGTTACAAGATCGCTACATTAGTGTCGACGTTTATCATTTTTATATAGCCTCATTTTTTCGTACAACTATCATTTTCTATTTATGGAATCCATATATTTACTGATTATATATTTCAGAAAAGAACCATTGCTGCAACGGAAAACATCCGTCCATAAAGAATGGTGTTCAAGTTGGTATAAAACACGTTGGAGATGGACAGGTATATCTCTCATAATTTTGATTTCTTGTAGTACTTTAATGTTTGTATAATTGACTTCTAGGCTGAGACATCGTTATGCAACGATCAGAGGTCCGAGAAATGCCGAATGCAGTCCTGTGAGACCGACGAAGAAATATGCATGCTCACAAAGTCTTGCTGAACCTCGAGACTCTACATATCTCCCAATATATTTCCACAGGGTATTCAATTGTAAGATATAGAGTAAGACTTTCGCTCAAATCGTTTGAAGCTGTAAGGAATCTGAAGTAAGGCATCAATGCCCAATTGATTTATGTAAATTATTATAGATGTTGAGCTGATGTTCACCCTATTCATATGCGTAAGTCTTGAGTGTTATTAAAAGCGCAATATACTAAGATATAGAAAGGGAGACCAACTCAAAATGATCTATTTGTGGAATAAAAGTAATCATCTTTCGACGTAATACTGCTTTTATATGGTAGTTTTAGTGAGAGCGCCCACCAAAGTGGCGTGGCACTGGCAAGTAGCAAGTAGCACGCGTCTAGCATAATGTAACCAATGAAAACGAATGATTCAGTTTACACCAAAATGACAGTAATGTCATTCATTCTAATCATTCGTTAGGATTGGTTACATTATGCTAGACGCGTGCTACTTGCCACTGCCACGCCACTTTGGTGGGCGCTCTCATTTAGTGAGAGCGCCCACCAAAGTGGCGTGGCACGTAGCAAGTGGCAAGTAGCACGCGTCTAGCATGTTTCTTAAGGGCGAGCGCCCACCAAAGTGGCGTGGCAGTGGCAAGTAGCAAGTAGCACGCGTCTAGCATAATGTAACCAATCCTAACGAATGATTAGAATGAATGACGTTTACTGTCATTTTGGAGTAAACTGAATCATTTGTTTTCATTGGTTACATTATGCTAGACGCGTGCTACTTGCTACTTGCCACTGCCACGCCACTTTGGTGGGCGCTCTCACTTAAATGTAACCAATGAAAACGAATAATTCAGCGTACACCAAAATGACAGTGACGTCATTCATTCTAATCATTCGTTTTTATTGGTTACATTTTAAGAAACATGCTAGACGCGTGCTACTTGCTACGTGCTACTTTCATTTTGATGTTTAAAAAAAAAGCTGATTAATTAGTCTTTTTAATAGTACCAAGAATCATTACACTCAGCTGGATGATTTTGTACTGGTCTCCTCTAAAAAAGTAAACCAAAGAATTCCTATTTTAATATAAATTTCAATAAAACAATCTAAATTTTATAATAATAAAAACCTAGATTCTATGAATCACACAAATATGCTAGTCACGATTGTTAATTGGGAAATGTGCATAGAATGTTATTTTGATTTAAAATTTATTGGAACATAATCTTTGCATTGATTGGAAAACCAAGGTGGAATCCCAATTCGTAGTCAGTCAATGTTCTTCTCGAGGGATAGGGATAAGGATTTTTATTATGTGTGGATTGAACATTTTCTGTACCCGTTTAGGATCATTTGATCCTCTTCAGGCTTGGATTTGAATGTGTTGTGATATAAAGGCATACAGTCCCAAAATCCACTGGGATGTTAGCGTTCTTCTTCTTCTGTGGTATATTTGGAGGCTATCGAGATGGAGTCCCTATTGAATCAGGGGTGAAAGGCTTGACTGGAATTTGATGTTCTTTCCAGAATGTATGTATGTGTTTTTGAGTTAGATGCGACAGAGCCGGGTCTCTAGTGTCCATTGTTCCTGTGCAGTCTCTAGCTTAACTCGGCCCCAAACCCACGAGAGTGGCGGCGACTCGGCTTTCGAGAGACTTGCCACATTTTGCTCAATATGAACATCTGTGTTTTAATCCAACAGTGATGGACGCTACATTTTAATGTTACTTGGCTCCGTCGAATCACTTAGATTTTCCTCGGCTGACCACAGACTCTGTGTAAAGTAACCGGAGCTGCAGTCGGTCGGGGATCCCGGTGATGAGGAAGCTTCGGTAGCAGAAAGAGGACTCCTTTCACTGTTGGATTAGTGTGAGTGTGTGATGTGTGAATGTGTGCGAGTCTGACTCTGGCTGAGGTCGTCCAGCGGTTTTCTTTTCACGATAGCGTATTGTACTAGGCACTTTTATACTCCAAAATAGAAATACACGACCAAATATTTACCAGTTACAACTTGCAGAATTTTACGCTGTTGAATACATGGGTTATATTGACGCCAACATATTATATGGGTAAAAATTTAATTGTGATCAAAGATGTCAATAAGTTGATTAAAGTGTCTAAGGCGGCTAAATCTACGCCACATGATAATTTATAAAACAAGGAGTGCTTTTTTTCGGGACAACTAGACCTGCACATGACAGCAGTAAATCATCATCATCAGCCCATAGTCGTCCACTGCTGAACATAGGCCTTCTCCAAAAACCTCCATTCAGATCTATCTTGCGCTGCTGCACTCCAATTGGTACAAATCCTCATTATGTCGTCAGTCAGTCAGTCAAGATTTTTTTGGTCCACCTATTATCTTTCATTCTAGCAACGTGTCCTGCCCACCTCCATCTAATTTTGGCTATGTGTTTTATAATGTCTTCTACACCACTTTTTCTACGGATTTCTTCGTTTCTTACCCTATTTGTAACGTTATGCCTAACAATGATCTTTCCATTCTACGTTGCGTCACTTGTAGTTTTCGTGTAGATGTCCTTGTTAGGGTACGTGTCTCTGCGCCATATGTAAGGACAGGTAGGACATACTGATTAAAGGCTCTTCTTTTTAAGCTGATTTTTAAAGCACCTTTAAAAATATCACGCAGTCTTCCATATGCTGCCCATCCCAGTGTTATTCTTCTTAGCAGCTCAGCAGTTTGATTATCTCTGCTAATTTTTACCGTATGTCCAAGGTATATGTAGCTGTCAACAATTTCAATTTCGACGTCTTCTACCCTTAAAGGATGGCTCGGAACTAAATTAGTCATTATTTTTGTCTTTTGGTGGTTAATATTTAGACCTACTTTAAGTGCTGCATCGCTGAGTTCATTTAACATATCACTGGCAGCCTTTAGGTCATCTGAAATCAGAACAATATCACCTGCGAATCGTAGATGACTAAGCATCTCACCATCAATATTTATTCCTTTACTTTCCCATTCCAGTGACTTCAAAGCATGTTCAAGTACAGGAATGAACAACTTAGGCGACATAGTATCTGCCTGTCGAATACCTCTCCTGCATTTCTGTATATATTTTCTATAATATTGGTGTACCTATGATCAATTCGACACTCTTCCAATGCCTTAGAAGTGCGGTAGTTCGATAGTATCAAACGCTATCGAAGACTAGTAAATAGTAGTAAATAGTAGATCCGAAATCATACAGAGTGATCTGTCCATGATCGCGCATTTTCCAACGGCAACTTGTATAAATATGCACTTTTTGTCAACTGCACTGATACGATTTTATATCAAAGCAACTCAAGTAAAGTGTTTTTCAATAGCAGTTAACCACTGAATCTTTGCTCAAACGTCGACACCATTCAATACAAAACATTTAAGCCAAACGTAGATCAGTCTAAGAATTAGTAAATGTGAAATAAGGTAATATGCATTTGGAGGTTATCAAATAGTACTTCCCTTATTTGTTTTTAAAAAGATACTTATTTATCACAATAAATCAACTAGAATAACTATTTTTGAACAGAAATATAAATGCAAAATGTAGATAATATGAAAATGAGTTGTACAAAACTTTCCAGTGGGTGAATCAATCACCGTCCTTTCATCATATTGGGTCTTTATTTGATGTATTCCATAATTAACGTGTTAGTAGACAAAATATGTACCTAATATAAAGAATAATTCGTGAATAATATGTATAATATTTATACAAAGATCCAGACCAAGTAACAGCTATTGAAGAATAACAAGAAAAATTAATTAAAAATAATTTGGTAAAAATTGACAAATGTATAAAAGCAAGGATATTTATAAAAAAATTGAAATTTTATGAATAGGTTAGTTTTTTATCTGTCAACAATCTCTCAATAATGTGGAGAAAATATAAAATATTTCCAAAGATTATTATTAGGATTTTTGACTTAATTATAGGTGTACATATTTTTTTATTCATGCCGGGTATGCAGAACGTTATAAAAACTATTTTTTAAAGTTAGTAATACTCTTTAAAAATTGAAGATATTTATCTGGACTAATTTCTTGTTTTTCGCGTGTTTTTTTTAACTAATGGAAGCTAACGATCACAACAGTTACCTCGTCTCTGTTCAAAACTGTTCTTACCAAGCCTTGTCCAGTTTCTGATGTTAAGCAACCTCTCACAACTCTTTTCTTCTTTATAACTCTTTTGCAACACTATACCACCAACTGAATTCCATCGCAGCCACAGAACGTAGAATGCTTAGATGCTGTATGAGAAAGATTGGTCGTATCCATCAGCCCACATTCACATATTGGCCAACATCACGCCAATCAAGGACAGAATCCTAACCCTCAGCAGGAGTATGTCCTAAGAACCATAGCTGGCTCGAACAACCGAGCAAAACGAACATTAAAGGCGCATTGCAATCATAGACGGCAAACCACCTCACCAGGTATCCCACTAAGAAAGTTCCGTTTCCTCCAGCAAAACTTCTACATAACACTGGACATGAACTTGCTGATGAGTATTTTGAAATTCTTGAAACATTCCCCATCCAATATTGCATGATAAAGACTGTATGGCTGGTAACCCCTGAAGTACCTCAACTGGCATGCTAGCAGATTCCATTTTTCTTGTGCGTTCTTATCGATTCTTATCAATCACACACATAAGTCACCTTCTTTTCCCCCTGCTCCTTAGTAGTCCACTACTTCTTACCTCGCGCATAATTTAATTGACGTTTCTTACACCTCCACAACTCTGTTAAAAAAAAAAGGAGTCGCCCATTCCTTGAAAAGGCTCAGGCCGAAACAAGGTTAAAGCTCATGTGTTCATGGCAATACTATAGTTGTTTGATGAAACATTTTTTGTTTGTTTTTTCGTCAGATATAATCCAGTATTTTTATTATTTGAAATAATTCCCTGATACTTTTAATTCCTTTCACTGTTTGGTTAGTAGCACATACCTCATGAAGAACCCTTAATTCTGCGGGTGACTTTAATGCACACATTGGAAATGAAATAGTTCCAGAAGTGAAACAAAGATTTAACAGCTCTACAAGAAAAATGTACCAAAGGAGGTACAGAAAGTACACAGAATATACAGCTGAAACAAATAGACGATATCGAAGATATAAAAGCGGGCTGAAAGAAAATTAAAAACAACATTGAAGAAGCAGCAACAGAAGCTATAGGAAAACGCAAAGTCATACTGAACAAAAGAAACAACAACAATATACCATGGTTCAGAAAAGAAATAAAAGAAATAAAATTTTGGTGGCTCAGGCAGAGAACTAGTTCTCTGGCTCAGGCATGTTAATTTGCATTTAAATCTGATGATGGAATTATTATTCCGAAAACGTTCGTGTAATTGATGTACCCCTTCTAAAGTAATAATATTTCATTGTGTTTAATACATTTATTTAAACATACTTATTAACAAAGTCTCTAGGAATCAACAATGTCCAAAACCCATGTTCTAACAATCATCTTGACAAGTCGTGACAACTGACAACGAGTCTCCATACATTGTGCCTAGAGCCCCGTGACCATAATCATAACCTACTGATATGACATCTAAGGGTTTTTAAATAGACCCATTTACAAAGATCTAACCTCTTTTTTGTGATACGTGGTATACAGCCAACTGCAGGAATTATTTTCCTGCAGGAAGAACAAAAACTGCACACTGGGAACAGTTTACAAAAAGGATGGAAAGTCCTGGAACAGTACACAAAAACAAATATGAAGATTCGTAAGAAACCAACGGAAAGAAATGGCAGAATTGAAGGAATACAATAACCTACCAACAAACCAATGGGAAAGATACCTGACGGAACTGTTAAAAGAAAAGGAAAATAATAATAAACACAATAACGTACCTGAATTAAGACACAAAATAGAAATCAGTTTTCAGGAAATAGAGATGGCCATAAATTCACTCAAAAATAGAAGGCCACCAGGACCAGGCGGAATAACCAACGAGCTTCTAAAACACGGAGGAGAAAGTACAACCCTAGACAAAATCTTATAAAAACAACTAATATGGCACTGCAATATACCAGATGCACGGAGAAGCAGCATAATGATACCAATGTTCAAAAAAGGAGATAAAGAAGACCCCAACAATTATAGAGGTATAAATCTACTGAACACCGCACTTAAGTTTGCCACAAAAGTCCTAACTGACAAAATCAATAAACTAACAACTTTATCAGATGAACTAGGTATTTTATTTGATCACTTTTTAAATTGGGCAAAAATCCTTTAAAGATAGAAAACCAACAGGATGTACTTTTAAACAGACTTTACGATAACTACAATGAATAAATCTTATTTAATATATTAAGACAAAATTTGTGCACCAATTCTGCAATCAATAATAACTTTTTATTCGTTCTGCATTCTCTAATTATATATATTTAATAAAAAAAATGACGAAAGGTTCAAACATAATTGTATATAATTGCGGTAAGATAAGAGTGTTAATGAATGACATATAAGACATTAATGGTATTCAAAAATGAGAAGATTTTATAGTAAACCAAAATAGATTCTTCAATGTTAATCGGATATTCCTACAGATCTTCCTACCTATATTTTTTACTACAAAATGGATGTCAATACATAACGCCATCTCTCTTAAATGGCAGCGAATAAAAACTATTGCGTATTCGTCTATTTCTAGATTGATTACTGTATTGATTACAATCTTTTTATTGTTTGTTGTCAAAGTTTCAAAGTTAAGTTATGGTTAAACTCATAGTATTTTGTAATCAAGCAGGCAGTGTGTGTTGAGTTCGTTTTACCGCAGAAAAATTTTTGTGTATGTTCCGTTGTCCGTTTTTTAACACGTCTTCTTGTCTGGCCTATGTAAAGTTTTAGACTACAACAAAATCCTATCTTCCTGATTTTTGGTTTCTTAAGCATGCTATATCTTTATTATTTATTTACCTAAAAACTTATTGGTTTTATGTGTCTGTTAGAAGTTTGCAACTTTTCGTGCTTGACTTTGAATATCATGAACCATGATAGGTATGAAAGCAGTTGTTCTAAGTTATTGTGACACTAAAGGATAAGCACAAAGTTCTCATCAAAGTGATCCAGTGTCTTGATTGTCTTTCATTAAATTAAAAAGATGTGATATTAAAGTTAGTAAATAGTATTTTAATCCATATTTGCTTGTTTGTAAATATTTATATAATGAATGTATCATTCCTGGTTTTTCACTGTCGATATATTTTTGTACTGATGATTTTTTTGTACTGAAATACTTTTAAGATTTTAATTATGCGCTCCACAAAAATTACGATACCAATTATATTTACTGTAATTATCAATAAGTCTAGTTTTGACCGCTCAAACATACGAATCCGATTCAACTGACAATTTAACATTAGCCCGTCTACGAGAATCTATTTACTACACGATAGTTTTCTCTTGCGATAGTGGCCTTATCAGGCGTTGAGACTAAGTACAAAGTGAGACTAGTATCTTCTATGATAAAGTTATATATTGACTCTAAACGAATTGTCAAACGTTACAAACAATTTCAAAGAAGCCAGAATTTTTGTGGGGCGTATGTTAGTATTTTATTCATCGATATTTTTTTTAAGTGTAAAATATTTTTATGATCGTTTGATGTTGAATAATAAAAACTTTTTAAGTGAATATTTGTTTTATTCTTGTATAGTGAGCCTTAGTATATTCACGTGGTCAAAGCATTCACGTGGACGAGTTTATTGCAATTTTTATTAAAAAAATATATCACTGTAATTTTAAGGAGAATAAATAAAAAGACCTATTTCGATATAAAAAAATATATTTTGGTATTTTATTTTCACAAATCAACTTCAATAAAAACAAATAATATTCTTCACGTGCCAAACAACAAATAAAATAAGTCAAACGTCACTAATGTTCAAACAGATATCAATATGATCGTTCATTTCGGATTCTGAAAAAAGTTTCATACAAGATGGACAATTAAACAGACCTTTTGCTTCAATTTGTTCTTCGACAGGTTCGTTTTCATCGTCGAAAATTTGACTCAAGCCCAAGCAATTTTCGAGATGATCATCAAGCTCCGATTTAACGATTTTTCTGTTACAAGCCAAACATTGAACTGTAGCTTTAGATCCACTAGAGCTACTAGAAGCTTCCAAGTCTGTATAATCGTTGGTTTTACTACTAGAAGCCTCTACGTTGGTTAAAGTCGAGCTATTGGATGGTTTATTAATTTCTCCTTCTATTCGATCAAACATACTATGAAGGCAGTTAACAACGTGCATGTCAAAATTGTCACTGGCTACCACTTTCTTACAAATATCACATATTTTCGTTTCTACACTATTATCACTATTAATTTTATCTTCTTGACTATTCTCCAAAGTATTTTCGTCCACAAAATTGTCCGTAACACCAAGAAACACGACATCGTCGCTACAATCTTGAAGGTGCTCTTCTAACTTTCCTTCGAGAACAACAATTCCACAATTAGAGCATTTTGTCGAGTCTAGTTCAGACGTTCCGAGGCATTCGTCTAAATGGCTGTTTATTTTATATTCGGGTACTTGTCTGGAACAGACCGGACACTCTGCTGCTGGTTCTGATAGTTTTGGTACCTTACTGGCACCAATTGGTGCAGACTCGGAAGGTTTTGGTCTCTTCAATGGTATGGTTGTGTTCGGTTTTGGAATTGGACTGCTTGTATTTGAAAATTTGTTTATCCAGTGATTGCGTACCACATCATAGTTACTATTATTCGAAGACTTAACAGGAGTGGACTTTGCTTCACCATCTTTAGACGCATTATTAGCAGACTCAGATTTTGTTCTTCTTAAAACTCCTTTAGAAATTTTGGAAACACTGTCAGGAGGATTTTTAGTACCTAAGGTTTTACCTGTTGTAGACACTGGCTTTTTTGCTTTATTATCTTTGGTGTTACTTCCATTTTTATCACAGTTACAATCATTTCCATTCAGGTTGCCAAAACCAAAAATATTTGCTGAGTTAGAGATGACTTTGTTAATTTTCGCTTTTGTCTCATCTTTACTTTCGACAGTTTTAATGTTGCTGGTACTATCACTTTTGGATTTAGATAAGTTGTTATTAGGAAAGAATTTTCTTATATCGGGAGACTTAGTTGAATTTTTCGCTGACTTCGATTTAGTTTGCTTTGTAGGTTTTTCTGGTTCTTTCACCTGTAAAAAAAAATCAACTTTAAGCTGCTGCTAAAAAAGAAAATTAATTAATATTTCTTTTATTGAAACTGAACAATGGAGAAAAAGAGAAGTTTGATTATTGTTTAAAGTGAATTGGTGATACAATTTCGGCACTCGGTGAAGCTTTTAAATCTCCATAGATTTAACTGTGGATATATATATATATATATATATATATATAATATATATATATAATTATATATATAATATATATATATATATATATATCGATACCCTATCGATATTAGCAAACCTCTTAACTCCCTATTTTTTGACATTAACAATTTTGGCGAAATTGTGTCTTCCTGTCGCACTCCCCGTTTTATTTTAAATACGTTGGTCTTTTTATCTGCCAGTTTCACGCTCGCTGTCCCATTTTGATAGATGTATTTTATCATGTTTATATAGCGATAATCTATACGGCACTCTGTTAAGGCTTTTAACATCTTTTGATGACTTATTGTGTTGAAAGCTTTTTCGTAGTCAACAAATATCATGACTAATGGCTTGTTATATTCAACACTCTTTTCTATTAAGTTTTAATTACTTGTAAATGATCATTCGTGCCATATCCTGCTCTAAAACCTGCTTGCTCTCTTGGCTGATAGAAATCCAACTTACTTCCTAGCCTTAGTGTAGGAGCTAGAAGGTAGCTAGAAGTGTCAGTAAGAGCTTATTTCCTTCTAGTTTTAGGCTTTCGGTCATTACACTGGGGATTTATTGTTCGTCATCACCCGAAGCGCATTTTTAATTTCGTCAACAGTTATGTTCGGCATTAATTCTGAGCCTTGATTCTCTATCTTTGGTAAAGGGCGTCTTTCATCGAATTCACTTGTTTCATAGAGTTGTCTGTAGAAGTCTTCCACTGTTTTCACTATTTTTTCGTTATCAGTCACAATGTCGTCTTGTTTATTTCTTAACTTATGTGCAACAGTAGTGAGTTTATATTAATGATTTAATAAAAGCATGGAGATACGAGATTTGCTAAAATTTTATAGGTTATGTCAGCTCGTTAAGTAACTGGAGTTTTGCATTAATTCTAGGTAGGCGTACTGCACAAAATTTTGAAAAATAATTTCAATTAATTGAAATATTGCGGATAAATAAATTTGTAGATATGAATGAGCCTACGTAAAGTCATATGTCTACAGTTTATTTCGGAGGTTTGGTTGAGGTTGTAGCATTTTAAATTTGATTGATTCTTTGAAGTATATTTAAAGTCGCCTCGTATATGAAATCGTCTTAATAAAACGAAGAATGTTTTCTGTTTTTTAGTTCGTATCTTTCGAAAAGTGTTTTCAATCATTCTAACGTCGTAGAGTAATAAATCCATTTAATTGTTGTTTATTTTACTGCGGCGATTTCTTTTCATGTAAATGCGTTTCAAAGGATATCTACGTCGTTCGTTGGTTTTTGCTATTTCAGCAGTTCGTTGATTTTCAAGTTAAGCGAACAAATTTTTAATTTCGTCACTCTCGGTGGAATCGCTGCCAAAGTCAGTCGGTTTCATTGTTTAGTCCGGATTTTCTTTTAATTCGTTATTGCATTTTTGTTATGGAAAAATGTGTAAATAGTAGCAGTGTGGAGTAAACCGAGACAAAGAAAACAGTCAAGTTTTGGAATTGAGATTCGGAATAGCTTGCGGGTGTAGTCTTCCAAGCCGGATTTTTTTTTCAATTTGAAAAGTGAATTTTTACTCAAAATGCGATCTGGCAGTTTTTTTGTTGAGTTAACCACCGATTTGTTCGTGCTGTGTTTTATCTGAGAGATTTGTAAAACGGCGTTTCCAGCCGTTTAAGAGGTTCACATGATTTTGGGAGGAAATTGAGTGGGCGAGTTTTGAAGATTGCAGTTTTTTGTCATTCAGGATGATCCGAAGCCCGATTCCAGTGGCCAACTTCCAAAGAATTGTCTATTTGTGTTCATAAGTCACTTCAGACTGAATTGCAGCTTAAGTGGGACACAGTTGTATATTTTGCAGTGTTTTGGTTCAATTCCGATTCCAAAATTTTCTTAAAGGAAATACATCAGTCAGTGATACCAGGTACTTTTAAAATTAAAAATTACTTTTCAAAGTAAAAATAAATAATTTTTCAATAATAAAAAAATTTGCTTTGATGACAAACTAAAAAATTGTAAATAAATGAAATTATAAATTTTATGGATTAGCTAATTGTCCTATTAGTTTTCTTTTAAATAAAGTTGACTGCTATAATTAAAATTAATGTTTCAAAAAGGTTTAATATTTCATTTCGATATATGACAGTTAGTATTATCCTTTCTCGACATTAATACATAACCATAAAGTTGAATTGTTTTGTAACTGTTTGTGGTATACATAATTAAAGGTTAAATTTTATTTTCTTAACTTTTTATTTATTTTTTTTGAGCTAACCTTTTTGAGTTTTATTTGAAAAAGATATGTTTTGATTTTTTTTCTAATTATTTCCCTAGTTACAACTAGTGGTTGTAATAGGCATAATTAGGCACCTCAAGTGGCGCCCTATAATCAAATTTCTTGAGGTGTTTTCTTGTTTATTTTTATTCTGTTTATCCCAAAAGCCCTTTATTTCTTTTTGTTGTAGTTGCCCCATTCTAACCCCCATTTTACTTATCCACGACCCCAGCTCTCCTACGAAACCCTGAGTGTCCGTTCGCACAAGTAGCGATTATTTTGCTTGCCTTATCTCAACCCCTTTAGTTTCTTCCGCCAATTTTCTATCCCCTTGTATTAATGGCCCCTGTGGTAGGCAAAATATTATCGTTATAAGGTTCCCAAACTCAATTGTACTAAATTTGGTTTGTATTTTTTCAGAACATCGAGAGGTCAAAAGCTGCTAAATACTAAGCACTACAACAAAGCAGCCCTAAAACTCAGCCAAATAATAATAGTGAACAGCTTACAGAAAAAATAACAGGATCGGATCATGAAAATGTTGATTCTACTGATGTAGAATGTACTGTTAATGCCCCAAAGAGCATAAACATTGGCGTAATAGCATCAATAATAATTAATGTACCCCCGGAAGAAGAGGAAAGCGAGATGTTTGTTGACCCCAATGATGGTTTTGTATTCACCTTGTCCTTAGATGATATGAGTTTAATGCTGAATCTTGAAAATGTAACAGTTCCCGAATCTCTTCAGAAAAACAATTTGCCTAATGAGATAAGCAGCTCATATGCACTGGATAAAACCTTACATAAATTGGAAGACCTAACTCTAACTATTGGCAACAAAACAGTTGAGCAGTTGAAGAATTACGAATATAATACGCCTAATCAAACTGAGCCTTGCATATTACATATTAATAATAATGACATTGTTAATAATATTACTAGCGATGAGCAATCAGATACAATGAAGAGTATAGGCCCAATGAACGTGAATATAAAATTGACAATGACTTTGATCAGAATTCGAATAAAATATCAAGTAAAACCAAACGCAAGAAACGACACCAAGTGAATCAGCAAACTTGGAACATTAGGAAAAATATAACAGCCAGAAAGTTAGGAAAGGAATATTGCGGTAAAAGAAAAACAAAAAATGGACAGAATGTATATAATATAAAAAAGCTGCAAGTGTAGCAGAAAAAAAATAGTGTAATCCAGTGTCTAAGACTCACAGAAGATGACAGAAAAGAAAATTTTGAAGACTTTTGGAAAATGTTATTTCTGAGGTTTTTGACTCAGAAATCTAACACTGTTAGGGCTCGAGACCGAAAATCAGAGACAGAGAGAGAAGAACTCTTGCAAATATTTTCTTAAATAGAATGGTTCTGCAGTTCATGTCTGCAAGAACAAGTTCCTGGATATCTTAGCTATCGGTGAATGGATTGCTCTAAACTGGCAAACAGCAACAGAAGGTAGAAATCGAGATGATCCAACAGATGATCATAAAATTACACTCAATGATGATTTTTAATGGCGCTTTTAACCTATTTTCTTAATCCAAGGCTTTTTGACGATTCTTACGTTTTTCTTCGATTCCTAGATGGTTTCTTTCTTTCTGTTTTGATGTTTTTCGTAACTTTGGTCGATTTCCCATTCCCTACACTTTTGAATACTTTTGATGCTTTACCTTCGTCTTTTACTCTTGTCCTTTGTTTTTTCGTCTCTTTTTGAAACATTTAAAAGCTTTATAATGCTCTTTGTTCAACGCTTCCTCGTTTTTTGACACTGCTGATGCACTTCCTTCACTTTTCGGTGAATTTTATCATGTTTTGGCAGTTTTTCGATACTTCACAATATTTTTCGAGATCTAGAAGGAAAAGCATTTTTCTTCGCTTTTTTTACACTTTACACACATTTTTGGCGTTTTTTTGTTTCTTTTCTTGAATCCTGTGACACCTTTGCTTCGTCTTTTGGACATTTCCAAAACATTTCTTTGGTTTTTTAGTCTTTTAACACTTCTACAGTTTTTAGATGTTTTCCTTAGATTTTCTTTACTTCTCGACGTTTTGATGGTATTTTAAAACCTATTTCCATAGCCTAAGGCTTTTTCGACGATTTTTAACGTTTTTCTTTGATTTCTGGATGTTTTTATATCTTTCTTTTTTTATGTTTATCGTAAGTTTAGTCGCAATTTCACGGATCACTACGCTTTTGGATAGTTTTGATGCCTTTCCTTCGTCTTTGGTGCTTGTCCTCTGCTTTTCGTCTCTCTTTGAAACGTTTAAAACCTTAATAATGCTCTCTGTATAACACTTCTTCATTTTTTGATACTTATGATTCACTCCCTTCACTTTTCGACGAGTTTTATGTTTTGGCAGTTGTTTGATACTTCACAATACTTTTCGAGATCTAGAAAGCATTTTTCTTCGCTTTTTTTTACACTTTACACATATTTTTGTCGTTTTTTTTTCTTTTCTTGAATCCTGTGACACCTTTGCTTCGTCTTTTGGACATTTCCCATTCCCTACACTTTTGAATACTTTTGATGCTTTTCCTTCGTCTTTTACTCTTGTCCTTTGTTTTTCGTCTCTGTTTGAAACATTGAAAAGATTTATAATGCTCTCTGTTCAACGCTTCCTCGTTTTTTGACACTGCTGATGACCTTCCTTCATCTTTCGGCGAATTTTATCATATTTGGCAGTTTATCGATACTTCATAATAGTTTTCGAGATCTATTACGTATTTTTCTTCGCTTTTTTGATACTTTACACCCATTTTTGATGTTTTTATTCTTTTCTTGAATCCTTTGACACCTTTTCTTCGTCTTTTTGACAGTTCCAAAATATTTCTTTAGTTTTTTAGGCTATTAATACTTCTCCTTCAGTTTTTAGATGTTTTCCTTAGATTTTCTTGACTTCTCAACGTTTTGATGGCGTTTTTAAAACCTATTTCCTTAGCCCTAAGTCTTTTCGACGATTTTTAACGTTTTTCTTTGATTTCTAGATGTTTTGGATACTTTGAAGCTTTTCTTTTGTTTTGGCTCTTGTCCTTTGTTTTTCGTCTCTGTTTGAAACGTTGAAAAGCTTTATAATGGTATCTGTTCAACGCTTCCTCGTGTTTTGATGCTGCTGATACACTTCCTTCGCTTTCCGGCGAGTTTTATCATGTTTTGACAGTTTTGACATGTTTAGAAAGCATTTTTCTTTGCTTTTTTTACACTTTACACACATTTTTGTCGTTTTTTTTTTTTTCTTTTCTTGAATCCTGGGACACATTTGCTTCGTCTTTTGGACATTTCCAAAACATTTCTTTGGTTTTTTAGTCTTTTAACACTTCTACAGTTTTTAGATGTTTTCCTTATATTTTCTTTACTTCTCGACGTTTTGATGGTATTTTAAAACCTATTTCCATAACCTAAGGTTTTTTCGACGATTCTTAACGTTTTTCTTTGATTTCTGGATGTTTTATTTCTTTCTTTTTTTATGTTTTTCGAAACTTTGGTCGCAATTTCACCGATCCCTATGCTTTTGGATACTTTTGATGCCTTTCCTTCGTCTTTGGTGCTTGTCCTTTGCTTTTCGTCTCTCTTTGAAACGTTTAAAAGCTTAATAATGCTCTCTGTTTAATACGTCTTCATTTTTTGATACTTATGATGCATTCCATTCACTTTTCGACGAGTTTTATCATGTTTTGACAGTTTATCGATACTTCACAATAGTTTTCGAGGTCTACTAATTATTTTTCTTCGTTTTTTTGATACTTTACACCCATTTTTCATGTTTTTCTTCTTTTCTTGAATAATTGGACATCTTGCTTCGTCTTTTTCACATTTCCAAAATGTTTCATTGGTTTTTTAGACTATTTACACTTCTCCTTCAGTTTTTAGATGTTTTTTTTTAGCTTTTGCACTGTTTTTCCGATACTTCTGAGATTATTCTTCGCATTTTTCATGCTGTTGGCTTTTCCTTCGCTGTTTTGTCACTTTTTAAAACAGATAATTAATAGAGCACAACTCAGCACAATTGTAGAAAAAAGAAAAAAGTAAGGCTAATAGATTGATGCAGAAATAAAAAGGAAGTTAAAAGAAAGAAAGTTTTATAAAAAAAAACCAAATAATTTACCTTGATAAACTGGCCTCCGCAATTTCGCGAATGCTCGGCATACCAAAAATCGTTCGGACCGGGAGCTCTGTTGGTAGCTCGACGTACTAATCCGAAAAAAGGTTTCCTTGTTTGACAGGGGCCGTTGCATCTCCACCAGTGAGTTTTGTATAAGTTCACTTCGTCATGGAAGTTGTGGTACACCGTAATTTTGGTTCCTGGTGATAAATATAACTTTTATTAAATTTCAATATTAAATTAAATAATAATAAATTAAATACAATATTTTTCATTATATTTAGATATAATATTAGGCTCATGACAAAAGTAGACAGAACGAGTCTGTTGCGAGTAGCATGCGCCTACAGGACCTGTATCTGCGGCGGCCTTGTGGACTATCACGGGTTGTGTTCTGTGTGTGTCTGCATGTGTTAGCAGTAGAAAAGAGACATCTCTATGAGAGAAGCATTTGACAACACCTATAAAAAACAAAATAAACGTCCGTACCAGAAGAGGGGCAAATGCGGATTCTGATCACTACCTAGTCGAAAGTAGGATAAGGGCTAGAATTTCAAACATCAAAAAGGAAAGAGGCTCTAAACATGAACGATACAATATAGAAGGACTCAAAGGAACAAACAAAAATAGAGAGTACAAAGAAAATATAAGCATCAAACTAGAAAACAGACTAAAACATGAAAACCTAAATGAGGTGTGGGAAGAGTGCAGAGAAATCATAAAAGAAACAGCTAAAGAGGTGTTGGGCATGGAAGGTAAAGAAAGAAGAACAAGAACGAATCACTGGTTTGACGAAGAATGTCAAACTATAACAGAAAGAAAAAATAGAGCATATCTACAGATGCAACAGAGGCACAGAACCCGACAAGCAGAGGAAGAATATAAACAACTACGTAAAGAAGAAAAGAAAATTCACCGAAGAAAGAAGAGAGAATATATCAACAAAGAACTTCAAGAACTACAAGAACTAAGTAAACCAACAGAGACAAGAAAATTTTACCAGAAACTCAACAAAAGCAGAAAAGAGTTCAAACCGAGAACAACGATGTGTAAAGATAAGGAGGGTAATATATTGACAGAACAGCAAGAGATACTTAGATGGACAGAACATTTTAAGGAAAAGCTTGGGGTGAATAGGACGGAGATGAACCCTGATATATCGTTAGACCAAGCAGACAACAGAGAAAAGAGTCCACCAACAATAGCAGAGATTAGAACAGCAGTGGACAAATTAAAGAACAATAAATCACCGGGATCGGATCAAATATCATCGGAGCTACTGAAAGAGGGAGGAAACGCATTACTTAAAGCCATACATGAGCTGATAAGAAAGATATGGTTGAATAAACAGCTACCAAAGGAGTGGAATAGCGGCCTTATTGTACCACTACATAAAAAAGGAAACCAGTTAAAATGTGAAAACTACCGTGGAATCACGCTGTTGAATGCGGCATACAAAATAATGTCCAACGTAATGTATGAAAGACTTTCTTCTGCGACAGATCCTTGAAAAAACAAGTGAATATAACATCGACACACATCATCTCTTCATAGACTTCGAAAGCGCATATGACAATATAAACCAAATACCTAACAAAAGCAATGAAAGAATTTAATATACCAACACAGCTAATAGAATTGATAAAAGAAACACTAAAAGTAGAAAGTAAAATCCGGATACAAAACGAATTAACGGAAACAATAGATGTGAAGAAGGGACTACGCCAAGGAGACGCTCTATCATGCATATTATTCAACATCATACTTGAAAAAATAATAAGAGACACAACAGTTAATACCCGAGGAACAATAATTAATAAAAGCGTGCAAGTACTAGCATTTGCAGATGATGTTGACATAATCGCAAGATCAAGAAGAGAAATGATAGAGGCATTCACTCAAATAGAACGAGCTGCAAAAAATAGTGGTCTTAAAATCAATCAGACAAAAACAAAATATATGCCTGCAAATAAAAACGCACAAATAAGGCAGCTGCCAAATTTAACAATAGAAGAATACAACATTGAGGCGGTAAAAAACTTTACATACTTAGGATCCCTAGTTACGTCTGATAACAACGTTGCAGAGGAAGTGAAGAGGAGAATATTTATTGCCAATAAATGTTACCATGGCTTAATTAGGCAACTAAGATCAGATAACGTCTCCAGAAAAACAAAATGCCAAATATACAAAACCTTAATAAGACCGGTACTCACATACGGTTCAGAAACCTGGACACTCTCTAAGGGAGGAAACGTTATTAGCCACCTTTGAAAGAAAAATCTTGCGACACATATATAAGGGCACAAAAGAAAACGGGATTTGGCGGAGAAGGTATAACTTTGAACTATACAACATATACCAGGATCCGGATATCATAACATTCATTAAAATAGGAAGGCTACGTTGGATTGGACATGTGGAAAGAATGGAAGAAGGCGAAATACCAAACAAAATATTCAAACAAGTGCCAGTAGGAAAAAGAACAAGAGGAAGACCGAAGCTGAGATACGTAGAACAAATAGAAAATGAAATAACAACATTAAAAATTAAAAACTGGAAAAAAAAAGCACGAAACAGGTCAGAATGGAGAAGAATCCTTGAACAGGCCAAGACCCAAAAAGGGTTGTCGAGCCAGGGATGATGATGATAAAAAACAAAAGGAAAGATCAATGCAAAGATGGCAATAAGAGTGGAACAACAAGGAAGATGTTGCCCAGTGGACCCAGATGCTGATCCCGGTCCTAAGGGACTGGGTAGATTGTTTGTTTTAGGGCGATCTTCATAGGTTCAGAAAGATAGATACAGAGCTATAAAAAAAAGACGAAAGGGAAAAATCAATGGAAAGATGGCAAGAAGAGTGGAACAACAAGGCCGATGTTGCCCAGTGGACCCAGATGCTGATCCCGAGCCTAAGGGACTGGGTTGATTGTATGTTTTTAGGGCGTACCTTCACAGGTTCAGAAAGACAGATACAGATAAATACCTTTACTACGAATATTCCGACATTGATAATCACGCAATGTTGGGAGTCTAATAGATGTACAGTGGAGAAATGGGGGAAATAGGTATGAACCCTGTGATAGTGATGTAACGAATATTCGCATTCGCATTCGCGAATATTCGCATATTTTTGCATATTCGCATTTGCATTCGCATTCGCAAAATTTGTGCGAATGTTTTGCGAATATTACACAGCTTCCATTTAGCTCGTTCAGTATCGAAAAGTGGTAAAAAAATAAGTCCATATTTCACTATAATTTAATTTACTCATAGTAATAAACCGCTAATCACACTTTAACTAAAAATTCACTTGTATTTGTGCACGAGCAGAACAGGGCAAGTGGAGTGACTTGTGTCCCGTGAAATTTTTATTGGAACTATAACCAGAGAACTTAGTTCTCTGCTATAACATTCTCTCTATAACAAGTCAAATTTGATTATAACAAGAAATATAAAATCGAAAACGTGCTTTCTACGTTTTTGGCCCGGACGTGACTATAAATAAATACCTTTTTAAACGACCCCTCAATAAACTTAACCGCCTACAATAAAGTTCTTTACAATAAATACAACTGTTTCACATCTTTACTTTAGCAAATATGATAGAATGATACTGAACAATTTAAAGCAGTTAAAAATGACAGACTTTTTCCAATTGCCTACACACCTCGCGCAAATGAGACTGCCGGCAATGCCAGAGACAATTAAAATTGCCAAATTAAAAAAAAAACTGAATATTCGCATTCGCATTCGCGAATGTCGGTGGCATATATTCGCATTCGCATTCGCTTTCGCGAATGTTTAAAAAATGACATTTGTTACATCACTACCCTGTGACTGTAGAGAAATACCAACGGGACCAACGAAAGAGGTAAGATCTAATTACTATTTTTATTGGGAATAAGCTGCAATTGAAGGTTAAAATAAGTTTATTGACGTTTGAATTTTTGATCATTGATCTTGGACTGATAACTTGTTTATACTCCAACAATTAATAGAAAAAAGAATAGCGGTAGCCTTCACCGACCTAGAAAAGTCGTATGATACAATTCTAAGACTTAAATTGTAGTAAGATTTACAACAACTCGACATTAGTTCATAGCTTTTAGGAACAATCACAGAAGTATGTAAGGATAACACTACTTACCTAAAAAACGAAAATAGACTATCAGAGCCAATAAAAGTAACTAAAGGACTAAAACAAGGATGCAGTCTGTCACCCTTATTGTTTAAATCATGAATGTGTTGCTTGTGTGAGTCCTTCAAATAGGCAAAGAAATAATAAATAAGACTTACACACAATTAATTTAATTTAACTATCCAGACGACCGGTTTCGCTTTCTACAATATGAAAAGCATATTCAGGTCTCGATACAAAGTTAAACAAATGCTGAAATAATAATAAACCCATGTTAGGGTGTTGTCTAATAAAGATAAACAAAGTAGATGTTATAAATTACAGTAATTATGCCAATATTACATGTCTGTGGTTTTTCAAAATGAATAAAAAGTTATAAAAAGTTTTAACAGACAAGGTAAGACCCACAAATTGTTATAAAAAAGTCTATTAGAATGTAATAAATTAATAAATGAGCAAATAAATAAAACATTACTTACATGCCGGTACTCTATTAATTGATGGATGGTAGAACATGGTTGAAACTATCATGTATTGTTGAATGGAGAACTTAAGTCTGCTATTGTAGTTGTTTGACAATAAACGGGAAGTTCTTGAGGAGATAGATTTGATCCAATGAAGTAGAGATAGGTGTAATGTGATTGTTTGTTAGATGAAAGTGATGTTATATACCATTGTATTATTTAAAAGTTATTTATACTTATTCAAGAGATATATTTATGAAAGGTGTGATATTTATTGAGTATTTATGTTATGAAGGTGACAGTTTTATGACAATGAATAAGATTAGATGTACAAATTTTACAAGTTTTACAAGTTTTTTCAAAGATTTTACAAGTTGAAAGAATTGCACACCCACACAATTTGTACATCTAATCTTATTCATTGCCATAAAACCTGTCACCTTCATAACATAAATACTCAATAAATAATATACATTTCATAAATATATCTCTTGAATAAGTATAAATAACTTTTAAATATTACAATGGTATATAACATCACTTTCATTTAACAAACAATCACACACATATCTCTGCTTCATTGGATCAAATCTATCTCCTCAAGAACTTCCCTTTTATTGTCAAACAACTACAATAGCAGACTTAAGTTCTCCATTCAACAATACATGATAGTTTCAACCATGTTCTACCATCCATCAACTAATAGAGTACCGGCATGTAAGTAATGTTTTATTTATTTGCTCATTTATTAATTTATTACAATCTAATAGACTATTTTATAACAATTTGTGGGTCTTACCTTGTCTGTTAAAACTTTTTATACCTTTTTATTCATTTTGAAAAACCACAGACATGTAATATTGGCATAATTATTGTAATTTTATAACATCTAGTTTGTTTATCTTTATTAGACAACACCCTAATATGGGTTTATTATTATTTCAGCATTTATTTAACTTTGTATCGAGACCTGAAGATGCTTTGCATATTGTAGAAAGCGAAACCGGTCGTCTGAATAGTTAAATTAAATTGATTGTAAGTCTTATTTATTATTTCTTTACCTTATTGTTTAATTTATATATTGAGACAGTCCTCCAAAATTGGAAAAAACTACTGTCAGGGAATGACAAGATTCTTGAAGTCAGCATGAGGAAAACAGAATATTTAATTATTATTATATATTAAATAGTTATCAGATGCAAGGTTTGAAGTGTTGATAGAACGTGGAAATCAAACAAGCGGAAAAATTTAAATATTTAGGTGCACTCATTGCTAAGAACGGCTTAAGAGAAACCTAAATTAAACACCGAATTAATCAGGGACGTAAAATTGTAGGATATCTGAACTCCTTATGGTGGGATCGCAACATTTCCAAAAAGAACAAAAAAAAAAGAATAGGGAAAACCATGGTTGAATCAGTTCCTTGTTATGGCTCTGAAGTATAGACAATTAATGCAGACCTGAAGAGAAGATTGTTGGCAGTTGAAAGGCAGAAAAGGAAGACCAACGAATCTATAAGAAATAAAATGAACACTACAGAAACGGTCATTGACAGAATAGAAAGAAGAGGTTCAAAATGGTTTGGACACCTACTAAGAATGCTTGACAAACGTTGGCCCCAAAAACTTCACAAATGGAAGCCACCTAGAAGAAAAAATAGAGGTAGACCTCGACATTCATGGAAGGAATCAATTAGAAGAGCGATAGCATCTAGAGGTTTGGAGGAAGGGCATGCCTTGGACCGGGAGGATTGGCGAAGGAGAACGGGAATATTTTATTCCCGGGAAATTACTTTAAAATGCCACAAGAAAATAGCTTCAGAACAATAGATAAGATCTAGATAAGAGAAGGGAGTGTTCCAAAAATGTCGTCAGCCTTACTGCGGCCACCCCACTTTCGGAGTATGGTACAGTCGATTGTGCCCAAGTAAGAGAGGGTGGTTTCAGTTGGTAGGCACGATAATAGATACCTAAATCTTTCTTTAGTACTTTAAATTAAACTAAAACCCAAATTTTAGGAACTCAAATGAAGGTAGCATAAAAAAATTGTCAAAACCGCTCCTCAGACAAATTTTGGGTGCGCCACTGCAGCCAACTACAGGAATTTAGTTTCCTTGTGGAAAAGTATCTCTCTAATGTGGTTTGTAAGATAATACACAAATTGTAAATAAATCTTTATTCCCACAGAATGAGTTTCGACATATATGTCACCCTCAGCCGTAAATGTAGGAGAAGCAAAATGGAGTATAACTAAAAGAAAATGGCTAGATTGTCAATGTCTATAGGGATCTTTGGGAGTTTGAAAGGGAGCGCTTTGCTCTCTCCAAAATGGTACTTAAAAGATCTCCATTTAGCTTCTCATGAAAACACCTACCAATGCAAATCCCGGCGACAAGAATCTTCGCGTCAACCTCCACCCAAACGCCACGACAGTGAACCACGTCCCCAGCAGCAGTAGTGTAGTGAGTGTACAGTGTAGTGAACAGATCTGGGGGCTCAGGCACAGATCACCTACCTCCCTAGATGTTCCACGACAATACTTTAGTTGGATATGAAATTCAGCGCTCCATAAGATTAGTATCGGAACTAATTCAAGCGAGAAATTACGCGGGAAATTCAAATTTTAATTTTGGTGGGAAAATTTAAATAAAGTTTAAAATTTTTAAATATAATTTGGTATATTTGAAAAAAAAAATGCATGACATTCTTAATTTCAAATATACACAATACAATTTAGGAAAAATAAAACAAAATGTAATTTATTTATTTATTTAATACTTGTAAAACAACTTTGTAATTTAATATAGAATAAAAATATGCTATTATCACTGAAAATTGTACAATTTTATGGAAAAAGCTTACAAAAAAGTCAGACAAATAGCAATTTAAAATTTACTGAAATTACATAAATCGTCAATATCACAAAATAAAAAATAATAAAATACACAATGTATTGCAAAATTTAAATAAATTGCATAATAAATCCTTACGAACTAATACATTTTAATACAAGTTTCTGCATGTGATACTCAAATATATATTTATACAAATTGTTTAGTTACTTGTACATAACACTATTCGTTAAGAAACTCTTCTACTGAATAATATGATCTTTCAGATAGATAGGATTTTGTTCTTTTACGGAACTCAAGGAAAGAAGTTGCAGATTTAAGTTCATCAATCAGTTATTTGTTCTCTAATATCAAATATTTATTGGACTCACCATACAAATGTAAGCTAGGAATTGCATTTTTATACAATTTATGACTCCATGAAGAAACAAACTTATCTTCAAAGTGTCTGTGGCAGATTCGTTTTGTTTTATAAACTGCACTAGCATTCATCATATCTAAATTAGGATTATTTATAACACTAAGCCACTTCCTAAATCGTGTAATGTCTTCATCAGGATTTGGAAAGGTATGTCTAATTAATGACGAACTAGTACATTGTAGGATACAACATTTATTGTGAAAAACCATATTTAACTGATTATTATTAATCTGCAAAATACTATTTGAACACCGCCAGGAACATTTAAAACATAGATCACTGAGGTAGGTGATTTGTAATTTACAAACTAACAAAATCAAAATATAGACGCTAATATGACAATTGGCGATTGACAATTATAATTCTTTTCTTAGTTGTGTTCTAAACCTAAACTGCAGAGTAAAAGTAGAGACAGAGTAAAGCGACATCTGAAGATTAGTATCGGTACTACAAATGACATTAAGTTTAGTTTGGCCTTGAGCTACCTACGTGAAACGTCTAGTTATTAGTGGTCTGTGGGCTCAGGAGATTGAGTAAGCATTTTATTGCCCAGTGTCCCACACTCCCAAAAGTTTTCTTAAAGTCTACAATAACTGCATATATCGGAATGTTACATTCATTTGCTTTTTCAGTTAAAATTGTCACAGTTAACAAGTAGTCACTGGTACTAAATCCCTTTCTGAATTCGGCCTATTCTTGTGTCTGACATCAGTCTAATTTTGTTGTCAACTTAGTAGTAAGAATTTTTTTAAAGAGTTTATAAGTCGTATTGAGTAATGTTACTGGACGATAATTTTTGCGCTTTTGTGGCATTTTTTTGTACAATATCAGCGTTACTGCTTCGTTCAAGTCTTGATGAGATTCTTCTCCTTCCTACAGTTCTCTTGCCCTGGATATTCCCGTGTATAATTAATTGAAGAATGTTGTATCTTTCATTACGCATAAAATGTCCTAGGTATTGCAGCTTTCGTGTTTTTTCCCAATATTTCCATTCTTTTGTTGACTCTTCTCATGACTTCGTTGTTTGTTACATGGTCGGTCCATGATATCTTCAGGATTCTTCTATACACCCACAGTTCAAATACTTCGAACTTTTTAGTAGTCGACGCGTTAAGTGTCCATGCTTCTATTTCGTAAAGCAGAGTCGAGAAAATATAACACCTTGCCAGCCTAACTCTCAAGTCTAATTTCAGTACTCTTGCACAAAGCACCTTTCTCGTTTTATTGAAGTTTGTTCCTGCTTTCTCTATTCGAACTTTGATTTCTTTTTAGTAATCATTTGTGTGATTAATTATTGTGCCAAGATAATTATAGTTTTCAACTTGTTTTATAGTTTTATCGTTAATTGTCAGGCTTTCATCATTATTTTGGATTTTTGATATCCTCATAAATTTAGTTTTCTTGGGTTACTTCAATATCCGTATCAAGTATTTGGTAAATGCGTTTATGGATGATATTTAAAAACATTTTAAGTGTGTGAGACATCAGATTCATTGGGTATGTCACCCGACTGATAAGTTTCATTAAAGAGCTTTAAGAAGACATCCGTGTACTTTTTCCGTTTCTGGTCTTCTTTAATACATACAATATTCCTTTCTTTGTAATAATTTCTATACTTGTTTCTCTGTCCTTGAACGATAAGTCTTGTAGGTTTCCTATTTGGTTGTCGAAGGGCTCTTCCACATATTATTTCTATCGTTTTAGCTTTTAGTCAGTCGTTATCATAGTATTTCCATTTTTATCCAAAAGAGTTATGTTGTGGTTCTTTTTTGCAGCCCTGCCATTTCTGTAACCTTTTTATGACTTTTTCCAGTTTTCGACGATCTTCTTTTCTCCTAATATTTAGCAGTATGTGTGTATTGATAACGGCCTTTCATCCATTCTTTAACATTTCTGTACTGACTCCATCTTTTCCTGATGATTTGTTGTTTTTTATCTGCTTAAGTGCTTTTCTTATTTCTACTTTACTAATTTCCGACAAGTGCTGGGAGTAAAAAGAAAAGATAAAAATAAAAACACCAATCTATTTTAAAATGGTTTATTGTGTAGTAAAATATATAATAAAAATATATATGACTAATATATGACTAAAACTATTCATCCACATAGATTACAGAGAACGCAGTTAAGAAATGAGACAGCAAATAGTTTCAATGATGTAATAAATGTTATCAACAAGGTATTTGTAAATAAAATTTATTGTTTGTTTACAAAATATTTTTCTAATTACCTTTAATTGTTTCTACTTTGCAAGGTAATTTTCCTTTAACTGTTATTGAGTTTTATTTATCAGCTATGGAAGTAAAGGATTGTTCTTAAATTTTTATCAGATTTTAGTGTCTGGTCTTGCTGCCACCAAAGAGCTGAATGTATTCGTTTTAATGGCAAAATTGCACAATATAGAAACAATAAGGAATCCTCAACTGAACAGATAACTAAAAAGCGAAATGTTGGAATACCCAGGAGGAATATTGTTCTGAAGCTATTTTCTTGTGGCATTGTAAATTAATTACTATTTAACTGGGAATAAGCCACAATTAAAGATAAAAATACGTTTATTGACGTTTCAATTTCCACTTCGGAAATCCTTCTCAAAATACAAACAGTAAACTAAACAAATTTTGTTTTTTGTTACATAGTGAAAAATTCTTCTAATAATTTAATTTTATCTGACTCACTTATATTGACAATTCAGACATACATTATGCATTTTAAAGTAGACGACTTTAAAATGATATTGCCAATATTGTTGAGTTGCTCTCCTGGGACGACTTTACTTATAAGATAGTTCATTCGATTACATGAAATCAACTTTAACTTGAGAATATCCATCAGAAAAAAATCATAGCATGTAATTCGTCTTTAAAAAGACAAACACATGACATGATGACAGTAAAATTCATAAAATTTTCCCTCATAATTTACTATGGAATCACTAACAGGAGAATTTTACTGTCATCATGTCATGTGTTTGTCTTTTTAAAGACGAATTACATGCTATGATTTTCTTCTGACGGATATTCTCAAGTTAAAGTTGATTTCATGTAATCGAATGAACTATCTTATAAGTAAAGTCGTCCCAGGAGCGCAACTCAACAATATTGGCAATATCATTTTAAAGTCGTCTACTTTAAAATGCATAATGTATGTCTGAATTGTCAATATAAATGAGTCAGATAAAATTAAATTATTAGAAGAATTTTTCACTATGTAACAAAAAACAAAATTTGTTTAATTTACTGTTTGTATTTTGCGAACGATTTCCGAAGTGGAAATTGAAACGTCAATAAACGTATTTTTATCTTTAATTGTGGCTTATTCCCAGTTAAATAGTAATTAACCCAGGAGGAAGTGAAATGAGGGAGCCAAAGAGCCTAACCTAAAAGACTGAAGAAGTTTTTTCTAAATAAGTTCTGTGGATATTGTGTTATATTAGGGTTCAAATTGGGACCTCTCCAACCCAGAGCTTTAATTTTAAGGGATTTTTCAAAAATTGATTAAAACGTCAAAAATCCTCCCCATAGAAGTTTTTACTTTTATTTTGAAAGTTTTTTAAAAGTTTTTTTCTTTTGAAATTTTTGTAAATGAATTTTTATATATAATTTGTTTGAAATTTGAATTAACATTGGAATGGACAAATAAATTATTTCAAAACTTCCCTCACAAGTACGCTTTCGATACATTTGAGATACCCACAAAATTTGATGAAAAAATTTTAATCAGTTTACGAGTTATTCTGATTATTACCGTTATAATTCAGAGAAGAAAGATAGACGCCACTGAAATGTTCTGTTGGAGACGAATGTTACGAATTCCTTGGACCGACCGTAGAACAAATAATTCAATTTTAAGAGAGCTAAAAGTTAGCCAACGACTCTCGAGTAAAGTCCATCTCCAACAATTAAAATATTTTGGGCATGTTATGAGAGCAAACACAGAAAACATGGAAAGACTCATAATACAAGGAAAGGTAGAAGGCCGAAAATCACGAGGAAGATCCCCAACAAGATGGATATATCAAATTACAGGAATATGCCAAAGACCTATGCATGAATTAAAAGAAATGACCAGAGACAGAGATCTCTGGAGACGGACAATACACGACATCTCGTCGACCACTACACTCCCCCTGGGGGGTCAGGATTGAAGAGAGAGAGAGAGAATTCAGATGTCTACAAGGCAATTTTTTTTCGTTCGGACTCATATTTGCAACATGTGTACTAGAAAACGTAAATTTCAACGATACACCCTCGAAAATGTCCAATAAAAAATTGTTTATTCATTAATTTATCTATAAGATTTGTTGTTGATAATTTTGCGAGGAAAAAATATGTTGGTTTAGAACTATTTTTAACCGAGAAAACCTTTTCATAAAATTAATTATTTTGCACTGTCTCAGATATAAAAAAAAGTTATTTTTTACGTTAAATCCCGATTTAAAAGTGCCTAAAGATCTCCAATCTGAAAAGAGGTGGTACGAGGTAATCTGGACTCTGAGTAGCGCTTGAAATTAACAATAACTGCATACTCTTTTTTATCAAATAGTAACAGTAGAAAGTTTTCAAATTGTCACCAAGAAGAATAAATTTTATAAAAGTTTATAAATCATCGCTAAACATACTGTGATACAGGCAGATCTATATCGCTATAATTATATATCACTGAAACCATTTCTGCTCAAACAAAAGGTTGAACCACCCACACAACGCTGTACTGTTTTCTCCTTTTGAAGATATTATTGACCATTCTGTCAAATCTTTTCACCCAATGCGGAGGTCTGGGCTGCACGCGATGGTACTGTTGGTCGTACCACCACGCGTGTTGTTGGTAGTACCTGACTTCATCATAAAAGTTGTGATATACGTTTATGTTAGTACCTACAACGTGGAAATTCGATATCTAGATTTTTTCGAAAAAGGATGAAGATGATACGAAGTGTGTACAAAAAGTAATGTAACTTGCTAATATTTTGAATCCTAATAGTTTTACAAAAAAAGGTTAAAAATGTTATAAGTGGTGTTGCTTTATAGCAGAGTTTCCCAAACTTATCTAAACCGCGACCCCTTTTTGCTAAAAAATTTGTTCGCGACCCCCCAATTTCCCTCCACTCATTTATTCAATATTATTTGACAGAAATAGCGTGCCTAATATACAATTATCTGATGGTTTCTCAAATTTAATTTTACTTTTCTGTTTAAGTTTAAATCAAAAACAATTATTTTATTTTAATACAATTATTCTAATGATTGCGATATGTCCCACTAGTTATTAGTAGTAGGTACTTCTGCCAGAATAGCATTTACAATAAAAATAAATAATAAGAAGTCGACTGCACATTGTACACCGCGGCATATTAGCTTGTGTCTACATCGCAAAACTCTTTCATGATAATCGTGAAAGCGCTCGCTACTAGATGGCACTCTGGAACGTTCTCGTAGCCTCGTTTTGGCTTTATATAAGCGGCGATGCGCAACGAAACCTCAGTTCGAATCCAAACAACCTATGGTGGCGAACGCGGTGTTGAGTAATGAGTAAATATTTTACGACTTACGTATTCCCGTTTACGTATTTACGTCTACGATAAATTATAAATTATGGATAAGTTTTTAAAAAGAAGTGCAGAACCATCTACGTCTAAAAGTGTCATTAGCAGCAATAAAAAGAAAAACAGATTCTACATTGATGAAGATCTTAAATAAGGTTTTACCGTTATTTCCAATAAACCACAATGTGTTATTTGTGGACAAGTCTTGTCAAAAGAAAGCATGAAGCCATCAAAGTTACTTCGACATTTAAATAGCAAACATCCAGATAAAAAAGACAAGCCCGTAGAATTCTTTGAAAGAAAGCTGAACGTCCTTCACAAACAGCAAGACAGTTTTCCCTTGGCAACCACTACTAATGAAAAAGCATTATTAGCAAGTTATAAAGTTGCTTATTGTGTTGCCAAAACTAGTAATCCGCACACAATCTGATTTTTCAAGCAGCTGTTGAAATGGTACATATAATGTGTGGGGAAAGAGAGGCTGCAAAATTAAATACAATACCTCTGTCAAATAATACTATCCAAAGAAGAATTAGTGATATGGCAGAAGATATTCAAGCGCAAGTTATGGAAAATCTTAATAAATGCACGTACTTCTCTCTTCAAATGGACGAATCCACAGATATATCTAACTGTGCCCAATTCATTGCGTTTGTAAGATATGATACAAATAATGCCATTCAAGAAGATATTTTATTTTGCTCCCCATTGGAGACCAATACCACTGGAAAATGTTTACTCGACACTTTTGTGAAACGTACAAGTAAATATGATTGACTGGGGTAAATGTATTGCTATATGCACAGATGGCGCTAAAGCTATGACAGGACATAAATCTGGTCTTGTCATCAAAATACAAGATATAATGCCTAATGCCAAATGGAGACATTGTTTTTTTACATCGAGAAGCTCTTGCGTCCAAAGCTTTACCTCCTGAAATTGACTGTGTTATGAAAACCATCATTAAAATTGTGAATTCCATTAAAGGAAAAGCTTTGCAGACCCGTATTTTTAGAAAAATTTGCGAAGACATGGGTGCTTTATTTGAAAATCTTCTCTATCACACCGAAGTAAGGTGGCTTTCAAGGGGCAACGTATTAAAAAGAGTATTTCACTTAAGAGCAGAGCTTTCAATGTATGTGAAAGATGGGAAATCCCCATATGAAAATCAATTTTCCGATCCTATTTGGCTTCTGAAACTAGGTCTCCTTGCTGATATTTTCGAGCAATTAAATATTTTGAACAGTAATTTACAAGGTCGCGACATTAATATAATTACAGCCACAGATAAAATTAAGGCGTTTCTAAGAAAAATCGATTTATGGTCGACCTCACTTGGCAAAAAACAACTCGATTCATTCCAGTGCCTTCAGAAAATTATGGAAAATGTATACAATTACAGTGCTACAAATTTTGAACAAGTTTTTGCTGACATGCATGTTACTTTGCTCAATTTAAAACACCAGCTCTGTGATTATTTCCCCGAAGAAATTCAAAACAGTTACAACAGTTGCAGATGGATACTAAATCCGTTTTTAGACGATTACTTTCAGCATGTTGAAATACCAATAAACATGAAAAAAAAAACTTATTGAAAAATCAAGTGATGGAATGTTTAGGCTCCAATTTTTTTCCCAGAACTCGGACCAATTTTGGACCGGAAAGATGCAGGAATGCTCCCAGTTGGCGAGTGAAGCTGTAAAATGTTTGGTTCCATTTGTAACATCATATTTGTGTGAGTTAAGTTTCTCGTCTATGACTGCCATTAAAACAAGAGTTAGAAATCGTCTCGTACTTGAAAATGATATAATTGTGTGTATTTCAAATACACAGCCTAGATTTGAAAGATTAGTTTCACAGAAACAGGCGCATAGCTCTCATTAAGATTATAATATTTGACTTTGTTTTACTCTTTTATTTTTACGGACTTTAATATTTAGTTTTATATTTCGTCTGATAATTAATTGTTAATTTCTATTTACGGCGTTGTTAAAATAAAAATACACGATCTAACAAAGTGGTGCTTTTGTCTTATTTTGGAAATGTTCGGCGACCCCCCTAGTACCTCATGGCGACCCCCCAGGGGGTCGCGACCCCCACTTTGGGAAACACTGCTTTATAGTGACTACAGCAAAATTTGTGGTGAGATTTTTTCAAATCTAAAGTCATTCAGAAATTCCGCGTGTTTCTGAGTTTTATCAAAAAATTGAGTTACGTGGTGTTGCTTGGTTGACGATGAAATGCAAAAAAGATAGATGTTGTCTGGGCTGAAAAATTTGGAATTTTAAGATTTTAAATAAGTTATTTTCAGGACTTATGATATCTGAAAATTCACGACTGTTGAAGTAAGGTCCAATTCACAACCTTGTCCTTATTTTTTTTTTTTTTTTTATTCAAACCTTTTTTGTTGTAAACCTATCAGGAATAGAATTATTGGCGAATTAAGTTAATTTTTGACAGACTGTATAATAAAATTAAGGTGATATGAAAAATAGCTGAAGCAATACAATAAGCTACATCAAAATAATACTACAAAATAAGCGTTTCTCTAATTTTCTTAACAAATGTGCCTCTTAAAGTATGTTTGATGAACGAAACTACGATTTATTGTAAAATGAGAGTGGAAGGTAGATGATCTTAGATTTTCTGACTATATCTTTTAACATTGTTGCTATAATACTGCACAGAGTACGAGGAGCTACAGAGGAGCCGAAGATAACTCAAACCATTTCATACTGATAATCACAGTAAAGCAAGAAATTCCAAAGCAACAAAAGAAGATCCAAACTAGGAGTGGATAAGAGGTTTTTCTTTTTAGTTTTGCAAATAGCCGTTAGTGGGCGCCACAAATAAATTCTTTTGACACAAATGTAACCTCAATCTTGTTGACATATATCGAGAATCATTTTCCAAATGTATTTATAATGTTTCCAACGGGAAATGGACCAGGATTCGACAACTACATAGTTAGCCAACAAATACAAAATGTAAACATCCAGCCATTACCAATCCAGTATCCATCAAACCAAATGAATTGTTACCCACAAATGCAGATTCCAAACAACACACAGGGTCAATCACAAATCAACAATATACAGGGTTATCCACAAATCTCATCACAAATACCAGGTATGTACAATATGCAAATAAATCAACCAACCACTAATTCTTCGACGAATATGATATTTCCGCCCAATCAAGAACAATATATAAATCAACAAAACGCGGCACACAACAGCAATATAAATAACAGAAATAGCCAGCAATACTACAGAATGTCATCAACAAGCGATGACGAACCAGAAAGTGCAAATGTGTCAACAAATAACTCATGGCAAGTAGTTAAAACTACAAAACGCAGAAAAATCAGATCAAATGTAGAAACAGACAAAGAAGATGATACCATTACACTATCGAACAAATATAATACCCTAACGGATACCCAAGAAAATGAAACCAATCAAAATGAAACAGCGCCAAGAATACCTAAACCACCACCAATATTTGTTTACGATGTAAGCGACTTCCCAGAAATGAGGAAAAAATTTACAGAAATAGCTGAAGCTGAACAATACGAAACCAGAACTATGGCAAATAATACAGTCAAAATAATTTGTAGCGATCCAGAAATATACAGAAAATTCTCCAGATATATGAGAGAGAACAACATTATTCATCACACATATCAACCAAAGGAAGAAAGGGCCTATAGAGTCGTAATTAAATACCTTCACTATTCACATGCAACAGAAGACATCAAAGAAGAACTGACAAAACTGGGTCACAAGGTAAGAAACATCATTAATGCTAAACATAGGATTACAAAAGAGCCGATAAATATGTTCTTTGTTGACCTTGAACCATCAGACAATAACCAAGATATTTATAAAATTCAGAAACTACAACACTGCAATATACAAATTGACCCACCTATAAAAAACAAAAATATCATCCAATGTATGAGATGTCAATTATATGGCCATTCAAAAACATATTGCAATAGACCATATGTCTGTGTGAAATGTGGAGGACAGCACAGTACAAGCAGTTGTAAAAAGAACAAGAACACACCAGCTACATGTGCTTTATGTGGAGGAGATCACCCAGCTAACTATAGTTCAACAATTTTCAATTAAAGGTGACTAATCTACAAATTGAACTAAACGGTACTGGCAACCATGTAAAATTTCATTAGTAAATTCTTACCGGGGTCATTATTATTGTGTATGCTTCGCCCATGTAAGTATGTAAATTTGTAACCCATGTAAGATAAATTTGCCCCCGTAACAATTTAAATTGGTGCGATTCACGAGTGTATAGTGAGACAAGTTCAACGAATAGTTTGAAACATCGATAAACTTATCAATATTTTGCTGGTCTATATATATTTACGTTCTTAGAAAGAATGTTAATGAGAGAAATATGATATCTTGTTTATTCCTTCCAGATTATAAACATTTGTGCATAAGCGTAGTGTGTTATTGGGAATATATTTATTAAATAAACTTTATTATTAACTTTAAAATAGTTTTAAGGTAAGTAAAGTAAATTTGAGACCAGTTTATTCTTTATATAGTATTAAACCCTTAACGGCAGCTCAATATACAAAGAGAAATTTGACAATTAATTTATTAGATTCGATTAAAAACACATAAATTAGGACTGATTTATAATTAAAACAAATTTTTTTTCTCATTTTCAAGGAAAACAGTACAATTTTTAATAAATGAACATATTGTATCTTAAACGTAAATTAAATTTTAAGGTGAAAATTTTTGAAACATTCGGGGTGTAGATGCATTCTACACTTTTTACATACATAAATAGTATTACTTTTGTACATCCCACATTTTTGCACTATCGTCTCTTTTTGTAATGTAGCCAATATTGTCGAATCTGGTTTGATCTGGTAAAGCAAATTTAGATTGACGTCCATGTACTAAGTGACACTGATGTAGCGGTTTCTTCACTATTATAAATTAAAATTATAAATCTATATCGGCTCATGCTTTCTCTTATAATATACACTTCTTTATCTTCATCCTTTGATCAATGCATATCAACTTGAAGCGAAGTGTAAGCCAGATTATATACATATGCTAATAATTTTATTTAAATCTATGTTATTCATTTCAAAATTGTGACAATTATTCTCAATTATTTTTTATCAAAAAGAGTGAAAAAACTTCAATATATGACTTGCCTCCACGGTTGGCATTTATATTGTCTAAATATCAATCAGACTGATGTTGAGTTACTACTGAGCACGAATGAATATCCGTTATTACAACTAGAGATAAATTTGGATTTACTATTTTTGCCTGGTTTTTTCTTTGGACGTTTTATCTGTGGTTCAGAGGAATATCATAATCAGAATCGTCAGAATTCCAAATCACTTGTATTTCATATGTACAGTTGCGGTCACGGAATAGTTTACACCTTACTTTTTATATTGTAATACTGTAAAATTGCAGTGTCGTACGGATTTGATAAATGTCAAAGTCAAAAAATTTCAAAACGTCAATGCTTTCGCGAGTGTTCAACAATAAAATAAAAGTATATTAAACTCTTCCAAAATGGTTAGAATACATTTGAATTATGCGCAAAAAGCAAGAGCAATTGCCAAACTCGAAGAAGGTTGGTCACTAAGGCAAGTTGCTGCTGATTTGAACGTGAGTCATATGTGCATATGGAAGATTAAACAAAGATGGGATAATTTTCACTCTATAGCACGGTTGGGCGGTTCAGGAGGGCAGAAGATTTCCACAGATCAACAGGATGAGATGTTAGTAGATTATTTGAGAGAATCTCCTTTTGCCACAGCTCAAAAGGCAAGAGAAGAGGCAGCGTTTCCAGGCAGTATTCGCACTGCACGTCGAAGAATTAAAGCAAGTGGACTGCTAAATTGTGTAGCTGCACGCAAACCTTTTTTGACTGAGGATCACAAGAGGAGACGAGTTGAATTTTGTAATGAATTTATAAACCGCGATGAGAATTTTTGGTCTAGGGTTGTATTTTCCGATGAAAAAGTATTTCAGTCGTATAATAATGGTCGAATAAGAGTTTATAGGCCGAGAAAATCATAGGTATGATGAACAGTATACGCATCATTTAAGAAATAGTGGAGGATTCTCTGTCAACGTATGGGGATGGATAAGTGCCGAAGGCCCGGGCGTTTGTTATCATGTAGAGGAGAAGTTAACAGGATTATATTACAAACATATTATTGAGCACACAATGTTGCCATCGGTGATCCAGAGATTCCCCAACAACGACTTTATCTTCCAACATGACAATTGCCCGGTGCATACGAGTAGAATTGTTCGAGAATGGCTAGAAGAAACTGATGTTAATGTTCTTCCGTGGCCTTCCCGTAGTGCAGACTTTAACCCCGTCGAAAATGTGTGGGCAGAGTTAACAAAGAAACTAATTGAAAGAAACCTTAGACCACGGAATAGAATTGAATTATGGGAAGCAATTGAGCAGGCATGGGAAGAGCTTGTTAACTATAACATGAGGGGATTGGTGCTATCTATGAACAGAAGACTGCAAAATTGTATTGACAAGAATGGGGCTTCCACCAAATATTAATTATTATTTATCATTGTTTATCGTTATTTAATATAAAATAGATTTAAAATAAAATGCATATTAAAAAAAAAGACTTCTTTATTTTCGTTATTAAGATCATAATCCATTTTATTCAAAAAACTGTTTTCTATATTTTTCATTTTGTAAAATATTTTGATATTTTAATTTTAATCTACCTATTCTAGCTAGTACACCACTGGCAACGTCACTTTGACGTAAAAGGTGCGTTTAAACGAAGTAAAAATTTAAAAAATGGGCTCCTAGATACGTGAACCTGTAAACTATTCCGTGACCGCAACTGTACCTGCAATATCCGATGTTATTGATTCTTCACTAATAATATTATCATAAATGTCTTCAAGGAATACAATAATATACCAGCAAACGAATGGGAAAGATACCCGACGGAACTGTTTATAAGCAAAGGAATATAATAATCAACACAATAACGTATCTAAATTAAGACACCAAATAGAAATCAGTTTTCAGGAAGTAGAAATAGTCATAAATTCACTCAAAAATAGAAAAGGTCATGGCTGCAGAATGGGGAATAAAGAAATCCAAATATTATGTTATGCAGACGACGCCGCATTAATCGCCGAGACCAAAGACGAGCTCTAAAGATTAACACATCTCTTCAATACAACAGCTAAGAAATACATTATGACAATATCAGCAGAAAAGTACAAATGTATGACAACATCTAAATACCCACTACGGTGTAAAATCGAAATGGATGAGAAATAAAGCCGGAAACAAGGTTTAGATATCTGGGAATAGATATAAAACTAGTTACGGAGGTGTTGAAGAAGAAGTACGACAGCAAAGCTTAAAAGCAAGTAAAGCGGCGGGTTCTCTTAATGACACAATCTGTAAGAACAAACACCTAAGACAAGACACAAAAACAAGAGTCTATAAAGCAGCAATTAGACATATATTAACATACAAGGCGAGATAGGGAGAGAAGCAAAAACATAAGAAGATCATGTAATATAGAAGACGTAAATGGATGGGTGACAAAACGAAAACAGGAATGGAACGAACACATCAGTAGAATGGCAGAGGATAGAATAGTACGAATAGCACGAGATAAGTCACCAAATGGACGAAGAAGTATTGGCAGACCAAGAAAAATATGGTAGGATAATTCAAACAAGTTAGGAGGCTAATATTGAAGAAGAAACAGGCTTTACAGCCTACATACTAGAAGGAAGAAGAAGAAGATGCTCAATGTGTTCTACATCAGAAACTTTCTAATCTAATCTCGGCGGCAAATACACCACATTAAGTGAATCAGCATTTTTACAATCTGAGTCTTCTTCTAACAAAGCTATTAATTCTTTAGTAGTTAGTGCCATCTTCATTTCATATTTCGAGAATTTACTGAAATAAACAAATGCACTACTATATAAACGCATTCACCTAATAATAGTTTAGCTTACTTCATTTTAATTTATAGGAACTTCCTAATACATTTTCATATTTATATAAACAAATAAACACAAGGAAACTTTCAAATTAAGTTAAAAAAATCAAATATAACGTTTACAGCACACAGCAATTCTATAAATAAAGAATTATGTGTAATTAAAATTGCAGATTGTTTTTAGTCTAATGAAAAAAAAAATAAGTATTTTTCAAAGTTTTCTGTTTTTTGAAGTTCTGTATTAGAGACTCTCTAATAAGAATAAAATTTTACTTTACTTTGTTAGATAACTATAAGATACCTGTGAAAAGAGACATGATAATTTAATAATTAAATCGGTTTTAGATTTAATTTTTACGTAATTACTTGTGTTTAAATAAATAATTAAATTTTTTTTGGTACGCCTCTGCAAAATTGATAATTTCAATACGATTTCGTTAAAAAGTTATCGTTAAGGACTTCGTTAAGTACGATGTTGCCAAGTAATCACCTTCAATTAAAAATTGTTTTAGTATATAAAGGATGCGAATATTATCGTAATTTAAATAGAAATAAAAATATAGCACAAACTACATATAATCATCACCAAAATATGTCGCAAGCACGTAACAGAAACTTTATACCCAACACAGTAAGACCAAATGTAAGCTATGCTAATGCAGCGGGTAATAGACAACCTCCTGCTGCTCCTTCAGATAACCAAGATTCAAACACCATTCTTATGAAGTTTTTAGAAGAATTCAAAGCCATGTTTAATCAAATCTTGCAACAAAACAGCATGGTAATAAACATGCTAAGTAAACTCATATGCAAATAAAATTCTTTCTACGAATAGCAGAATGGAACGCCAATGGCCTGCTGAATCATAAGGACGAGGTGATAATATTTCTACAACAAAAATTTTATAGATGTATTATTAATAAGTGAGACACATTTTACAGACAAATCGTATTTTAAAATACCTCAATATCTAACGTACCATACTAACCATCCAGACAAGACAGCCCATGGAGGTACAGCAATTTTGATCAAACAATCAATTAAACATTTCATGATGGAAAGTTATATAACAGACTGTATCCAAGCTACAGTAATTAAAGTGTGCTCATTACCTTACGAAATAACAATAGCAGCAGTGTATTGCCCTCCAAAGCACAATATTAAAAAAACCGATTTCGCATCCTTCTTCAATACTCTAGGTCCAAAATTTATCGCAGCTGGTGACTTCAATAGTAAACACACGTACTGGGGATCAAGATTAATAACAACAAAGGGGAGAGAGCTTTATAGCTTAATGCAAGAAAATAAATACTCATATTTATCAACAGGAACACCAACGTACTGGCCAACGGACCCCAAAAAAAGACCAGACCTCTTAGATTTTTGCATCATAAAAGGAATATCTAACACCTTTATGGACATAGTTCCAAGTTATGATCTATCTTCAGATCATTCACCAATTATTGCAACAATTAGCACCTGCGTTATTAACAAACAACCTACTCCAAAACTGCATGGACCTAGAACAGATTGGAACGTTTACCGAAAAATACTGGATGAAAACATTAAACTAAATGTAAGACTAAGAAGCCCTTCAGAAATAGAAGCAGCTACAAACAACTTTATGACATTATTACAAAACGCTGCAAAAGAAGCGACACCGAACGATGCAGATAAAAATAAAATCGAGAATAGAATAAATATTCCACTAGAAATTAAAAAGCTCATTGCTGAAAAAAGAAGAGCAAGAGCCAAATGGCAACAAAGTCGGAACCCAGCGGATAAAACGTTTTACAATCGCTTAGCCAATAAATTAAAAACACAACTAAAAATTGCAAGAGAAGAGTCAGTCAAA